>CAHIKZ030005487.1:1222500-1277500 GCA_903632075.3 Acanthosepion pharaonis | reverse complement strand
AATGATTAAAAGTATCTTACTGGAATTCTCTGAGGTCTTTTTTTATAAAACTATTGGACTCTACTTTGAGCAGTAAGAATGTATAATTATTCTCCAAGCTTAACAGAAGAATCGTGATGAAAACGATCATAAACGAAAATGACATGTTCATCATTAATTAATCATAGCTCAGGATCGGAAGCTCATGAATGATTGAAATTAAGTTCAAATATCCATCCCTCCCCCCCTCTCTCTCTCTCTCTCTCTCTCTCTATATATATATATATATATATATATTATTCCAAGATCATTTTCCAACAATCAAGATGATCTTCGCCCTCTCTAACCTTCTAACATTCTGTCATAGAGTAACAAAGTGTATCAAACGTTTCACATACAATTTCATTTTCAAGTCTTTTTTTTTTTCACTCCTCTTTGGACTGTTATAGCTGAAACTCCTCTCTCATATGCCAAACGTCTTATGGATTGAGTTGAATCATTTTTAATTGATCTCTTTAGCTCTAAGTTAAAATGATGATCCCTCTTCTTGTTGTGACCTCTTGATTCAGTTTTCCTCTCTACTGTTCTCTCTTTTTTTTTAAATTATTCACCGTTCTCTTGAAGGTTCTTGAATGGACTTTGAAGGTGGAAGCCAGAGAGTGAATGTTGGTAACATTACTGAAGGTTTGAATTATCTATTTCCTCTCACGATTGCTCAATTGGTATGACATTTTGGGGGTGACACGAAACAATTTTAACCTGTTCTCTTTCTAGCTGAATAACTCAAAGGGTTTTTCAGTGATTCTTACTACAAATAGTGTCAAGATAGCAAAACGTCTTATTTGAAAACCTGGAAAAAAGAAGCTCAATTAGTTTAGATATTAAACATTTTGTGGGATGGATAATTATGCTGTTACGAGATTTGGACAATTTTGCTGTTACAGTCGGTGTACGAAAAATACTGAGGTGTCTTTTGGAGCAGTCTGCATATATGCATGTGCGTATGTATTACCTTTGCATATATATCGAACAGCTTCTTCCTATGAAACGCTACTTTGTGAGACCGACTCCCAAGAGGATGTTTTCCCAATCACTACATTTTGAACCTGTTCAAGTATAAGGTTAACCTTTATCTTTCTCACATTTTGACGTAAACCCTGTTTCTTATTCTGCAACCCTTTACCTCGAGTTCCCCAGTGACTTGTACAGGGTGAACATCATTGTAATACACACACACACATACATATATATATATATATATATATATGTGTGTGTGTGTGTGTGTGTGTGTGTGTGTGCGTGCGCATGTGTAAAAGTTTTTAGAAAAGTGTATATGGAGAAAAAGATATTCGTACAATACAAAAAAGAATACATAATCTTCATTTAATACTTTGTAGAATACCCATTATTGACTTCTACAGCAACCAAACTCTTCTTGTAGTTCTCAATTAATAATTTGCAAATTTTAGTTAGTATTTTGTTTCATTCTTCTTCGCATATGGTCTTCAGATCCAGGATGTTTGTTGGAACTCTCAAATGGATTTGAATTTTCAAATATCGCCACAAATTGGATTTAAATCTGGAGACTGTTGTGGTCATTTCAGGATATTTACATTATTATTAAGTTATTTCTTCGTAGATTTTGCAGTGTGATTATCTTGTTGAAAGATCCAATCAGGAGGAAATTCAAGATTTTCAACCAAAATCATTAAATTTGCTTCCAAAATATTTTGATATGCTACGGCATTCATTCTATCATCTATTACTGATATGTTGCCAGTATCTTTTGCAGAAACATCCCCAAAGCATGATGTTGCCACCACCAAATTTCACTGCTGGAACTGTGTTCTTTTGTTTGAAAGCATCGCCATCTTTCCTCTATATATGACTTCTCGAATTACGTCCAAACAACTCAATTTTGGTTTTGCCTGTCCATAATATTCTCTGACAATATGATTTTTGTTTATCCTTATGTTCACGAACGAATTTCATCCTGACATTTCTGTATCTTTTCAATGGCAGTGAAGTTTTCCGAGGGGAGTGTGACTTTGGACAGTTCTTTTTGTAGAAGATGACTTATCCCGTGTGGCAAAGCGTGCAAAATGAGTGAAAGAAAGGAAAAAGAAATATGTCCGCCCTAACACCTTAATTTAAGAAAAACACGGTCTCGAAGCTATGAGAATTGGCGAGAGTGGTTGGGAGTATGCAATTTTTTGCGAGATTAGCTAGGCATAAAACACCGCGCACGAGAGAAAAACGACGAGATGCTCGTGAACGTGGTACTGCGTGTACGGGGGGTGGGGGGCTTTGTCAGTTGGGAAAACGATTACTTGGGTCAGTTTCTCACACCTTTCAATTTCATTGCTTATACATACGCGTTTATACTTATGCGTTTATGCGTTTATACATTATGCGTTTACTGACACAGAATCCTGATGAAAGCAAATCATCCTGCAACTCTTGATGAGTAACCATTGGACTTAAGTTTAATTTGATGCATTGATTTCCTTGAAGATCTTGAAGAAATCTTCTGTGGAGCACCTGTTCTTTGGTTTTCAACAGTTTTGAGTTTTTTATACCTTGCAATGAATGAACTAATGGTATTGTATATATTTATTATTGTAAAATACAATAATTGCGGCACATGGCCATGAACTAAAGGTCGTAAATGGAATATTCCAGTTGTCTGAGATTTCCCTATGACTTTTAGTTCTTTCCAGAGCTTAACAATCAGTTCTTTTTGCGAATTTGTCAATTCTTTACCTCTTGCCATGATGAAAACCTTCTTGCACGAATATCAATTACAGAATGTTCTGTTTGTATTTTGGGGGCTAAAAATAACTAATAACATTACTAGAACATTCTACAATATTCCACTTGAATAATCTAGAGTATTAAAGCAATTTAAAAATCTAAAATTTGCATTGTTTGAATACTTTTTTCTCCTATTAAAATGGATAAATGTGATTTATTTCTACTAAATCATTTTTCTGTTTTCTATGCATATTTAGTTATTATGTACCTGTGTACAGTTAATTATATGAAAAGTATGTTTATTCATTAATTGAAAATACAATAAATTAAAAATTTCTATGTACGAATTTTTGTTTTCCCCACTGTATATTGGACACACATATAAACGAAAACATTATATATATATATATATATATATATATATATATATATATATATATATATATATATATATATATATATATATATATATCCCCACATCGTATTCGGACCTACTTCTCCACCCCTAAACACACCCATATAATTTCCTTCTGTCTTCTTTTTTAATATAAAAATCAGGCTTAAGTGTAAGTGGGTGCACCTTTTTATTTCGACACGTTTAAGGTAAATAAAAGTTTTAATATCGGAAGACGCCAAGATACGAGAGATAGGTAATGATTGTGTTTGTCAGGTCAACAGGTGCACACAGACGCGCGCGCGCGCACGCACTCACACACACATATACACACATACACACGCACACACACACACACACACACATATAAATAAAAAAAATGATCGGTCGTTCCGGGTAGATGTTTAAGGGACTGACTGAAATACTAAATAAATAAATAAATAGGCGACGATGTCAAGACCAAATCGTATAGTCGGGGTCTTAATAGGCGAATCTTAAGTTGCTTACTGTCAAATCCGGGAGAGATATGGCAACAGAATTGTCCTCTAGGTCAACAAAGGTTGTCAATTGAGGGCCGTAAACGTAACTTAATGTCGCGAGTTTTATATCCCGGTCGAAAAGAGTCATTTTCTAAATAATTAGACCGATTAGGGGCTCACCATTATAAACGATATAGAGGTTAATTCACTATATGTTGAACCAAAGTAATAAAGAAAAATTTTGAGTGCTGATTTTCAAGGCAAGTTGGACTCAGTACTTTAAGTTTCGGACAGCAGCCTATATAAGGATACGTTGAACATTTAATTTTATTTGCTGATATATATATATATATATATATATATATATATATATATATATATATATATATATATATATATTATATATATATATATATATATATATATATAATATTAGTGGTAAATGCAATATATATATATATATAGGTGCATACACATATATGTATATTTTTTGAATAAAATTCCAGAGGATAGAATCCAGGTAGAACTCAATGTCCAGGACAGACTAAGATATAATAAAAGGCTTAAAGACTAATATTCCATGGTCATGGAATATTAGTGTTTAAGCTTTTTATTTATATATATATATATATATATATATATATATATATATATATAGAGAGAGAGAGAGAGAGAGATAGATAGATAGATAGATAGATAGATAGATATTTGTAAATTTACTATGAAAATACATTACATTTGATTTTTACTATTAAAATGCATTGCAAATGATCTTAACTATGAAAATATATTTGAAGTGAATTTTACTATAAAAATGCATTGCAATTGATTTTTACTATGAGCATTATCAAGGCCGATTTTTATTTTTTACTGAATGTGTGGTTTTTTTTCTTTGTATGTATCTGAGGTTATAGGAATGTTTTTTTTTCCAGAAACACTCATACTTTCTGTCCAGAAAAGAAATCACTTGTACGAACGCAAGAAAAATTAAATAATAAGCATAATCACAGTGCCTTGAGAGTCGTCTTATAAAACTTGTATAATATATATATATATATATATATATATATATATATATATATATATATATATGTAATTGTGTATTTCGACAGCAATCACTCTTATACAAATTTTAACTTAATCTTTTCTTGCGTTCGTACAAGTGATTTTTTTTATCATCAAAAATCCATTACTTTAATAAGCTTTTGCAAAAATGCCTTGCTTGGTAATAATATATTGCCGGTAATAATTTTATCATCAAAATTTCATTGATGTAATAACATTTTGCAAAAATTTATTGCTTGTATTAAAACATATTTTTACACTTTCATGGTTTTTTTATCCCAGTTTTACGGAGGGGGTGAACTATTTGCTCATAGCTTGAACCCTGGAAGCATAAGCAGTTAAGAGGTGGGTCTACGCTCCTCAAAACTTCCTGATCAGAGGCTTTGCTGTCGGACGTACTTTATCGTCTTACCCAGGACACCCATACATCTGCAGGTCTTAAAAAGGGAATGTTAAATTTTCACCTTAATTGAAAAATGCCAAAATTTTAAAATTTTTTAATGTGTTACTTTGATGACCCTTGTTTAAAAATAAAAGGTGGGAAAACTAAGTGATAATCATTGAAAATGTTGTTTCTGTGTTAGGAAAAACCCGAAAAGGCTTGCAGTAATATATATATATATATATATATATAATTGCAAGGGTTTATATATATATATATATATATATATATATATATATTTTATTGCAAAGATTTTCGGGTTTTACCCAACACCACTATAATCAAATGATATGTTTAGGTCGTCTGGTGGTTGGTTTTAAGAACATATGTTGAAAACGAGTTCAGTATAAATTATGGTTATGAATTTTTTTTTGTAACTCTATATTCTTGTGTCATAAATCGATTAAATTTTGTTCATAAGTAATGAAAAAAGCATTAATTTGTTTTAGTTCTCAAAAAAGGTCACCCACAAACCAAGAATTCGATTTTACCAATAAGGGCAAAAAAAAAAAAAAAAATCAAAATAATATTTCAGAAGCATTATTTTTCAATTTTCTAATGATGTTTTTTTTTTCTTTCTTTTTTTTTTTTTTGGCGTGGCTCATTAGGCTGATGGTCCGGTGGAGCTCGCATTCCTTTGAGCCTGGTTTCTTAGGTAGTGCTGTGTTGGATAATACCTTATGTATTTTTAACGCATTTAGCAGTTGATAGCTATAGCGTAACATACAAACTTACAAATTAACAAAAACAAGTTCTAGAACATTCTAGAACGTTCTAGAAAGATCTAGAAGGCTCCAAAATATTATAGTACTGCCATACTTTATACGCTTCTTTTTCAAAATCAACTGAATTAAACCCTTCTTCATTATTTTTTAACAAAAGTTAAACATTTATTTTACAAAACGTCAAAAAGTAAGACTCCTAATAGATAGACAGATAGATATGAACAGACTGCAAGAGACAGATAGATAGATAGATAGATAGATAGATAGATAGATAGATAGATTAGATAGATAGATAGATATGAACAAACTGAGATAGATAGATAGATAGATAGATAGATAGATAGATAGATATGAACAGACTACAATATATATATAAATAGATATGAACAGACTGCAAGAGATAGATAGATAGATAGATAGATAGATAGATAGACTACAATAGATATATAAATAGATATGAACAGACTGCAAGAGATAGAGAAATAGATAGATAATAAACAGACTACAATAGATATATAAATAGATATGAACAGACTGCAAGAGATAGATAGATAGATAGATAGATAGATATGAACAGACTACAATAGATATATAAATAGATATGAACAGACTGCAAGAGATAGATAGATAGATAGATAGATAGATAGATAGATAGATAGACTACAATAGATATATAAATAGATATGAACAGACTGCAAGAGATAGAGAAATAGATAGATAATAAACAGACTACAATAGATATATAAATAGATATGAACAGATTGCAAGAGATAGATAGATAGATAGATAGATAGATAGATAGATAGATAGATAGATATGAACAGACTACAATAGATATATAAATAGATATGAACAGACTGCAAGAGATAGATAGATAGATAGATAGATAGATAGATAGATAGATAGATAGATAGATAGACTACAATAGATATATAAATAGATATGAACAGACTGCAAGAGATAGATAGATAGATAGATAGATAGATAGATAGATAGATAGACTACAATAGATATATAAATAGATATGAACAGACTGCAAGAGATAGAGAAATAGATAGATAATAAACAGACTACAATAGATATATAAATAGATATGAACAGATTGCAAGAGATAGATAGATAGATAGATAGATAGATAGATAGATAATAAACAGACTACAATAGATATATAAATAGATATGAACAGACTGCAAGAGATAGATAGATAGATAGATAGATAGATAGATAGACTACAATAGATATATAAATAGATATGAACAGATCAAGAGAGATAGAGAAATAGATAGATAATAAACAGACTACAATAGATATATAAATAGATATGAACAGACTAAAAGAGATAGATAGATAGATAGATAGATAGATAGATAGATAGATAGATATGAACAGACCACAATAGATATATAAATAGATATGAACAGACTGCAAGAGATAGATAGATAGATAGATAGATAGATAGATAGATAGATAGATAGATAGATAGATAGACAATAGATATATAAAATAGATATGAACAGACCAAAAGAGATAGATAGATAGATAGATAGATAGATAGATAGATAGATAGATAGATAGATAGACTACAATAGATATATAAATAGATATGAACAGACTGCAAGAGATAGAGAAATAGATAGATAATAAACAGACTACAATAGATATATAAATAGATATGAACAGATTGCAAGAGATAGATAGATAGATAGATAGATAGATAGATAGATAGATAGATAGATAGAAAGGTAATAAACAGACTACAATAGATATATAAATCGATATGAACAGACTGCAAGAGATAGATAGATAGATAGATAGATAGATAGATAGATAGATAGATAGATAGACTACAATAGATAT
Source organism: Acanthosepion pharaonis (assembly GCA_903632075.3). Lineage (NCBI taxonomy): Eukaryota > Metazoa > Mollusca > Cephalopoda > Sepiida > Sepiidae > Acanthosepion > Acanthosepion pharaonis. The sequence goes on along the minus strand of CAHIKZ030005487.1, from coordinate 1,269,805 downwards.
ATAAATAGATATGAACAGACTGCAAGAGATAGAGAAATAGATAGATAATAAACAGACTACAATAGATATATAAATAGATATGAACAGATTGCAAGAGATAGATAGATAGATAGATAGATAGATAGATAGATAGATAATAAACAGACTACAATAGATATATAAATCGATATGAACAGACTGCAAGAGATAGATAGATAGATAGATAGATAGATAGATAGATAGATAGATAGATAGACTACAATAGATATATAAATAGATATGAACAGACTGCAAGAGATAGAGAAATAGATAGATAATAAACAGACTACAATAGATATATAAATAGATATGAACAGACTGCAAGAGATAGATAGATAGATAGATAGATAGATAATAAACAGACTACAATAGATATATAAATAGATATGAACAGACTGCAAGAGATAGATAGATAGATAGATAGATAGATAGATAGATAGATAGATAGATAGATAGATAGATATGAACAGACTACAATAGATATATAAATAGACATGAACAGACTACAATAGATAGATAGATAGATAGATAGATAGATAGATAGATAGATAGATGAAAAAGAACGAAATGTGTGAATTCGAAAGACGTTGATGGTGGAGGAGAGATATCTATTTCACTGTCAGGCAAGCGTTAAAGGCTGTTTTCAGATAAGCTTTTTTTTATTCACTACTTAAATTTTTGATATGACTATTTTTTTATGCACTACTTAAATAGACGGGCCCACTCGCACAAAAATAAAAAAATAAAGATAATTGGTTCAGAGAGGAATAATTTTTGTAAATCAACCTTCATTAGACCTTCCTGACGGCTACGATATTTCTAAGAATAAGAAAAAAAAAAAAAAAGAAATAAGAAAAAGAATAAGAAAATATTACTATTTTAAAAATAGGAGTCCTTTATTTTTAATCATTTCACCCGAAGCAAGGCAAGGGGTCACTTACTTTGAGAATATAAAAAGAAAAAACATTATTATCGACAGAGAACAATAAAAGATCAGGAATTTAGTGGACAGAAGATAAGGATTTATATTGCATTTAAATATTGAAGATCAAGTTTGACCAGAAAGTAAGAAGTCGGAAGAGAGATTCGCAAGTGAGAGGTGCGAGAGAAGAAACTGTTACTATAGAACTTACGGTTGCATCTAGCTATTTCAACTGTAAAATGATGAGACCTTGTCACTAATCTAGTATTGCGCTTAAATTCGTAAGGTTTAGGTACCGAATAGAATAATTACCAGTTCTACTCTTGGAATGTAGGACACAAGTCAAAAATAGGTAGCTTGTTTTGGTATACATTAGTATCCACAAAGTCATTAGACAAATAGGAAAATGTTATTAAAGTTACAATGGAAACTGGATACTGTTGACATAATATGAATTAAATATTGAAGTTTATATAAAAGTAGATGTTTAAGGAACTGACTGAAATACGGCATAAATAAATAAGTAAATAGGCGATTTTAAGATGGGACCCATATGTTGCAGGAAGGACATGTTGCAGGAAGGACATCTAAGCGATATTCTGTTCGTTAATACTGGTAATTTTTTAACTGCAGTCTGGAACATAAAAAAATTAACTGCAGTCTGAAACATAAAAAAAAATATCATAACAATATTAAAATACTTGAAGAGACTTTAATTAATAACAGTAATATACAACAAACATTGGAAGTTTTTCGTAATGACATATTTAAATTGTCTAAAGTCTTTGCAAACATATATATATACATATATATATATATATATATATATATATATATATATATATATATATATATATATATATAATTATAATTGGTATATACGGAATGAATTCCAATAACCAACAATTACTATTCTTAAAAGTGTGTTGAAACAAAATGGCTATTTTTGTAGTGATTTTATAACATACTTATGTTATAATTTTTTTTTTATAAAAAATAATTATATATATATATATATATATATATATACAAATCTATCAAACAGGCTAATGTTGATTGTTTATTATATGTAGTGCTCAGTAACCTGTAGATAGACCCATACACAGTGTATATATTGCTTTTTCTGGATCTTATTACGGATTAATAACGTTTGATACGTTTTTAATAAGACACTGAAAAATGCTATATATACATTATATACATTATATATACATTATATATACATTATATACACTATTACATTATTCGGACTATTGTCCTCATCGAGAAGTTCATTTTTGTAGTGCTTAATATTTATATTAGTTATAAGCACAAATCCTTGGAGAGTTTAAAGCATCATAATTTATTTTGTCAAACAGTATCCTCAATTTTGGAAAATCTGCTTTGAATAAAAATGCAATAAAGCTAAAACATTATTATCTGTCTATATTTCTGAGATGAGGTATTATGTACATTATTTACATTATTCGGACTATTGTCATCATCTTTGTCGCCATATTTATTACAACGTTTCGGTCGTTGTACGCTCCGGCCTTCTTCAGGTGATTGGAATGTCGAACTGAACCCTTTATTTCGCTCACTGGAGTAGACTGTTCTAGTACCATAAGCCATGTCTAATGGATGTCAGTTATCAGTTATCTCCTGTTAATTCCCCTCTCCAAGTTCTCCACCGCCTTAACCAGGTATTGAACTCACACTCTTTTGGTCGTGTCATTAGATCTAACTAACGCTTTTTTCCACTGTGCCATGTGTCCTTGAGTACCTGGTTAAGGCGGTGAAGAACTTGGAGAGGCAAATTAAGCAAAGCGACAAAGATGAGGACAATAGACCGAATAAAGTAAATAATGTACATAATATCTTATCTCAGAAATATAGACAGATGCATTATATATATATATATATATATATATATATATAAAAACAATTTTAACCTGGATACCCATAACAAAAGAAGTAAAAATAAAATTCGGTAAAATTCGATTTGCTTCATAAAATAGCGAAAAAAAATGTCAAGGTGAGACTATATTAAAAAAGAAAGAAAAGAAAAAAATGTCTTTTTTAAATTAATGTGGGAATGTGGTTCGTACGCACTGCCACAGCTCACAACACAAAAAGTGACTTTAAAATTTAGTGAATCTGCTGTTATTACAGTAATCATTTAGTGACAACTTTTTTTTACGTTATGAGTAAAGAATTTGTGAAAACTCAGGTTCGTCGCTGAAAATACACTTATTTTCATTTTGACAACAAAGGACTGAAAGATCTCAGCTGAAAATACACTTATTTTCATTTTGGCAACAAAGGGCAAAGACGCGGTTACAAAGATAGGACCTGTAACAATTTTAGGGGACTTTACAATACACACAGACAGGACAATTAAAGGTAATCGTCCAGACATAGTGATCAAAGACCACAAAACCAGAATGTGTTTTCTTCCTAACATGGCAGTTCTTGTAGATTGTAATGTATCTGAAGATCTTAAAAAAAAACTATCAAAATACAATTTGAAGCGACAATCTAAAAATTGTGGCACATGAAGACATCAGTAATTCCTGGTAGACCATGAGTTAAAGAAATACAAAAAACGTACTCACTTGCATTTCGAAGAGATTTATCTGTGTAAAATGTGTGTGCCCTTTCGATTTTTTTTTTTTTTTTTTTTTTTTTTACAAAATATGATGAGTGGAAAATATTATGAAGCCATTTCTGAACTTAGATCTCTGGTTGGAACCCGGAAGGAAATGAGTATACATCAAAAAAATCAATGGAAATAATAATAATAATAATAATAATAATAATAATAATAATAATAATAATAATAGTTTTTTGCATTCTTTTGTATCTAATAAAACATGTTTTATCTTATCTAAATTACCTGTTCGCTTATTCACAAGTGTAGATTTGACGAAGAGTCGAGTTTAATGTGGACTAGAATTATAGTGCACTTATGGTCGAACCTGCTAACTATGTGATTTACCGATATTGATTACTGTTTAACATTTTCTATGGTTTATTGTTAATGTTAAAAATATTCGCAATAGGAGTAAAGAGGTTCGCCTATTGTCCGGTCTTTTGGATAGTTTTAGTAGTTTATCTTTCTTTTCCTGTTTAGGGGTGAATAGAGGAGTAGAGGTTTATCCCTTGTTTCCTGTTTAGTATTGGGTTTCTGGTTCCTTCTAAAGTCTTCTCATTCTCTTTTCACCCCAGTAGGCCCTTTTGCATCTTAGTGGCATTATCAATTGCTCAGGGTGAATAGACGAGTAGAGAGGTTTATCCCTTGTTTCCTGTTTAGCATTGGGTTTCTGGTTCCTTCTAAAGTCTTCTCATTCTCTTTCACTACCAGTAGCCTCTTGCATCTTAGTGGCATTGTTGCCTTGCTCAGGGTGAATAGACGAGTAGAGGTTTATCCCTTGTTTCCTGTTTAGCATTGGGTTTCTGGTTCATTCTAAAGTCTTCTCATTCTCTTTCACTACCAGTAGCCTCTTGCATCTTAGTGGCATTGTTGCCTTGCTTGGGGTGAATAGAGGAGTAGAGGTTTATCCCTTGTTTCCTGTTTAGTATTGGGTTTCTGGTTCCTTCTAAAGTCTTTTTCATTCTCTTTCACTCCCAGTAGTCCCTTGCATCTTAGTGGCATTATCACCTTGCTTGGGGTGAATAGAGGAGTAGAGGTTTATCCATTGTTTCCTGTTTAGGATTGGGTTTCTGGTTCCTTCTAAAGTCTTTTTCATTCTCTTTCACTCCTAGTAGTCCGTTGCATCTTAGTGGCATTATCACCTTGCTTAGGATGAATAGAGGAGTAGAGGTTTATCCCTTGTTTCCTGTTTAGGATTGGGTTTCTGGTTCCTTTTAAAGTCTTTTCATTCTCTTTCACTTCCAGTAGCTCCCTTGCGTCTTAGTGGCGTTATAGCCTTGTTTGGAGTGAACTGATTTAAAAAAAATAACTTCGTGTTGTTTAGTGAATTAATTTTTGTTTTGGAAGGACTTGCTTTTAAATGAATCCCTTTCTATTAACCATCAGTTTTTTAAGGTGTTTTATGTCTTTTTGCCATTAAAAATCCGTATAATACTTTTTGAGGTAAAATATCTGCCAATTCAAAAAAATGACAATTTTTTTCCCAAATGCATGACAGGATGTTATTGCATAGTTTTTGATATTTTAATTTTGTCAACAAAAGTTTCGCCGATTGTTTTCTTAAAATTCCTAGTTTTTTATGACTCTGGCGGAAGGCAACCATAGTTGTATCCCCTTCAGACTCCCTCGACTATAAAAAGAAATGGTCTAACCTCACTTATTGACAGGAGTAAAACTGTATTGAATAAAGCTTACAACAAGTATAAACGTTCGTCTTTTTTTACTTTCCACTGACGTTTTAAAAGATTCATTTTAGTGTTATTTATTCTTTTGATTTTGGTCAGAAATAGGAAGGGGTCTTTTTTTTGTTTCACATTTGGGACCCCACTGGATAGGGGCCTTAAAACCTTTACGAACTGTTATTTACTGACTGCAATCCTAATCGCTATCCCCACTCTCTATTCCATTCTTAACGGATAAAATATCACAATGAAGAAAAAAAAGCAAAAAAAAAAAAAAAAAGAAAGAAAAGAAAACATTTTATTGCTTAATTTGTTCATTTTTCGTGAGGATCAGATGGAAAAAAAAGAATCGGGAATCTTTGAAAGCTTAAAATGAAAGGAGTGTCGTTAGCCCAAATTCTTTTATGTCATATCAGAAGGAAGATGGGGGCGGCGATGCTTCATCAAAATCATTCTTGTCTCGTTTGGATATTTGGTACAAGCCTCTTTAACTTCAAAAACATGCATCATGTGTTCCGACTTTAACATTGTCCCTGCTCGAGTTCGTACGAAGAGAAATGTCTTGGGTGGAGCCCGGAGCCCGTCAGGTGCTACTAAGTACCGTTGGGTAAAACGTAAACAGCTTATAATTTTTTTAAATAAGCAAAAAAAAAAAAAAAAAAGAAGTGTGATTTCCCTGTTCTTGCAGTTTCCCGGACCACAGTAAGAGCTGATGTAACCAGCGCCACCAGTGGTCAATAGTGGTCATAAAATATTGAAAATATACCCGAATTACCAAAGAAATATTTCTTTGCTAATTTTATAAGAATTATAATTTATTATAATTATAATTTATATCATAGCAATAAAAGAAATATTTCTTATATTGCTTTATAGCATAAAATTATAGATCCTTAAAAGTGAAAAAAAAATGCCATCCAAAAAAGAGGCCAAACAGGAAATTTCCAATTATCTTGTTGATTCAGTCAGCCACTCTAGAGCGCATAAAACTATGTACCTCCAAAGATTCGCTAAAAAATGAGCGTACATAATGAGAGAATACCCAAAACTTAATAAACAGAAAGTTTTATCAAAATCTTTATGTTATTCTTAAGTGGAAACGCCAAAAGATTTTTTGATTATTAAATCATATTTTTAATCTATTTTAGAACCTTCAAAGTTTTCGTTAAAAATTTTCTTTTTCTTGTTACAACTGGTAGCCATAAATTAATGTTAGAAATTCTATCGTCTTTTTCCAGTGAAGAATACGCTGATTTGGAGATTCTTGTAAAAATCAAATAGACGGATTTTAAATGAAACTTTCAGAACTTATTCGCAAATGAATTTAATTATTTTAGAAAATTTTCTCTTTTAGAAAAGTTTGGTAAAAATATTTTACATCTGTTACACATACTTGTTTAAGAAATTTCGAGAAGTTCATTTTTGTAGTACTTAATATTTATATTAGTTATAAGCACAAATCCTTGGAGAGTTTAAAGCATCATAATTTATTTTGTCAAACAGTATCCTCAATTTTAGAAAATCTGCTTTGAATAAAAATGCAATAAAGCTAAAACATTATTATCTGTCTATATTTCTGAGATGAGGTATTATGTACATTATTTACATTATTCGGACTATTGTCCTCATCTTTGTCGCCATATTTATTACAACGTTTCGGTCGTTGTACGCTCCGGCCTTCTTCGGGTGGTTGGAATGTTGAACTGAACCCTTTATTTCACTCACTGGGGTAGACTGTTCTAGTTCCACGTGCCATGTTTTTAATGGATGTCAGTTATCAGTTATCTCCTGTTAATTTCCCTCTGAATGTTCTCCACTGCCTTAACACATAGCACAGTGGATAAAGGCGTTAGTTAGATCGAGTGACAGGACCCAAAGAGTTTGAATTCAATACCCAGTTAAATAAATTATTTAACTATTGTTATTTTAAAAATAGATGCAGATGCGAAAAATGATAGTGACTTGTTACTATAAGTGTGTAAAAATTTCAGCGAAAATGAATATGAAAGAGACTGGTAGCATACAGTTCCCATGATAATCACTTACTATAAAAATTTTTACATGCAGGTTTCGGTGAGTTTCGAACTCGCGAACTTCTGCGTGTTAAGCAGACGTGATAACCACTACACCACGAAAGCAGACATACTCCGTTTCTCCGAATTAATTCACATGAAGTATATAGGCAACTGATACTTAGAACAGCGTTTCATGTAGGCTCGCCTCAAAATGGCCCGTGTTTCCTCAATTAAAGTCAAGTAATAGCGATATTTGAAACATTTATGAAGTGACAGTGACAAGAAAAGTTAAGCAACGCGAATTGACATGTAGCGAAGTGCAACACTGTAATATGTGAGACGAATTTAGAATATTCACCGTTGTTTGGAGTTAAAGCAAAAATGGTTTGATTACTCAGAAATCAAATAGGTGTTATGGTTTCGGCGAGTTTCGAACTCGCGACCTTCTGCATGTGAAGCAGACGTGATAGCCACTACACCACGAAACCACAGATGAGCATTGCATTAGTCTTGTTATCAATGAATTATTACATGCTATCTTAATCGGTAGGCGTTCTCTTCCCCTAACATGTCATAAAATGAATATGGAGCCATGAGTCATTAACATCACTGTGGTTGTTTTAAACCTGCTAGTTCATTCGTCATGATCGTACGAAGACAAGCGCGATATACATTTGACATTTGACATTCCAAAAAGCCGGACGAAATACGAAAAATACTAAGAATGATTGCTTTGCCAGCATAGGTGGAATTTTTTATGAAAAGACAACAACATTCTAGGTTTCGGCGAGTTTCGAACTCGCGACCTTCTGCGTATAAAGCAGACGTGATGACCACTACACTACGAAACCGTTAGCCGCTCATTAAGCTTGCCATATCGGATTGATGAATAAAGAAAGCTCATCAGCAGAGGATCTTTGAAATTGAAGTAGAGTAAAAATGGATTCATTTTCCGTCGATATCAAACAATCGCATATGTTCACAGTTCACGTGTTAGTTTATATATATATATATATATATATATATACATACAGGCACTTTGCAAATAGACAAACGTAAAAACGATAGCATTTTCATAGCTTTAGTGTGTCTAAATTTTAATTAAAAGTACCATCAGATAGACAGGTGTGTGGATGATTGCACGAGAAAGACCTACTACAAAACAAATCCCGTTCCAGGTTTCGGCGAGTTTCGAACTCGCGACCTTCTGCGTGTTAAGCAGGCGTGATAACCACTACACCACGAAAACAGGATGGCGTGAGTCGTTCGAATTAATGCAGATGAAGTATATAGAAAACTGACACGCAATAACGCGTTTCATGAGGACTACCGTGAAAATGGCAATTAGTAAAAGACAAATGACAGTGATATAGAAATGATGTAAGACGTTACAGCGACAAGCGTACGAGAGCAACGCGAATTGACATGTAGCGAATTACAACATGGTAACATGTGAAACAAATTTAGATTATTCGCCGTTGTTTGAATTTAAAGCAAAAATGGTTTTATTGCCATAAAAACCAAGGCAGTTTCAAGGTTTCGAACTCGCGCGTGAAGCAGACGTGATGGCCACTACACCCCGAAACCGCAACTGCCTATCGTTTTAAGCTAGCTATAGATGAATTATGTCTAGTATCATAATACCTATGCCCTCTTTTAGAATGTCATGAAATAAATATGGTCCCATAAATCATTAACATCAGACTTGTTTAACTTTCTTCCAACCTCTTGCTTCCTAATCAAATTTGATCTTCAAAAATGTAAATGCAATGTCAATCGTTATCTTCTCTTTTGATTGTTGTTCTTTTACTTTTCTCTCCATTTTATAATGTTTTGTTGTTGTTGTTGTTGTTGTTGTTGTTGTTGTTGTTGTGTGTGTGTGTGTGTGTGTGTGTGTGATAGCGGCTTGGATTGAGGAATCGGAGAGCCGAGTTCGAATTCCAGTCGAATCCGTTACATTCATTTACGTGCTAATACTCTTGGGAAAGGTATGAACCCTCTTATCTCCCTCCAGCTATGGCGTAAATAGCATAACAGACTAGGTTCTATAGCCTTGGATGGCAACTGGTCTAGGAGAAGGACAACTCTGATTTCAAAACCTGCGAAAGGTGGCTTTATTGCCTAGCTTAGATTGAAGAGATTAAAGAACAAGTAAACAAAGTATTATAATTAGAACCGAAATTAAAACGTTAAAAATATCTATATTGATTACTGCAATATTTTTATAAAAAAAACTTTTATAAAAAATCTGCGATCATTGTTACAATTTTTAAGGTTTTTGCATTTTGTATCTAGTCTCGGTTCTATAGCAATCATAATCCTAATGAGCGTATTAATTTTTGAAAAAGAAATCTATCTATGCCCTTAATCCAGCCCACTCCCAGCACATTTTTTTCGTTGAAATGTTCCAGAAAAAAAAAAAATTAAATGCTCAGAAAATGATCATTTAACAAAATTCATTTGATACAGCTTCTAAAATTTAATTCAAATTTTAATGGATACAATTTTAAAAATTCATTCGAATTATGACAGATTTTAGTCGTGCGACGCTCCGTCTTTCCCCACAACGTTAAAATTTTTAACATAAGAAGGAAAGATGGCGGGTGACACGATTAAAAATATATCTTAAAAATAAATAATTATACTGATTAACAAATAAAAGGTAAAAGGAAAGTCTACTCAAATACCAGTAGCCACAAAAGTAGCGTTTAAGTTTATATATATATATATATATATATATATTATTATATATATATATATATATATATATATATATATATATATATATATATATATATATATATATATATATATATATATATATATATATATATATATATATATATATATTCGACATATGAGGTTCAAGCAGAGCAGTTCCTGGGAACCAACAGCCCGACATCACCACATGAGATTTGATTATAGTGGTGAAGGTTTGTGTAGAACCATTTCCCATTTTTTAAAGGGCCGAATACAGAGACCTGGTGCACTACGTGTCACAAGGTCTCCAAACGACACTTCCTAGGTTTTGAAATCAGAGTTGTCCTTCTCCTAGACCAGTTGCCATCCAAGGCTATAGAACCTAGCCTGTCCTGCTATTTACCTATAGCTGGAGGGAGATAAGAGGATTAATACCTTTCCCAAGAGTATTAGCACGTAAATGAATGTAATGGATTCGACTGGAATTCGAACTCGGCTCTCCGATTCCTCAATCCAAGCCGCAATCCACACACGCACGCACACACACATACATACATGCATACACACACAGCTTACGGCCATATCACGTTAAAAACACAGACAAACAGACACACACACACACACACACACACACACACACACACACACACACACACACACACACACACACATATATATATGTATTCTCCCATTTTTTTGCGGTGAATTTAAAGTTAATCCTTATCTGTTTCTTTCTGAATGGGTTGAAAGCAAAATATTCACATATTTTTACGCTAAGCTGGCGTCCCTCGGTTGGGGATGAAAAAAAAAAAAGGATAAGGATTTTAGCTTAAATTTACCGCAGGAAATCTGGGAGGAAATAAAGGCAAATTTCGACAAAACAAGAAAAATTGAAAAGAAAAGAAAAGAGCGTAAATTGAAATAACGGCTTTTGAGCCAAAATCACGCAATTTTGGTTCTTTCATCCTCACCGATGGGCATCAGCCTATCGTGGAAAATATTAGTACGATTTAATACTGAACTTCACATATATTTCTTCTCTTCTGATATATATATATATATATATATATATATATATATATATATATAGATAGATAGATAGATATATACACACACACACACATATATATACAGTTTTGAACATTAAAAAATATTGAGAAATTAAAATATTAAAATTTTCAAACAAACTGGGTTGTATATTAAAATTGTTTTTGTTTTATTTCAATTAGATTCCTCGACTAGTTTCGGCCAGAATGGCCATCATCAGGAGAAAAAAATTCTGCCTGTTAGTAGCAGTGAACTACCGGAATGAATGACTTTCCAAAGAAAAAAATGGGGTTGGGTGAATTAACATAATCATTGTAAAGCTTTTATTTTCCCTTAGATCCTCTATAGTAATGCATCATAGCTTGATTGCAATTCCTTTAATATTGCTACTTTCTTTTAACTCTTTCATTCCATCATTGATCATAGACTGGCTCTCCCTAGTGGCACATGAGGCTAAAATATGACATTTTAACAATAGTCAATATAAAGCCTTTATTTTCCCTTAGATCCTCTATAGTAATGCATCATAGCTTGATTGCAATTCCTTTATTATTGCTACTTTTCTTTTAACCCTTTTCATTCCATCATTGATCATAGCCTGGCTCTCCCTTTAGTGGCACATAAGGCTAAAATATGACATTTTAACAATAGTCAATATAAAGCCTTTATTTTCCTTAGATCCTCTATAGTAATGCATCATAGCTTGATTGCAATTCCTTTAATATTGCTACTTTCTTTTTAACCCTTTCATTCCATCATTGATCATAGCCTGGTTATCCCTAGTGGCACATAAGACTAAAATATGACATTTTAACAATAGTCAATATAAAGCCTTTATTTTCCCTTAGATCCTCTATAGTAATGCATCATAGCTTGATTGCAATTCCTTTAATATTGCTACTTTCTTTTTAACCCTTTCATTCCATCATTGATCATAGCCTGGCTCTCTTAGTGGCACATAAGGCTAAAATATGACATTTTAACAATAGTCAATATAAAAGCCTTTATTTTCAGCTTAGATCCTATAGTAATGCATCATAGCTGGTGATTGCAATTCCTTTAATATTGCTTTACTTTCTTTTGCATAACCCTTTTCATTCCATCATTGATCATAGCCTGGCTCTCCTTAGTGGCACATAAGGCTAAAATATGACATTTTAACAATAGTCAATATAAAGCCTTTATTTTCCCTTAGATCCTCTATAGTAATGCATCATAGCTTGATTGCAATTCCTTTAATATTGCTACTTTTTTTAACCCTTTTCATTCCATCATTGATCATAGCCTGGCTCTCCCTTAGTGGCACATAAGGCTAAATATGACATTTTAACAATAGTCAATATAAAGCCTTTATTTATAGTAATGCATCACAGCTCCTTAGATCCTTTCTATATCATAGCCTAATGCATCATTTTAACAATAGTCAATATAAAGATTTTCCCTTAGCATATAATCCTTTTGCAATATTGCTACTTTTTTTTAACCCTTTTCATTCCATCATTGATCATAGCCTGGCTCTCCCTAGTGGCAATATAAGGCTAAAATATGACATTTTAACAATAGTCAATATAAAGCCTTTATTTTCCCTTAGATCCTCTATAGTAATGCATCATAGCTTGATTGCACCCCTTTAATATTGCTACTTTCTTTTAACCCTTTTCATTCCATCACTGATCATAGCCTGGCTCTCCCTAGTGGCACATAAGGCTAAAATATGACATTTAACAATAGTCAATATAAAGCCTTTATTTTCCCTTAGATCCTCTAATGCATCATAGCTTGATTGCAATTCCTTTATTGCTTTTAACCCTTTTCATTCCATCATTGATCATAGCCTGGCTCTCCTAGTGGCACATAAGGCTAAAATATGACATTTTAACAATAGTCAATATAAAGCCTTTATTTTCCCTTAGATCCTCTATAGTAATGCATCATAGCTTGATTGCAATTCCTTTAATATTGCTATTTTTTAACCCTTTTCATTCCATCATTGATCATAGCCTGGCTCTCCCTAGTGGCACATAAGGCTAAAATATGACATTTTTAACAATAGTCAATATAAAGCCTTTTATTTTCCTTTTGATCCTCTATAGTAATGCATCATCAGCTTGATTGCAATTCCTTTAATATTGCTACTTTCTTTAACCCTTTCATTCCATCATTGATCATAGCCTGGCTCTCCCTTAGTGGCACATAAGGCTAAAATATGACATTTTAACAATAGTCAATATAAAAGCCTTTATTTTCCCTTAGATCCTCTATAGTAATGCATCATAGCTTGATTGCAATTCCTTTAATATTGCTACTTTCTTTTTAACCCTTTTTCATTCCATCATTGATCATAGCCTGGCTCTCCCTAGTGGCACATAAGGCTAAAATATGACATTTTAACAATAGTCAATATAAAGCCTTTATTTTCCTTAGATCCTCTATAGTAATGCATCATAGCTTGATTGCAAATTTTAATATTGCTACTTTCTTTAACCCTTTTCATTCCATCATTGATCATAGCCTGGCTCTCCCTAGTGGCACATAAGGCTAAAAATATGACATTTTAACAATAGTCAATATAAAGCCTTTATTTTCCCTTAGATCCTCTATAGTAATGCATCATAGCTTGATTGCAATTCCTTTAATATTGCTACTTTCTTTTAACCCTTTTCATTCCATCATTGATCATAGCCTGGTTTCTCCCTTAGTGGCACATAAGGCTAAAATATGACATTTTAACAATAGTCAATATAAAGCCTTTATTTTCCATCATTAGATCCTCTATAGTAATGCATCATAGCTTGATTGCAATTCCTTTAATATTGCTACTTTTTTTTAACCCTTTTCATTCCATCATTGATCATAGCCTGGTTCTCCTTAGTGGCACATAAGGCTAAAATATGACATTTTAACAATAATCAATATAAAGCCTTTTATTTTCCCCTTTTTAGATCCTCTATAGTAATGCATCATAGCTTGATTGCAATTCCTTTAATATTGCTACTTTTTTTAACCCTTTCATTCCATCATTGATCATAGCCTGGTTCTCCTTAGTGGCACATAAGGCTAAAATATGACATTTTAACAATAGTCAATATAAAGCCTTTATTTTCCCTTAGATCCTCTATAGTAATGCATCATAGCTTGATTGCAATTCCTTTAATATTGCTACTTTCTTTTTAACCCTTTTCATTCCATCATTGATCATAGCCTGCCTCTCCCTAGTGGCACATAAGGCTAAAATATGACATTTTTAACAATAATCAATATAAAGCCTTTATTTTCCCTTAGATCCTCTATAGTAATGCATCATAGCATTGCATAGCTTGATTTTCATTCCATCATTGATCATAGCTTTACATAAGGCTAAAATATGCTTTTTTACTTTCAATATAAAAGCCTTTAACCCTTTTCATTAGTAATGCATCATAGCTTGATTTGCAATTCCTTTAATATTGATCATAGCCATTGATCATAGCCTGGTCCTTAGTGGCACATATATACTAAAATATGACATTTTAACAATAGTCAATATAAAGCCTTTATTTTCCCTTAGATCCTCTATAGTAATGCATCATAGCTTGATTGCAATTCCTTTAATATTGCTACTTTTTTTAACCTTTTCATTCCATCATTGATCATAGCCTGGCTCTCCTAGTGGCACATAAGGCTAAAAATATGACATTTTAACAATAGTCAATATAAAGCCTTTTATTTTCCTTTTCCTCTATAGTAATGCATCATAGCTTGATTGCAATTCCTTTAATATTGCTACTTTTTTTAACCCTTTTCATTCCATCATTCATAGCAGTGGCACATAAAGGCTAAAATATGACATTTTAACAATAATCAATATAAAGCCTTTATTTTCCTTTAGATCCTCTATAGTAATGCATCATAGCTTGATTGCACCTTTAATATTGCTACTTTCTTTTTAACCTTTTTCATTCCATCATTGATCATAGCCTGGTTTCTCCCCTAGTGGCACATAAGGCTAAAAATATGACATTTTAACAATAGTCAATATAAAGCCTTTATTTTCCCTTAGATCCTCTATAGAATGCATCATAGCTTGATTGCAATTCCTTTATATTCCATCATTGATCATAGCCTGCATCATGGCACATAAGGCTAAAATATGACATTTGAACAATAATCAATATAAAGATTTTCCCTTAGATCCTCTATAGTAATGCATCATAGCTTTTGCAATTCCTTTAATATTGCTACTTTCTTTTAACCCTTTTCATTCCATCACTGATCATAGCCTGGCTTCCTAGTATGGCACATAAGGCTAAAATATGACATTTTAACAATAGTCAATATAAAGCCTTTATTTTCCCTTAGATCCTCTATAGTAATGCATCATAGCTTGATTGCAATTCCTTTAATATTGCTACTTTCTTTTAACCCTTTTCATTCCATCACTGATCATAGCCTGGCTCTCCCTAGTGGCACATAAGGCTAAAATATGACATTTTAACAATAGTCAATATAAAGCCTTTATTTTCCCTTAGATCCTCTATAGTAATGCATCATAGCTTGATTGCAATTCCTTTAATATTGCTACTTTCTTTTTTTAACCCTTTTCATTCCATCACTGATCATAGCCTGGCTCTCCCTAGTGGCACATAAGGCTAAAATATGACATTTTAACAATAGTCAATATAAAGCCTTTATTTTCCTTAGATCCTCTATAGTAATGCATCATAGCTTGATTGCAATTCCTTTAATATTGCTACTTTCTTTTAACCCTTTTCATTCCATCACTGATCATAGCCTGGCTCTCCCTAGTGGCACATAAGGCTAAAATATGACATTTTAACAATAGTCAATATAAAAGCCTTTATTTTCCCTTAGATCCTCTATAGTAATGCATCATAGCTTGATTGCAATTCCTTTAATATTGCTACTTTCTTTTAACCTTTTCATTCCATCACTGATCATAGCCTGGCTCTCCTTAGTGGCACATAAGGCTAAAATATGACATTTAACAATAGTCAATATAAAGCCTTTATTTTCCCTTAGATCCTCTATAGTAATGCATCATAGCTTGATTGCAATTCCTTTAATATTGCTACTTTCTTTTTAACCCTTTTCATTCCATCACTGATCATAGCCTGGCTCTCCCTTTAGTGGCACATAAAGGCTAAAATATGACATTTTAACAATAGTCAATATAAAGCCTTTATTTTCCCTTAGATCCTCTATAGTAATGCATCATCTTGATTGCAATTCCTTTAATATTGCTACTTTCTTTTAACCCTTTTCATTCCATCACTGATCTTAGCCTTTTAACTCCTTTCATAAGGCTAAAATATGACATTTTAACAATAGTCAATATAAAGCCTTTATTTTTTCCCTAGATCCTCTATAGTAATGCATCATATTTGATTGCAATTCCTTTAATATTGCTACTTTCTTTTAACCCTTTTCATTTCCATCACTGATCATAGCCTGGCTCTCCCTTTAGTGGCACATAAAAAATATGACATTTTAACAATAGTCAATATAAAGCCTTTATTTTCCTTAGATCCTTATTAATATCATGACTTTTATTGATCCTTTATATTGCTAATGCATTCCATCACTGATCATAATGCTCTCCCTAGTGGCACATAAAGGCTAAATATGACATTTTAACAATAGTCAATATAAAGCTTTAGATATAGTAATACATCATAGCTATTGCAATTTTTAATATTGCTTTTCTTTTAACCCTTTTCATTCCATCATTGATCATAGCCTGGCTCTCCCTAGTGGGCACATAAGGCTAAAATATGACATTTGAACAATAATCAATATAAAGCCTTTATTTTCCTTAGATCCTCTATAGTAATGCATCATAGCTTGATTGCAATTCCTTTAATATTGCTACTTTTAACCCTTTTCATTCCATCACTGATCATAGCTTTGGTTCTCCCTAGTGGCACATAAGTTTAAAATATGACATTTGAACAATAGTCAATATAAAGCCTTTATTTTCCCTTAGATCCTCTATAGTAATGCATCATAGCTTCATTGCAATTCCTTTAATATTGCTACTTTCTTTTTAACCTTTTCATTCCATCACTGATCATAGCCTGGCTCTCCCTAGTGGCACATAAGGCTAAAATATGACATTTGAACAATAGTCAATATAAAGCCTTTATTTTCCTTAGATCCTCTATAGTAATGCATCATAGCTTGATTGCAATTCCTTTTAATTTTCATTGCTACTTTCTCTTTTAACCCTTTTCATTCCATCATTGATCCTCTATAGTAATGCATCATAGCTTGATTGCAATTCCTTTAATATTGCAACCCTTTTCATTCCATCATTGATCATAGCATAAGGCTAAAATATGACATTTTAACAATAGTCAATATAAAAGCCTTTATTTTCCCTTAGATCCTCTATAGTAATGCATCATAGCTTGATTGCAATTCCTTTAATATTGCTACTTCCTTTTAACCCTTTTCATTCCATCATTGATCATAGCCTGGCTCTCCCTAGTGGCACATAAGGCTAAAATATGACATTTTAACAATAGTCAATATAAAGCCTTTATTTTCCCTTAGATCCTCTATAGTAATGCATCATAGCTTGATTGCAATTCCTTTAATATTGCTACTTTCTTTTAACCCTTTTCATTCCATCACTGATCATAGCCTGGCTCTCCCTAGTGGCACATAAGGCTAAAATATGACATTTTAACAATAGTCAATATAAAGCCTTTATTTTCCCTTAGATCCTCTATAGTAATGCATCATAGCTTGATTGCAATTCCTTTAATATTGCTACTTTTTTTTAACCCTTTTCATTCCATCATTGATCATAGCCTGGCTCTCCCTTAGTGGCACATAAGGCTAAAATATGACATTTGAACAATAATCAATATAAAGCCTTTATTTTCCCTTAGATCCTCTATAGTAATGCATCATAGCTTGATTGCAATTCCTTTAATATTGCTACTTTCTTTTAACCCTTTTCATTCCATCATTGATCATAGCCTGGCTCTCCCTAGTGGCACATAAGGCTAAAATATGACATTTGAACAATAATCAATATAAAGCCTTTATTTTCCCTTAGATCCTCTATAGTAATGCATCATAGCTTGATTGCAATTCCTTTAATATTGCTACTTTCTTTTAACCCTTTTCATTCCATCACTGATCATAGCCTGGCTCTCCCTAGTGGCACATAAGGCTAAAATATGACATTTTAACAATAGTCAATATAAAGCCTTTATTTTCCTTTAGATCCTCTATAGTAATGCATCATAGCTTGATTGCAATTCCTTTAATATTGCTACTTTCTTTTAACCCTTTTCATTCCATCATTGATCATAGCCTGGCTCTCCCTAGTGGCACATAAGGCTAAAATATGACATTTTAACAATAGTCAATATAAAAGCCTTTATTTCCCTTAGATCCTCTATAGTAATGCATCATAGCTTGATTGCAATTCTTTTAATATTGCTACTTTCTTTTAACCCTTTTCATTCCATCATTGATCATAGCCTGGCTCTCCCCCTAGTGGCAATATAAGGCTAAAATATGACATTTTAACAATAGTCAATATAAAGCCTTTATTTTCCCTTAGATCCTCTATAGTAATGCATCATAGCTTCATTGCAATTCCTTTAATATTGCTACTTTCTTTTAACCCTTTTCATTCCATCACTGATCATAGCCTGGCTCTCCCTAGTGGCACATAAGGCTAAAATATGACATTTTAACAATAGTCAATATAAAGCCTTTATTTTCCCTTAGATCCTCTATAGTAATGCATCATAGCTTGATTGCAATTCCTTTAATATTGCTACTTTCTTTTTTAACCCTTTTCATTCCATCACTGATCATAGCCTGGCTCTCCCCTAGTGGCACATAAGGCTAAAATATGACATTTTAACAATAGTCAATATAAAGCCTTTATTTTCCCTTAGATCCTCTATAGTAATGCATCATAGCTTGATTGCAATTCCTTTAATATTGCTACTTTCTTTTAATCCTTTTCATTCCATCATTGATCATAGCCTGACTATCCCTAGTGGCACATAAAGCTAAAATATGACATTTTAACAATAGTCAATTATATGTCTTTATTTTTTTTATTCCCAAATATTTATTCTTAATTTTATTAACTGTTAAATTTAAAAACAAACTAACCTCAACATTTCCAAGTAGAAGGTAGATTTTTTTCTTTAATTTTCTTTAATTGTTCTGATGGTTTTAAGGAAAAATTGAACACAGCCAAATTAAAAAGTGACTGACTCTATTGGCTCAGACATGTTATTTTTTCTTGTCATTTCTGCAAGTAGTTTTTAAGTCACTTCTGTTATTTTCATTTTATTATTCTGATTAACCTGCTACGTTTTGACTCGGCGTCTGGAGATGTACCGTACAAGGAGGTGTGGGCAGGTCTCGAGTTTACCTGACGGGTGGTAACTAACAACTTGTTCAGGTAACAATTATAAAGAGAAGCACCTCAGGATCACAGGTGGATATGACCGGGGGTAGGATATCGGGTACACTCGCCACAGTTATACACCTCTCGGGTATCTATTTCACTTGGCCCGACTATCTTAAAGAACCGAACGCGCGTGCTCCGCCCCCCAGCAGTGAGTGTGCTGAAAAGTTCTCGGCTCTAAAAGGAAACTTTTCAACAAAAAAAAAAAAAAGAGTCATATATATTTATGGTGGGTATATGTGATAGCCACACACACACACACGCACACACACACACGCACATACACAGCTTACGGCTATATCACGTTAAAAAAACAGTTTTCGGACTTGACGTACGATCACCGAAGTTAAGCAACGTCGAGCCTGGTCAATACCTGGATGGGTGACCGCTTGGGAATACTAAGTGCTGTATTGGATGTATGGGTGGTGTAATAGATGACAGCCCGGAACTAGAAATCAGAGAACCAAATTCCAATTCCAGCTGGGTTCGTTATATTCACATTTTCGAAAATATTCTTGGGAATGGTATGAGTGCTGCTCTTCTGCGTTCACCTACCCAGGTATGAGCTAATTAATAGAACTTGCATCAGTAAAAATCAGTACATACACAATCAATTCGATTAATACTAAATTAGGCTTTTATCACCTTTTCCGGTTAAGAAAATAATACTAAAATAATAGCCATCTGTTTATAACTAAAGGTAGCTCCCTGTTTGGTCAAAATCCAGTCCATTGGTGGTGAGATCGGGGTGACCTGTCTAGGGTGCAGGTCTGGTTAATGGTTTTTTGGAGGCCGTGCGCTGCCCAGAGTACCCCCCACCTACCATCCTCTCGGCCTACCCTCAAGATATAAAGGAATACAGGACATTGGGAACGGCCTGACTGCAGGAGTTGCCGGAATATTGTCAGTGCTGACAGCCAAGAGCTTTCGGGGCTTCACTCCAGGGTTTTTTGGGGTTTTTTTTCTATGGATTTACTTCCATATCCTTTTCTGTTGTTGGATATGGCCGCAAGGATTCGGAGGGTTAAAATCAGGGTTATCCTTCCCCTAGATCAGGTATGGACAACTTTTTTCGAACAGTGGGCCGGACTACTAACATAATTCAAGGCAATTTTTCGTAGTAGGCACCTCAGCTATTTTCACTAAAGAAGATCATATACGTAAGCATATACCTTAGAAATGTCAAGGAGGCTTTATTTTTCTGAAAAGATTTTTTATAATTAAAAAATTGAAGTTTTGGTATAATATCATTACCAATGATAGTGTTATTATCACATGTTGCTGCGTGGGATTTATTTCTAATTAATTCATTTGATAATCAAAACATTTTTTCTTTAGACAAAAAAATTTTTATGAACGTTTCCTGTTTCAGAAACAAAAGATGTTTACACGTATGATCTTAGTAAAACTAGCTAATGGTTTAAAACGATCACAATGTTGCTTTTCCAGAAGAAACATTGTACTTAATCATTGTTTATGAATGTGGTTATGTATGAGAGAATGTGTGAGTGAACAATTAAGAACGAAACGAAACAAAATTTAATAAGCGTTATTTTGCTTATGAAATTAAGCGCGCCATTCGGAAAGACCAAACGGCCCACATGTGGCCGACGTTTGCTCATGAATACCCTAGATGAACTAGCTTTCTAGGCTATAAAATAAATCCTAGTTAAACAGCATAACAAAAATTTTATTATAATTTTTATCTTAATTTATTTGAATATTTTCCTTAACATTTAAATAATATTATCATAAATTTAATAGTCACTATTGCTTTTTAAATATACGCTGTTTATTCTCTTAGCATAATTATTTTTATTTTTTCTACATATATTTTTCCAATTTATTAACATTTTTTAATTATTTTTAACTTTTAAATTTTTAATTAATTTTATTTTATTTATTTTATATGATGACATAAACAAATAGGAACTGTTTATCAATCTTGCATGTTTCGCTTTTTTTTTTAAAAAAAAAAACAGAAAATGAAATATGAAGAAAAAGAAGAAAGAATTTTTGGTATTGTTATTTTTTGTTATTTGATTTTCATTGGTCACTCATCTTTCACGTACATTCGGTTCTTTAAACCAACGTTAGTATAATTCAAAGCGGCCTTTCGAAGTTCCAAGAAATTAACAGATTTCAAAACTAACTGAAAAAAAATCGTAAATATTGTTTTATGTATGCAAGTGTATAATAATTCTAGTTTAATTTTATGGGATTTCATATGACAATGTATATTCATAAGTGTGTGTGTAAATGTGCGTGTGTGAGTGGGTATATATGTGTGTGCGTGTGTAGTAGTAGACTTTTGGTGGTTTTTGCATGTTGATTTTGGGCCTTTTTTACGTACATACCCTTTGTTTTAGATAAACATACGTTAGATTCTTTAAGAATGGATTCAATAAAAGTTGGTGATGTAATATAATGTTTTTGGCGTGTGTTTATAGTTGGTAATATTGTTAGAGTATAACCCGGATATAAGAGACCCGGATATAAGAGAAACCCGGATATAAGAGAGATTTTCTCTGGTCCCAAATTAGAGCCTGTGTTAATGTATATAAATTAGACCCAAGCCGGATATAAGAGAAACCCGGATATAAGAGACTTCTTCTCCGGTCCCGACAACTCTCTTATATCCGGGTTACACTGTATTAGTAATGACTCGAAGTACTTTTGACTTAAAGAATTATGTTCTTATTTTAATTAGGATGGATTTGTAAAATCAAAGTTATTGTCAGTTTTATTCCTATTTATTACGAGCGTGTTTGAATAGTTGTCTAAACGTAAATCTCTTTTATGCTCGTCAATACGGGTTTTAGATTTTCCTATGTAGAAATCTCGTTGATAGTTCAGATATTTATTTTATATCTGAATATTTGTTTTCATTTTATTACCTGTTGAATTTAAACGTCTTTCAAATTAACCCCACCGCTTCAAATTAGCAATTTTTCCATGGTAACAATTTTTTCTTAATTTTTTCAGTTGTTCTGATGATATTCTAAAAGAAACGTTGGCAACAGAATTATATATATATATATATATATATATATATATATATAAAAGGTAAAAAAATCCGTGGGTAAAATAATCCAAGTGAATCCTATTAATATAAAATATTAAACTGATCCACAAAAGAGAGCTCAATATATTTGATAGAACATAAAAATGAATTACATAAAAATGAAACTCAATTGTACATTTTCTTTAAATTTATATATATATATATATATATATATATATATATATATATATATATAAAAACCTCAAGAAACATTTCCCCAACCCTGAGACTAACCCACTTAGTAAAATATTTAATCCTAATACCCTTAAATTGAGCTATAGTTGTGCTGATAACCTGGAGAAAATAATTAAAAAAACATAACAACATGGTCTTTAACAAGTATAGGGACTCAAAAAGCTTGATTACTCAACAAGTTACTAAGAGCAATACTAAATATAATAACGCAAATAATAACTTATGTAATTTAGAATCCTGATAATTGTCCACTGCAAAATAACTGTAGTATTGGTTCTGTTGTCTATCTTAGTACAAAAATAAAAATTGAAAATCCAAATATAAAAAAGTTTTACATTGGTAGCAGCATTTGTTTCAAAAAACGCAGGCGGGGCATATGCAATCTTTTAATAACAGTGACTATATATATATACTTCATTATCCAAGTATTTTGGAATCTAAAAGAAAAGAACAAAACACATACATTTTAATGGAGATTGATTAAAAATTTCCGGACATGTAACTCCCGGTATGCCCCATGTTACCTATGTCTTAACGAAAAATTTCAAATTATTAGATTTAAAAACAAGGCTGATCTCTTAAATCAAAGATCCCCTGAACTAACAGTTAATTTCTCACCGTTATAAATTTAATTTATTGTAGGGTCCTATACTTTAAATGATAATGATCCATGTCGCCATATGTTTAATAGATTATTAGTTTAAAAAATAAAATTCCTGACGATATGAATGTGTATTGTATACCTACATAGTGTTATTCGTGTTTGTGTGTATAAATGTATATATTTAAAGATGTAGGTATGTGTGTTTATACTGCGGTAGGTGTATGTTTGTATATATATATATTTATATATATTGGTAGGTTTTTCACATATATATATGTATATATATGATTTAATGTATGTGTATATATATACATATATTTGCAAATAAAATGTAAAAAGGTCTGAAAAGGAGGAGAAGAGAAGATCCTTAATTAATATTAATTTATGTGTATGTATATGTTTTGTGTATATGTGTGTCTGTATGCATATATATATATATATGTATATATATAATATATATGTTGTGTTTTTGTATATAATGTGTGACATATGTATGAAAATATATATATATATATATATATATATATAAAATATAGTTATTGTTTTGTATGTGTCCTGTTATATATTGTGTTTAAATTTAAATTTTTAAAGGTATATTTTCATATAAAATATTTGATATATATATGTTTTTACTGGTAAATTTTATTCAAAGTGGCATAACTATATTGATGTATATTTATGTAATGTATATGTATCCATGATTATATATGTATTTAGTTGAATGTCGTTGTATTTATGTGTTTGTACGTATATATGTGTAAATTAATATTATGGATAGGTATTTTTATGTACATATTGATATGTATATATATTTGTGTATATATTTATATGTATATATATATATATATGTGTGTATATATGTATATTTCTGTTTGTATTTGAATGAGTTTATATATGTATGTTAGGGTAACATATATTTTACTGTGTGTATGTATATGGATGTTTATGTTTATGTATATATATATATATATATTTATATATGTTATTATATTTATAGATTGAAAATAATTTTATATTTTACTGAATCACCAAAATTTGCACACAAAAATATATATATATTTATGTATATATTTATATGTGTATATATATATATATATATGTGTGTAGTGTGTGTGTGTGTGTTTATACCCCAATATATGTTTATACCAGTATTTGTGTGTTTGAGAGATTATTATATATAAGATTGTTGCCTTTTGTTTTTCTGATTTATTTCTAAATTTGGTTTGACACAAACACAACCCTTTAATCATGCTAATGTATATAAATATTTTTTTAATGACATCAGTAAACTATGTATATTTATAACATTCTATACAGGACACAAAATGTGTGTATATATGTATATGTGTGTATATCCCTCCCGATATCTTTATTAACTGAAAAATCTATTTTCAGTAAAGACTTTATGTTTATGTATTTTATAAAATATGTATTTATTTCATATATATATAACTAGTTTATATATGATTTATTTTTAAGTATGTATATGTATATATGTATGTATATTCATGTTTATGTATTTATATGTATGTATTTCTGTGTATGTATATTTATATATTATCTGAATTGCCTTATTTGTGTGTGTATGTGTATATATATATATAGATAGATAGATATATGTATGTATTTTTTTTTTTTTTTTATGTTTTAAAAATAGTAGACAATATATAAAAATAAAAAACAATAATGTATGTATGTACGTCATGGAATTATTTACTGATCGTATTTTGCTTTTTTTTTTGTCTTATTTTTTCCAATCGTCCTAAATCAACAAAACTATTTCTCAACTTATTTGATTAAAATATATTTATTTTTGTTTTTTTAAATATTGTTTGTATTTGGAATTTTCGTTTTTAATATGTCTTGAATAATATTATTTTTAACCATTTTATATTTGTATATTTGACTGAGGCAATTCACCCTGGTAAAACTTTAACTGCCGGCATTTATTTTTGATTGACTATCCCAAGTCTTAAAAAAAAATTGGTTGTGTATCTTTTAACATTCAATTGTTCTGTTATAATCATGTACATGCATTTAAAAATGTCTATGTGTATGGAAACAAAATTCACTTTTAATTCATTTTGTATGTATGTGTTTGTTTCATCATCATCATCCCACTTTTTTTTTTTTGGTGGGGAGGGCCCAAAGATGTTCACACACTCAATTTTTTTCAATGGTATATCAATCTAAAGCCATCAGGATGCTTCTGGTATTATAATCGGATGTCCATTGTTTGATTTTGTCGTGAGTTTTTACATTGGCCTCCTTCGCTACATCCAACTTTTAAAATGCCTTATATGTTTTTTTACACCGGATGGATACCTTGTCTATTCCAAACTATGCCATTTCAAAGAAAAAAAAAATTCTTGAATATCATCATGTATTTCCTCAATTTGGCATTTTTTTTTTTTATTTTAAATTACATTAACATCAAATTAAATTTAAATTTTAAAATTTTCAACAATTTTTTAATTTTAAATTCTGTCTATAATTTAATAATTATTGGTTAGAATAAATTCTTTTTAAATTTTCAGACTATTTTCCTCATCTTTGTTGCCATATTTATTTCGTTGTCAGGCTTTTTGATCTGTTCCTATATTTCTTTGATTGGTCATTCTATTTTGGACAACTTTTACATTATTCAAGATCGTGTCCTAATTTTGAAACTTTAAACCATTTGTTTTTTCGCCATTGTACATCTGGACTTCTTCACCGGTGGTTTGAAACAAAAACTGAACCCTTTTTTTTCATTTTATAACTGTTCTATTTTCTAAATTTTCCATGTTTTTTTTTTTTTATACTAATTTATATATTTTGAATTTATTTGGTTCAATTGATGTCCTAGACAGACTTTTCTGGCCAGAATCTGTTTGTTCTAATTGTTAGGGAAAATTGATTTGAACATAAATCCGTAAATCCTTCCTTTTTGGCCAAGAGGAAGTTTAGAGGAAAGGTTACAGTAGATGGTCCTAAACCTAGCTAATCAGAATTGACCCATTTATTCATTTGTTACAATTTACTCATTCACCGTTTAACTCATTATTGCCATTAATCTGACACAGTTCCAATTTAACATATTCATGGATATTCAAAAAAAAAGCAGGCAGGACTGATTTTTAAATGCGACCGCCCGAATGGTTTATAGGCAGAAGCACTGCAAATGCATGTATCAGATTTCTTTCTAGACAATAAAACAGGCCAGTTCAATTTCATCTTTTGCTGCTTTTCCCGTTTGCGTTGTTGAGACAGGATCCGTTCACCAACCAAAATATGAATCGAGTGAAGACAGATCCAATTCTTACGCTTGAACACGGACATATTACTGTTGCTTTCGGAGATGATCCAGTTAATTTGCCTTGCATATATTGTTTGACTGTTTTCTATTCATTTTGTCCTGTTTTGTTCTTCTATCTTATCATTTGCAATGCGTTACAATTTCTGTTTGTTGGGCAGTTCTGCCATTTATTTTACATTTAACCATGGTTTATTGCTCTAAACTTGATAACTGATCCGTTGTCAGTCTCTATAGTGGAGTTTGTGGATCAGGCAACAAATTTGGAAGAGATGGAATAAAATATTTTCCAATTCAACATATCTTGTTTATCGGAAACTCATGGTACAATTCTGTTTGTTGGGCAATTTTGCATTTATTTTGTATTTAAAACTGACCCATTTTTTGACAGAATCTCTCCCAGCACATTTTAAGGGACTTTCTTTCATTGAACATCAGTGCCACATCTGGGCTTGTGCTTCTACTATGTATATAAAAGATGTGGTTCATTCATAAAAGAATATAACAATTTTAGTGACAAAAAAGGTTTTTACACTCTTGTGGTCCAAAAAACTCAACATCTTGTTAGAAATTTGAAAAATTCAAATTCACAGTCGTGTCAACTTAAACATATTTTCTAAAAAGAAGGGATTCCCTTCCTGGCAAAGTGCGTCTCTTTATATTATTATTTTTAGTCATTGCACCTGAATGGGTTTTTAATGCAAAAAAAATATAGACTATCAATTTTTGTTTCAACTACTGATTTTTTGATAAATGGAAATGTACTTTCATCTTTGATAATCTATCTATCTACTATCTATATTTGTTGTCTTGTCTGTGTGTCTGTCGTGGGCGTTGTTACCTCGCCCAGGCCGCATTCTCACCCGATATCGATGCAGTTTTCAACACAAGTTTGCAAATGGCTGCCATAAGGACATGACGGAGCCCAATTTTTGAGTTCGGAATCAGGTTCCAAAAAATAATCGAAAAAATCGATAATTGAAAAAATTCTGCTTACAGAAGGAATGATTGCATTTCAACCAAATTTGACAGCCTCTTAGAGTCTACCATTAGAAGTGTTGTCCAGAAGTTTCATGACCATGGACCCCTAAACAGCGCGGAAAATCGATAAAACCCCAAAACCAATACGCCCAGATTGCGTCTGAACTGCATGTCGGTTTTTAGCGAAAACCGAATGGATTTATGAAGAGGCCATTGGGAGTCATCATGTGAAGTTTCAACACTGAGCCCCCCCCCAAACAGAGTGCAAATTGACAATCGGTCAACCCTAAAAATGTTTTTTCCGTTTTTTAAAGCTGATCGTATTGTGTTTATTTTGTTTAGTTCTATTTTCGTAACAGATTTAATGTTTACTATAGAGCTTAGAAAAAGTTGGCAGTGTGATATAGGCAAGAAGTAAGGCATGTAACAACATCAGCACAGCAAAGGGCACTCCTCTAAAGGCAAGGAAGGGCAAAAATATTTTAAGTCAAGTGATAACAATTGCTGTATTAGTCGTACTATTTTTGAATCAAGCACGGGCAACGCCGGGCCATGCTGCTAGTGGCTTATATAAGGCGTGAGCTTAGATTGGGTTTAAACATGTATCAATATGGTGATTTCCTTTCGTCTTTCAATGATAATGTTATTAAGCTTATCAGACAATATGAAAGGAACTTACTTAAAATAAATAGACAAAACTTGTCTATATTATTTAATGAAACATGCATAAATGAAAAATTGCTGCCTAAATATACACAATATATATATATATATATATATATATATATATATAAAGTGGACATTGAAGTTTGAAGTCACCGAGTGGCGACAGTCTATTTCATGCTTAAACGCAATCGTCAATTGTGCTTTGTGTTTTTGCTCAAGTAGTTATATATATACAAATCAGTGTTGCATTATGAGTATGCCTATTGTATTATTTCAACGGTGATTTGGATGAGCAGTAACGGTTATGTTTCGAATTGTTCTAGTGGAAATAATTTTAGATCCGGATGCAGTTTTGGGTCTATCTTATTTGTTAACTTTTTCTTTTTCTTCTCCATCCCGGTTGAAGGTTTCATATATATATATATATATATATATATATATATATATATGTGTGTGTGTGTGTGTGTGTGAGAGAAGAGAGAGAGAGAGAAAGAAAAGAGAGAAAGAGTGTGTTAGGAAGGAGGTTGGCCCGATAATTTTTTTTGCACTTACCACGTACATTTTTTAATGTAAGGCGTAAGCGATCATGCCAAGCCCGCTGGGGCTAATAATCCACATTCCCTTCATATTCCATTTGTCATGAGAATGTTCTACTCGGACAGCTTTTTCTCATAAACCGCTACTTTGTGGAACAGACTCCCGAGGGGATGTTTCCCGATCACTACAATCTTAAACGTTATCCTCATAAAATGTACTTCTCCCTATTATGCTCATACAACTTGCTTCAGTAACCCTTAACCCTGAGTCACTTGTATTGGATGAATTTTAGTATATAAAAAAATCTTTGTGAAAAGACAGCTGAAATTCTTTGAACACATAATGAGGAAGGACATGCACCTAGACGTGGTGTAATGGTTAGCAAGCTAGAACAATTACTACTGAGTAGTGAGTTCGATCCTCAATAGGTGCTCCCCAACTTTCGGCCTTGTGCCACATCTAAGCTACGCTTGGAAAATCACCATAATGAGGAAGGACGTCTTAGAGAACTTGACACTCACAAGGCATATCGAGAGCACAAGAAATAGCCATGTACCTGAGGATCTGTGAATGGATGGTGGGACAGGTGCTTCAGCAAAGGGAGAAAAACTGCTAAGAACCACAGAGGATAGGATTCTTTGGAGATTCATGATCACTCATGTCCCGAAGGGACGGGGATCATAGAAAAAGAAGCGATCATGATTCTTCAATGATTCGTTTTCTTCATTATCTGGGAATTGCCATAACTTTGCCGTAAAGATATTGAAGAGTTTTCCTGTTACCTTCTCCACAGTTTTGAATTCTTAATTTCTCTTCTCTTAGACTGGTTCCCATCCAAGGTTAGAGAACTCAATTTACCCTGCTATTTAACCCATAGTCGGGAGGATGAAGAAGAGACATATTAATGTCCCTTCCAAAAGCATTTATGCGAAAGTGAACACGATTGACTAACCCGAAAATTGAACTCAGCTCGCCGGTTCTACATTCCACGCCGATACCCGTTACACTATCAGCACACCGGCAAGCCACAAGTCATCGTGAACCGGGAGTTTGGGTGTACTGGCCTTGTTCAGACTATTGAACACGCCAGATTATCTACTCTTTCCCAGAAACTGTAATTGAAATTCCACCCAGCATCGTGGCAGTATAAACCACAGGTGACCTCTGTGGGTGTTGAATAAGCACAAATGTGCCTGAGCAGGCGTCTGCAACAGGGATTGGATAAGTACATGGGAAAAAAAAGATAGGTACATGGATCTACCTGGTGGCTGAGATAGTTGCATATTACCCACCGGTACCAGTGCCTGGCGCCCGTCCAAATCCTGATAAAATCCAGTATGTTAAATGCTAACTCTCCACACATAACACTGGCGCAACACAATCTTCCTACTTCTCTCTTTATCACATTTGAACTGATGCCTATTATGTTAACCCGAACAAATAAATATCATCCACCCAGACATATAATACTTTCGAAGTTTGGTTACTCGATAACTGAGGTAACTTTTCCCGTTGGTACCAAAATGATTGGCGCAACACATTCTTGATATCTGCCATATGACACAGAGCTTGACTATGATATGCTTAGATCATAAAATACAAGAAAATCTTTAATTGTAAGAAAAAAAGACATAAAATGATGTGTGAGTGTTTAAAATGTCTTTCTTTTGGATCAGTGGGGTGTTTCTGGAGTGAATTCCATCATTGGAAATAAAATACCCATATGCACGCAAATATACCCTTGCTCTCTCTGACACCTTCGAAAAGGGCGGTGGTACCTGACTTCTCTTTCTTTCACTCACACAGGGACGACCCCCACTCCTCCTCCTCTCTCTCTCTCACATACAACACACACATACATACGCCCTCACACTGCTCATTTTCGCCTTACCCAGACCCCTAAGGACAAAAAGTAACAAATAAAAGAAAGAATAACACTCGTAAACACGCAGATGCATTCGGCTTTTTACTACGACTAGCACTAGATCAACATGTTATTATGACGATAGCTACGTTGTCGTGTGTGTCAAATAGCTTCGTCGACTCCCCCACATTTAAGACCACTCCTACAAATTCTTCCCTCCAACCTGTTCATTTAAAAATAACAACACAAACACGGATGGTTTACAATCATTAGTACCCTTCAGGTAACGCTCTTGCATCAAACAATAACACACCTTTAAATTCGTACGGAAAAGTATTAGTAACTTTAAATGCTGTTAGACGACAAAAGAGGTATAAACAATGTTGTCGATAACTTTCCATTGGACTTCTGATTGGTGAAATCATTTTGGAGAAGGCGTGGAAAGGAAGCTTAAAAACAAAGTCAAAATAAGATTTAAAAAAAAAGGCTTTAAAAATAAACGTAAGAGTTTTATTCGCGTTTACACTGTAAGTCAGCAAAACGTTTAACGGAAAAAAACAAACAAAACAAAACATTGTTTTTTTTATAGAAAAAAAATGGAAACAACAACAACAACGTGCAAGTGATTTCGATTTTTGTTATCAAGTATTATAACCGTATTTTTCATTGATGGTGATTTTTTTTTTATTCCGAGAAGGAATTTCTGCCGTCAATTTTGTCTTAGACTGATATCGAACGGAACTTTAAATACAAATGCGGAGACGTAGACACAGTCGCTAACAATCAGTAAGAAATTTAAAAAAGATTCGATTCGAAGTTGGACTGTTCCTTTCAATAAGCAGCATTTCCTGTAATGGTAAGTAATTTTTTCTTTTAAAATTATTTGCTTGATTGAATACTACTACTACTACTACTACTACTACTACTACTACTACTACTAATAATAATAATAATAGTACAACTGGAGGATATCAATAATTCCATTTGTAGTTGGAGCCCTCGATTTTGTTTGGAAAAGGTCCCGATAGACTCATTGAAGGGATTCCTGATAGCCCATGCCTTAAAGAAATACAAAAAAACAAAGAGCTTTATCTATGTAAAATGTGTGGGATCTTTGATTTTTCTGTTTGTTTTTTTTTTTTTTTTCTCAAAAAATTCTCAGTGGAAAATTTCCTGATGCTATTTCTGACCTTAGGTTTTTGGTTGGGACCCGGAAAGAAATGAGTATAAACCAGAAACCAAAGGAAATAATAATAATAATAATAATAATAATAATAATAATAATAATACAACTGGAGGACATCAATAATTCCATCTGTAGTTGGAGCCCCCCGATTTTGTTTGGAAAAAGTTCCGATGGACTCATTGAAGGGATTCTGGTAGCCCAAGACTTACAGAAATACAAAAAAACTTGTACTCACATGTACAGCTCCTCATAACGAAGGGCTTCAGTTATATAGAGTGCGTGTGATCTTGTTTGTGTTTTTTTTAAATGCTCAGTGGAAAATGTCATGATGCCATTTCTCACCTTAGATCTCTGGTTAGGACCCGGAAGGAAATGAATATACAACAGAAATCAAAGAATAATAATAATAATAATAATAATAATAATAATAATTGATCAGATATTATCATGAAAGACTTAATTAATTTTAAATATCTTATCATCGCCATAAACTCATTTCAAGAAAAGTATTTGATAAATTCTTCAAATATAAAAATCCAGAAGCAGAAACAGTAACAATGTGGCTTTTAAACACAATCATAATTCCTGTATTTACAGCTCCTATAACTACTGGAGTAACAGTCATGCTCGGAAGAAGTAAGAAGAATATTGATCTTCAGGTTAAGAAAATTCCAGGAAATCCATTTTTATGTGAAATACAAAAGATTGTGTGAATGAGTTGAGTACTGCTCTCATATTTTCTTTTAAAAAATCTCTTTCAATAATTTCCTAAAGAAAAGCAAAGACTTGATTTACTTACCTTAGATTTCAGATATATCACTTGGTAAATATGAAAAGGCAAATGAAAATGAACAAATAAATTAAATGTGATTAAAAGAAAAAAACACGAACCTTTTCACACATTAATCTTTTACTAAATAAAAGCAGCACGGGTGTTGAGATTAATAGAGCACTTGCTGTCACTTGGTCTTCAGGGAAAGCCACTGATGGAAACATTTATTGAGTGAATACTACTACTACTACTACTACTACTAATAATAATAATAATAAACCAGAAAAAAAACAGAATGTGCTTTCTTATTGAAATAGCAGTTCCTCACAGATTGTATATTACCATTGAGTTCTTCAAGAACTATCAAAGTACAAGGATCTTGAACTGGAAATCTCAAGAATGTGGCACACGAAGACATCAATAACTCAAGTTGTAATTGAAGCCATCGTATTGACCTTAGATCTCTGGTTGGGATCCGGAAAGAAATATTATATACCAGAAAACTAAAGAAATAATAATAATAATAATAATAATAATAATACAACTGGAGGATATCAATAATTCCAGTTGTAATTTAGCCCTCGATTTGACTGAAAAAGATCCCGATAGACTCATTGAAGGGATTCCAGATAGCCCAAACCTTAAAGAATTACACAAAAAATGTACTCACAAGTACAGCTCACACCTTACAAACGGCTTTATCTATGCAAAATGTGTGCAATCTTAGGTTATCTTTCTTTTGACACTGATGTTCTGGTTGAGACCCGAAGGAAATGAGTATACAACAAAAAAATCAAAAAGAAAATAATAATAATAATAATAATAATAATAATAATAATAATAATAATAAACATAAAATTGTATGCTATGGATGACTTAAAATTGTATGCTAGGAATGACAATGAGACCTACAACTGTAAAATGCTTCAAAGAAGACATTGAATGAAATGATAAAAAAGTAAAGTTACAGTTTACGAGGATCGCTACAACAAACTTCCTCTATTAGTTTAGACCCTGTTGTAACAAAAATCAAAAAGCTTATAAGTACCTAGGTGTAAATGAGAGTAATAAGAAAATAATAATAATAATAATTAAAAACTGAATTGAATTCTCAACAGAACAGAATTATGGCCATTAATAAATCTAGCCATCCCAGTGGTCCAATATAAACATCTTGAACTGAATACATCAGACATTCTGGCAACAATGAAAACAAGCTCTTTCTAAACATGCATCATCCAAAGCTGTCCGTGGTCCAATATACATACTCCCGTAAAGAAGGTCTTATTCTGGTGCTTGTCATACAAGACAACAACTGCTTACTAACTTACATGGAAACAACAAATGTATTTAGAAAACAGAAAGAAAAATTCAATTGATAAATACAAACAACATTTACTTAGAGATTCTGTAGTAAATCAAAACAGAAGCCAAGAACCAACTATTGCAGCAAAGATATGAAAAGAAATAAATAAAAATTAGATGAAACAACGCTGGCAGAAACAAACCTCTGAATATCCAGAACTGCAAATAAACCCAAATGTTGCATCTCGTCTGAAGGCTTTATTCAGAAGCAAGACCAGAGTCTTTTCAATTTTCAGGCCATAACCAAATGGCTTGACAAATACCAAGAAACAATAGACCATTTTCAGGATGTTCTATACTTGCCCCAAAAATGAATTTCGTCACGATAATTATACTTACACTGACAATGTGCAAACACTTTGGAAAATTAACAAACACTGGTATGAACATCCTCTAGAAGATGTCACCATTCTAAGTTATACCATCCAATACAGACAGAAAAATTGAAGCAAATAGACTTTTGTCAAAAACCAGAAAGAAAAACTTAAATTGATATGGCTTGTCCAGCGGATTGTAACATAGCAAACAAAAATTTGGCTATCAAAATACAAAAGCCTGAAATTGTTTCAATACCAGTGGTAATAGGTGCACTTTATAAAAAAATGGAACAAACAACACATTGAAAGAACCCTGAAAACCCCAGCTTAAGAGACATACAGAAAATTGTCTTATAAGTACAGCACACACTAAGGAGAACTTTTGTCTATGTAACGCTTCTGTATAACAACACACCACGATTCTTTCCGCGTAATGTCTTTGGAAATCGAATGATGATGATGATGACTTTTCATTCATCTATGCATTGCGTCTTCTGGTGCTTCTCATTTAGAGATTCTTGAACGTTATCAGTTGATCTCCAGAAATTAAATTGCAATATCATAAATCATTGCATTCTCATTTTGATTATAAGCGTATGTTCTATGCTAACAGATTCTTCCGCGTAATGTCTGTTTTTCTTTTTTCCAGTCAAGTTGATCTCCAGAAATTAAATTGCAATCCCAATAATAATGTTTTTTTTTTTAAATATTTTTTTGTCATACTCAGTAACTCTTTGCGTTTTAGTAACTTTATTGTCTTGATTGAGGCCAGAAAATGATTTAAAACGATAATAATATTGACAAGGAAAAAGAAAAACAAAAAAACTATGACAGTTTAATCTTTTAGTGCCCATTATTTCATTGAGCGTATAATAATAATAATAATAATAATAATAATAATAATAATAATAATAATAATATACCAATAACAGGGCACAACAAACCAGACATATTGGTGGACATATTGATGGTCCTTGAGCTGGAGGATTTTTGTTGACACTATGCCTCAAAAACAGAATTTCCATTGATTAAATATACATTAATATAATAATAATAATAATAATAATAATAAATATATTATAAATAAAAAAAGGTAAAAAAAAATAAATAATAATACAGTGAAAGGACAACAAACAAAAATTAAATAGTAAAGAAAAAACTACAAACAAAAAATCAGATAAAATATATCTGTTAAAAGAATGACAAAATATAAAATGAGGTCTGTCTATATTTCTGAGATGAGGGTATTAGTCGGACTTTATTTGTCACAACGTTTCGGCCGTTGTACGCTTTCGGCCTTCTTCAGGTGGTTGGAATTTCGAACTGAACCATTTATTTCGATCACTGGGGGGTAGACTGCTCTAGTTCCATGGCATGTTTGATGAATATCAGTTATCTCCTACTAATTTTCCCTCTGAAAGTTCTCCCTGCTGTAACCAGAATTGAACTCACCTTCTTTGGGTCTGTCACTGGATCTAATCAACGCTTTTTATCCACTGTGCCATGTGTCCTTGAGGACATCTGGGTATGAACTTCTGAGTATTATAAACCCTAATGTTTTCAGCTTCATTTTACCAGTGCTCATATTGCAATTTTGCTGTTATCATTGCTGGTAGAGTTCATATTTACTGACTTTGTTATCATTGCTTTTCTCTGGCACTCCTTATTACTGGTTCCCATATTGTATTTATTTCTATGCTTGGTCGGATCAGGAATTTTTTGGCCTAGCATATATAAATGAGTCTATGAATGTGTCACCAAAAGATGACTGTTATACCAATAATAATTGGACACTGAGTACTATCAATAAATGTACGTACAAAAGAACATTACCAAAATCCCGTGTAGCCCACGCTTACAAATGCTTAAAAAATGCATCAATGAAAAGAAAATATAAACACTGTACATTATAATAATAATAATAATAATAATAAATAATAATGATGATGATAAATGTGCCTCCTTAGTGGCATGGCAGTCCCTGCAGACTTGCAATGTATCTTTGATGATCTTAAAAAAAAAAAAAAAAAACTATCAAGATACAAGGACCTTGAAATCGAAATGTCAAAAATGTGACACATGAAGACATTAACAATTCCAGTTGTAGTTGGAGCCCTCGGAATGATTGGTAAAGATTCCGGTCGACTCATTGAACGGATTCCTGATGGCTCATGCCTTAAAGAAATACTAACAATTGTACTCACAATTACAGCCCACACCTTACGAAGGGTTTTATCTATGTAAAATATATGCGATTTTTTTTCAAAACTGCCATTTCTGACCTTAAGTCTTTGGTCGGGACCCGGAAAGAAATGATTATACACTAGAAACCAAAGGATATAAAACAATAACGACAATAATAATAATACTAATACTACTACTAATAATAATAACACTGGGACGTGTCAATTCAAACACAGGGAAATGAAACCAACAGACCTGATATTATCATAAAAGACAAGAAATTCAGGAAGTGTGTATACTTATTGACATACCAGTACCATCTGAGAGTAACACCTCCATGAAAATTATCGAGAAATTGTCCAAAGACTTGCAAATCAATGTAACAGAAATGTGGAAACTTAAAACTACAATTGTCTCTTTTGTGATAGGAGCATTAGGTATAATAAAAGAAAGAGTACCGAAAATCACGTGAGTACAATTCCTGGAGACATCAGCACCCTCGGCGCCTAAAAATATTACTTTGGGCCGAACTGCGTATCACCCGCAAAGACTCGCCATCTAAACAAAACGTCCCAAGATTACTCTCCTACAGTTCCCATTTTACTCATAGACCCGGAGGGACTTGGTAATAAGCACTTAAATTACTCTCTAGCAAGATGATACCACACATAATAATAATACATAATAATAATAATAATAATAATAACGCCATGATAAGTATAGTCCACTCAATAAGAAAAATTTTGTCCATGTAACGCTAGTGATGTTATGGGATTTAGAAAAAAACAAAAAACAAATCATGAAATGTAGCCATAACAACACACCACTACCTGCTTTAGGTCTTCCCACAGACTTGGTAGGCAGTGTGACCATAGCAGAAATCGAAATATAATAATAATAATAATAATAATAATAATAATAATAAATGCCTACTAATTGATATGGCCTGCCCAGCGGACTGTAACATAGCAATCAAGGAATTTGAAAAACAATCAAAGTATAAAACCTGAAATCTAAATAGAAAATGTGGAAATTGAAAACTACAATAGTACCAGTCATAGTAGGTGCTTTGGAATGATAAAAAAGGAACACAACAACACATTGAAAAAATTCCTGAAATTCAAGCTTAAGAAAATACAAATAAATTATTTTGATAAGTACAGCCTCCACAAAAAAAAAAACTTTGTTCATGTAACACTAATGATGCTATGGGAGTTAGAAAAACAAATCATGAAATGTAGCCATAATAACACACCATTACCTGCTTTAGGTCTTCCCGAAAATTTGGTAGATAGGGTGACCATAGCAGAAATCGAAATATAATAATAATAATAATAATAATAATAATAATAATAATAATAATAAAAATATCAAAATACAAGGAACTTGAAGTGGAAATCTCACAAATGTGAGCACATGAGGGGCATCAATAATTCAATTGTCATTGCAGCTTTCGAATTGATTGAAAAAGGTTCCGATAGGGTCATTAAAAGGATTCCAGGTAGCCCATGCCTTTTAAAGAAATACAAAAAAAAAAATGTACTCACAAGTACAGCTAACACATTTACGAAGAGATTTATTTATGTAGAATGTGTGAACTTGAAAAATGATCAGCGGAAAAATGTCTTGAAGTCATTTTCTAACCTTAGGTTTCAGTTAGGACCCCCGAAAGAAATTTGTATACCAGAAATCAAATGAAGAAATAATAATAATAATAATAATAATAATGACTACAGCATACAGAGTATATGAATAAACATCACTATATTAACCTCCTTCCTGGTCTATATAGTTACCTATTTTTCTTATTGCCTGAGTCTTTGAAATAAATTTTATGATGAGTTACAAAGTTTATTTTGGGTCCCCTTACCCTTCTCGTGTTACTAGAGTTTTGTGTTATGAGCATGTCAATGCTAGTCATCAATATATGCAAACATTTTAAAAATACCAGAAAATGCTGGTATCCCATATTGCACCCCCCCGACCCGACGTCCGGATGCAATATTCTTCTGCAGTGCTTCTCATTATTCATGTGAGAAGCCAGTTTATGGGTAAAAGCTGAAATTTCGAATGCAGATTTCATTTTAAAGCAAAATCAGACCTCTCCACTTATTAGCGCTGAACAATCTTCCCAACCTCTACTTCTCTTATTTTCCTCCTACATGGAGTAAATAATGTAATATTATGTATTAGAAAATACAGCTGTTTTGGTTTTGTTCAAATGTTTTTAAAAGAAATTCCATGCCCCTTTAAGGACTTAAGATCATGGCTCTCTACAGATTCCTATTTTTATTATCTGTGAATTGTCATATATTCTTGAGAAAGAGGTTTCCCGTTGCCTTCTCCAAGGTCTTGAATTCAGAGTTGTCCTTTCCTTAGACTAGCTACCAGTAAAGTTAGAGAGTCCAGTCTACTCTTTTATTTCGCTTATAAGCTGAGACAAGAAGAATGGACCATGATTCTACCAAGGGAATAGCACAAAAGTGAACATAACTGAGAGGTCATAATTTGAACTCGGATCGCCGATTCCACTTTCAACGCCAATAACCGTTACATTACACTTTCATATATATATATATATATATATATATATATATATATATATATATATATATATATATATATATATATATATATATATATATATATATATATATATATATTTATTTAAAAAAATATGATTCAACTCTCCGACATAAGAGGTCTCAAGTGTCAAAACAAGAGCCGGAAACTTCAATATAATTATTTTGAATTAAATTGAAGTAAGCTCTGTTCCATCTTTCAAACGAAAATTTTTTGGGAATAACGTATTTCTAAAATTTATGTGTTTAATAATTGAAATCAGAATTCCCATGGTAACAGCTAGGGCGAATTGTTTAAATTGGGTAGGCGTGTGTTGGGTGTTAATAATAAGTATCAGTATAGAATTACTTTCAAAGATGTCAAGTCAGGGAAAGGTGGGGGTGTCTAAATTTGAAACTGAAGATGTATTAACCCTAGTCTGGTTGGCGTGTCTATGGAGATTTATTTATTTTTTTATTTTATTTTTTATGAAAGGGATTTGTGCATATATAAAAAAAAAACTGCCGTAACGTTTGTTTTTTGACGACTTCATAAAGGGTTATCTTTTTTGTAGGGTATTTAAACTATTTATTTGGGCTATGGATTATGAAAGTTATTATACTGTATGCTTGTTTTTAGCTAATTATTCAAACCATGAATCTGATGATGTCGACAAAAAACCGTTAACTCATGTCTATTGTTTAATTGATTATTGTTATTTAGAAGCTTAATAATGTGCAATTTCTCATGGAGGCACAAAGGGCATGGCTCATCCCAAGTTTTACATATTCTAGCCCTGTTTATAATTTTCCATTTTACTTTAGGTGTCCTATTTGTTTCCTTCAGATGCCAAAAATATTTAGATTTTCTATATACTTTCACACACACACACACACACATATATATATATATATATATATATATATATATATATATATATATATATATATATATATATATATATATATATATATATCAATTGCATACAATATAAACACATCGTATATAAATACGCACACATGCATGCACGCATAAGAGGCGTCTGTCCATTAGGTTGGGGACAAACAG
This sequence comes from Acanthosepion pharaonis, assembly GCA_903632075.3. Taxonomy (NCBI): domain Eukaryota; kingdom Metazoa; phylum Mollusca; class Cephalopoda; order Sepiida; family Sepiidae; genus Acanthosepion; species Acanthosepion pharaonis. The sequence goes on along the minus strand of CAHIKZ030005487.1, from coordinate 1,229,686 downwards.
GTCATATGAAGTCTTCCCCCACACACACACACACACACACACAGTTGGATCAGCAGGCCATTATAAGTAAAAATGAGGAAGGAAGGTCATTTTTACCTATTCTCTTTCATGTTTATACTCAATAAAGAATAATGGTGCGGTAGGATTGTTTTTTATGTAACCCAGTTTTATGTTCCCATATAAAAGAAAAACTATCGTCATTAGCTGATGCTTGTGTAACAGGTTTACCATTAAGATCTTTCCCTTTGCATCCTCCCACCCCAGGAAAAGTGGCTGCGAACTCTAGTACACACACACACACACACACACACACACACACACACACACACACACACACACACACACGTACATAAACAACACGCATACACATGTGCATAATTCAGTCCGCATGGAAAATATATCAATGTTACTGTGCAAATATGCGTAGAAATTTATATACATTACACGCAATGTTGGATTTTTGGTGTACGCAAAATTGTCCCGATCCGTAGGAGCGTAAAAAGGATTTAGAATTTTGGGGGGACTTTTAAAGGTTTTAACTTTTTTAAAAAGTTTCGTTCCATTTGTATAATTTTCTTTTCTTTTCTCATCAAAAACAGAGTTGCCAGATAACAGGCTATTGTAAATGATTTTAATAATACACACACAATAATAATATATATATATATATATATATATATATATATATATATATATATATATATATATATATATATTTTAATATATATATATGTATATATAATATATTTCAATATATATATATATATATATATATGTGTGTGTGTGGGGGGTATATATATATAATAGAAATTACTTTTTTATTCTAGAAATGCATTGGGAACGATTTTACTATAGGAATGCATTGTAAATGATTTTTACTATAGGAATGCATTGTAAATGATTTTTGCTATAGGAATGCATTGGAAATGATTTTTACTATAGGAATGCATTGAAATGTTTTTTATCATAGGAATGCTTTGAGTAATGGTTTTTTATAGGAATGCATTGGAAAATGGCTTTAATATAGGAATGTATTGGAAAATTATTTTAAAATAGGAATGCATTGGAAAATGATTTTACTATCGAATTCATTAGAAATGCTTTTATTATAGGAATGCATTGCAAATTGATTTTACTATAGGAATGCATTGAAAATGATTTTTACTATAGAATGCATTGAAAAATGATTTTTTACTATAGGAATGCATTGGAAAATGATTTTACTATAGGAAATGTATTTGGAAGATGCTTTTATTATAGGAATGCATTGTGATTAATACTGAGAGAGTAATACATTGAAATTGGAAGATTTTTATTATTAATGCATTGAAATGAATTTTACTATAAATATTCATTGCAAATGATTTCCGAGTAGAAATACATTGTTTTCCCCAGGAATGCACTGAATATGATTTCACTATAAGAATACATTAGAAATGATTTTACGATAGGAATGAATTGGAAATTATTTTTATTACAGGAATGCATTGAAATTATTTTACTGTGGTAGGGTTGCCAAGTTTAGTTACTTTTTTGGAAACCTAACACTACTAAATGTGCAATTTCACTACTTGTTACTTTGGTGGTAACTTTAAAATAAAACTGGAAGAAATTTGAGAAAAATAATCAATTAAAGCTGAGTAGCGCACTTGACATTAAAATGTCGTCAAATTCGCTACTCAGAACCCAATTAACACAACACCTTCAACCGAACCATTCTGTTGCTTTGAAAATAAACTCTATCGAATGTGAATAACAAAGCAACCCCTGGTAAGATTCGGACTCAGTTTCTTGACTTTTGACTGTTATAAATTCTCATCGTGTGCTATGTTTTCTTTTTTCAGGCTGTGACCGATCATGGTTGTCCACAGCTTCTTATCGATTGTTGTTTTTCCCAATGCTATTTTACGATTCCTTTGGTTTTGAGCTTCTTCATCATCTTTTTACCAGAATTACCAAAATATTGCTCGATTCCTCGAAAGCTCTTGCTCTTGTATGTTAAATTAACTTCCTTCGTCATATCCCTTCAGGGCATAGGTGATTATAACTCTCCGCTACTTCCTTTTCTTTCTTATATGTGAATTGCTAGGGAAATATAGTGCAGTGGTTTCCCATTATCTCATCTACAGGGTTGAATCCAGAGTTGTCATTTTCCTAGACTGGCTAAGCAATCCAAGACTAAAAAGCCTAGTTTATCCTGATGTTTAACGCATACGGTATATTTCTCCTATAAGACAGCCCATACATTTTAAAAATTAACCCTAATTTTCGTCTAATACAACAAAGTTAGAAAAAGCTAACCTTAAACCATGTGGTGTATCGGTACTAGTAAGTAGATTAGTATATTTGCATCATGGATCGTGGTAGGCAACAACTGCCTCGGTTTGGTAACTTTACCGATGTAGATAATTCTAGTTGAAATAATTCATCTTATAATGCTGTACCTAAGTTATAAATGTAATAAAACTACTTTTTGATTTCATTAAAATGCAATATCCAAGAGATGATTACACATCATTTTGCAAAAGTTCCACTAAGTAACACCCACAAATAACAAATAACGTAACAAATATTTTATTCTTGGTTTGTGAGATATATCTACATTCACACCAATTATTATTTTTCATAGTAGTGTTAAATAAAAACATTTCAGATAACATGCAATCTATATTTCTAATTAAAATCCATAATCCTTGTGGTGTTAAATAACAACAACATCATACTTATTATAAAACCCAGGTTGTGTTGTGTGTGTGTGTGTCTGTTCATTTATATATTGGATCGGATTTCCTACATTTTCAACCGATTTCAACAAAACTTCACAGGACTACGTAAATTACCTTGCAGTGGTTTTGACAGCGCCAAAAAATTGGATAAACACAATTGTTTTTTGCAATGAGATCAATTTGAAAACACGATTAAGAGCATCGCTGTCGCGGAATGAAGGGGAACAACTCATATCGAGTTATACTTATTATAAAACCCAGGTTGTTTGTTGTGTCTGTGTTCGTTTATATATGGGATCGGATTTTCTACATCTTTCAACCTGATTTCAACAAAACTTCACTTTTTTGGCAGGTAGTGTTTCTTATTGTCTTTTACTTTTTTCTTTATTTTTACATTCAGAATACTTTAAAAAAAATTTACAGACAATTGTTTATAATAAAATTCCTAGTCAATCAGTGAGACTCATAACGATTGAAAACAATGTTTTGTTTGAGATAGGGTTTGACCAAATCAATAACCCCCCAAAAAAAAAAACAAAACAAAAAAACTAATTAAGACATGCGTCCCGTCAACCTTAAACAATAATCTTTGTCAATTTTATTTTTCAGTCTTTATGATGGTCGATACTTGATCTATCTCATTGTTACATCCCCGGGCAACGCTGGGCTCTACTGCCTAGGTTTAGTATAATATGCAAACTTTAAAATATACAAATAACATACATTATACGGTATATTTTTTGAGATATTAACAACAAGATATTTGAAATGTCATAAAATCTTTATTTCTCATTACAGAATAAAAAAGATACCTTATATAATTAAACTCTTCAAATTACTAAGATCATCATCTCTAATGCAACGAGCTGATCATAAACATCGTCATTTATAGTTTTCCGTATGGGTCAGTCATAGTTTGGCGAATCAGGTTCGGCTTCATTGTCAGTCATACAGCATATCATGTTCTACGCAATGAAGATACCGCCATTTTTTGAATAAGCTGACGTTTCTACTTTACGTTTTCCCCAAGCGTTTATTGTAAATTCACAAAAATATCAAGTGGTACAGCACACATTGCTCCACCGTTTGTATAAAATTTTGTCCCATGTATCATCAACTGTTTCACTCTTCTCTCAATTGTCTTCAAATGGTATGTTTATAGCGACGTCTAACGATTGCAGTATAGAGGTCAAACCGCTTGGTATAATGACAATATCAGTATTAGTTTGTGATAAGCTGGTTTTAGCTTTGTCTGTTATGTGCCTACGATTAATACACACAATACGTTCCTTTTCTATATTCTACCTTGACCGTCTTTTTTTCCAAATATTATCAATCCATAATTTCACACCTTCCTCGTCGTCTATCTATCCTTTTTTCACACATGGACAAATAAACCTGAAGGAAAATTAATTTTTGGTTTGTAAATCAACATTGGTCTCATCAGCTATGCACAATAACACAACCGTAAACCTCGTCATTTCATACCTATTGCCTTTAAACAACACCAATTTTAACTCGTTAACATCTACTGTTTTGTTAGCCAAATTTTAATGGAGTTTTTCATCTATATTTCCAATACATGATAATGGAAATAATGCCTTTGTCTCAGCCGAATAATAAACTGGTGAAAACCTGTAAATTGATGTTCATGGTCATTTGGGAGTTTTTGAGCGATTTTTCGTCTTTTGTCTATTCATAAAGCGATTGCATGAGCCCTAGTGTTTTTAAAATCTTCACTTTGTTCTTGGTTTTCCTTGCCCCATTTTAATGCATATGCTCTGATTTTATTTCTTTTCACCATATAGCCATCATGTCTTTGTTCCAGTAACCATTTTGCAACGCAGAGTTTCTGAATACAAGACAACAAGACGTTTCTTTTTCTTATTGCGCATTTCCGCTTTGGCATCTCCCTTGAAATATTTTCATTCTTTCGCCAGTGTCTTATCATCTCCAGCGTTACAATTGTTCGATTCTTTCAATAACTTTCAATTTGAAACTTGCTACACACTTTCCTCGTTTCAAAGATAAAAAAACAATTGCTATATTATATTGTTATGCTAACGCTCGTATTAATAGAAGCGGTAGTTTGTTGATGGAATTTAGGTGACGGTCATTAGCTGTAGTGTTTCCAGGCATATGAACGCGCCTTTTCTGTTTTCGTGCGTCTGAACGCAACTTTCTGTTTAAATTCATGAGTCGTGAAATGAACTCGTTATTTCATAAAGATTCAATGTGAATACTTTATATTTTTGCTTTATACCTTTGATATTATAACGATAAAATCTCAACAAAATAACATTTTATTAACATCAACTTCATTTATTATTCGTAAAATCATTAAGTGCCGTTTTAATGAAATCTGTATAAAAAGGGATTGCACAATATAATATATATATATATATATATATATATATATATATATATATATATATATATATATATATATATATATATATATATATATATATAGAGAGAGAGAGAGAGAGAGAGAGAGAGAGGGGAGGGAGGCACGGTGGAGTAATGGATAGCAGGTTGGATTGAGGAATCGGACAGCCGAGTTCGAATTCAGTCAATCCATTACATTCCTTGCGTGCTAATACCCTTGGGAAAGGTGTTAATTCTTCTTCTTCTCCCTCCAGCTATGGGTAAATAGTAGGACCAGACTGGGTTCTATAGCTTTGGATGGCAACTGGTCTAGGAGAAGGACAACTCTGAATTCAAAACCTGCGGAGGGTCAAGCTGGAGACTCTGTGGCACGTAGTACACCACAGGTCTCTCTAATTCAGTCCTTCAAAAAAGTGTGGATGGTCCTGCACGAAACCTTAACAACTATAATCAATTCTCATGTGTGCTGTTGTCACGTTTTTTCTTGGGAATTGATCTGCTTGACCCTCATATCTCGAATTCGAAGGAGAGTTTATATCTATATATATATATATATATATATATATATATATATATATATATATATATATATATAGTGGAGGAAAAACATGACAAAGTGAAATTTTTCATCTGTTGCGTTTGTCCTTCAAGACTTCGTTAGGCCTAAATTTGTTACGTTGAATGCGACTACACATGCTGGAAATTTAAATTTAATTTTTGTGCTGGTGATGGCGGTGAGGGTGGCGTATAATCTAACCGATTTCATTTAGATTCTTTTTTCTTTTATTTCACTCACTTTTTCTATTAGATATAAAATTTCGTTTGTGCGCATGCAACAAATTTAGTCTAACGAAGTCTAAAATGCGAAAATGTCACACGAAAACTTTTTCTCATACATTTCCAATTAATATTGTTCGTACATATATATATATATATGTATATATATACATTAAGAAATGGACAAAGTCAAACAATTTATTAAAGAAGACATATTTTATATTTAATATTCTTTTATAGATACAAGTATTTAAATAAATGCTCTGTTTATAATAAATAGTATTAAATAACATTTACCAGCCTGAATGTCCGGAGAAATTATATAAAATATAAAAAGAATGTTAAATATAAAATGTCAATATAAATATATATATATATATATATATATATATATATATATATATATATTATATATAAGGTTCGCCCTGTACAGCCGAGGCCACTCGATGGTAGGGGTTACGTTAAGGTGGTATTATAACAGCATCGGATAATAATGGAATTGAACAGGTTGCTTTTTGATCGGTGAAACATCCTGCTTGGAATCTGTTGCACAGAGCTGTGTCAGGTGGAAGAATCTGTTTTTGAAAGGGACTTACTTATCGCTGATGGAATACAGAGGAATGTAGTTAGCTTGTTACTATAAGTAGCATGCCGGTTCCCTAGCTTTAAAGATGTGGCCTGTCGTCCGAGCACTTTATAGTAGTAAAGATATATAGTGAGATTCGCAATATTCCGACTGTGAGAGGAAAGGAGGAGGGGGTTGGAAGATGGAAAATAATTCTTTTCCAAGAAGAGCTCTCTTAGACTCTATCAAAAACTTATGAATTTGAATGATATATATTATCAATAATTAATTAATAATTTACGCATAGTAATTAAATAAACACGTTTTAACTTTGAATTTTGAATCATTATCGCAAGTATGCGAAATATTTAATAGTCAGAATATCTCAGCACCTGAAGATTGCATAAACATGATAATTCCGAGTCGTTAGATATTAGTACGTTAGGATCAATGTTTTTTCATAACATTCAGCACTGTATTTATGCACCTGGGAAGAAATATGTTTATACATAAGGATACCGAAAAAAAGTATGAAGATGTTTATCTTACCTATTCCTATATATATATAGTGTGTGTGTGTCTAATGGAATAAATCCTAAAGAGCCAGAACAACCTACCTAGGGTTTCATCTATCTATCTATCTATCTATCTATCTATCTATTCATCTATCTATATATATATATATATATATATGTAAAATTTTATATTTTTATTAATCATATATATATAT
>CAHIKZ030005487.1:1197500-1217500 GCA_903632075.3 Acanthosepion pharaonis | reverse complement strand
ATCTAAATGTTTTGACGCAACTTTATTCTTTTAGATAATAATAATTTTTAGTATATCTTTTACTAATTAATCCATTTTTAAAGGAGACGAGCATGTTCATACTTTTCCATTAGGTATCTGTGTGTAAAATATCCAAACAAATCTAAAAGGAATTAAACTCGGTGATCTCTGATTATATGGAGTTGGGGATGATAATGATTTTCTGATGCAAATCCGAATAATTAATCTGTAGCTGGAAATGAGGAGAAATGAATTCTCTTATTAAGGTGAATATAGAACCCATTGGGAAATATCTGAACTCGGATCTCCTAATTATACAATTCTGAATATAAATTAAACATCCAGCATCTGGTTTTCCATTTAGGTACTAACCAGACTCGATCTAGTGTCATGACAAAACAACGGTCATCGTGCGTCTCTCGAAAGGACCTTGAATCGGTTGTGAACTTCTGGCCTCAATGGCTGGTCAACTTTAATGCCTCAAAAAACAAAACTGCTCTCTAATGTCACCATAGGATCTTTCCCTACCCTCCATTAAGAATGTCTGACGCTCAACTAGTGAGCAACTCTCTGCGGCTGATCCGTCACGTTGACGGTTGACCTGAGATGGAACAAAAACTTTGAGTCAATTGGCTTCCCGTCCACCGCAAGGAGAAGAATTTTTATTTGTTATTTTCTTTTTCTCCCAGAATGATCCTTCAGATCTACAAATCAACAATCCGCCCTTGCATGTGCATATCTATCATATATGGTCTATATATATATATATGTTGTGGGTTTGTGTGGGTTTCTGTGTGTAAGCCTGTGTGTTAGTCTGTTCATATCTATGTATCTATCTGTCTGTCTGTCTTTCTATATCTATCTCTACCTTTTATCTATCTATCTATCTATCTATCTATCTGGTCTATCTATCTATATATATATATATATATATATATATATATATATATATGTCTGTTCATATCTATCTCTCTTCTGTTCATATTCATTCATTCTAAGTCAGTTCTGATGGATTCATCTTCTTTCGAGCACATCCAAAAATGTAAGTTTGTCTGACATCTAACCCCAGGACACAATCCACTCTCACACAGCATATCACCAATATATTTATCCTTCTCCCTTACATTTAATAATTATCTCTTTCTTACCCCCTCCGCTCTCTCTTTTCTCCTTCTCTCTCTCTCTCTCTTCTTCTCTTTCTCTTCTGGCTTTTTCAACTCTCTTTCTCTTCTCTATCTCTATTTTCTTTTTTCCTGGCACCATCAAACCTCCAACACAAATGTAATTTTGGAACTGATTACTCGTTTTTAACATAGCAAAATCCAGAGGGAGGGAAAAGCGTGTGTTGTGTGTGTGAGAGAGAGAGAGAGAGGAGAGAAGGTGAAAGAGAAAGATGTTTCAAGAGATGGAAAGAGTATTAAATATGAAAGAGTGAAGGAAAAGAGAGAGAGAAAGATAAATATGCATTGAGAAAATCCTTCACAGCTTGAACCCCTTCAAACACGTACACGGCGTCAAACCATCCACCATTCCTTTGTATTCCATTATTTAGGTGAACGTTCCGCGAAGACAGCTTTTTTCCACAGAACTTTTTTAGAATAGACTTCCAAGAGGGCGCTGTACTCCGACCACTAAAACCTAAAACCTCTTCACGTTAGAGATCATCCGATGTCTATCCTACATATCCCCATAATGTGTCCTTCTTCCTCCACCCTTCGCTCTACTTTGAGTGTCTCTTTGGCCTTTGTATTTGTTACAACAGTATCTACTATCTATATTTCTCATGTTGTCTGTCTCTGTGTCTGTCGTGGGCGTTGTTACCTCGCCCAGGCCGCATTTCTCACCCGATTTCGATGCGGTTTTCACCATAAGTTTGCAAATGACTGCCGTAAGGACATGACGGAGCCCGATTTTTGAGTTCGGAATCAGGTTCCGAAAAAATCGATAATCGAAAAATCGATAATTTCTGCTTACAGAAGGAATGATCGCATTTCAACCAAATTTGACACCCTCTTAGAGTCTACCATTAGAAGTGTTGTCCAGAAGTTTCATGACCACGGACCCCTAAACAGCGCGGAAAATCGATAAAACCCAAAACCGATACGCCCAGATTGCGTCTGAACTGCATGTCGGTTTTAGCGAAAACTGACCGGATTTATGACGAGGCCATTGGGAGTCACCATGTGAAGGAGCCATTTGAAGGGTTTGAAGGCCCAAGGACAAACGCTGTCTGTCATTGGTGTAACTGAGAGGAGCAGTTTTTTTTCAGGCGGCCAACTCTACGTAGCTTGCTTAGGTCGGCAAACGCGAGGATGTGTTCCCTTTATTCACCCTCGCAAAAAGCTGAAAATGGGTCTACACTGAAGTCCTCAGCCAGTGATACGCAAACCCATTCCATTTTTCCTTTTCATGCAAGAAAATTGCTGTATAAGTCGTAAGATTTTTGAATCAAGCACGGGCAACGCCGGGCCATGCTGCTAGTAAAATCTATAGTCGAATTTTTAATAGAGAGTTCAATGTTCTTTTAGACAGAGCCACATTCGTTGTGTATATTACGTTTTTCTTGGTCTTATTAAAAACGTATCAACCACGGCTTATTTAGATTTTACCGTTGCAAAACATATTTATGTCGGGAGCGGGAACGAAATACAAAAAAAAAATAAAATAAAATAAAACGTCATGTACCATTCTACATAGAGAAAACGTTGAAAATACAAAAAGTCTTCAATTAAAATTAGTGATATGCATGGCCTGTAAGCTTTGCCGTTTAATTGAATATATATATGTTTTTGTTCGTGTGTTTGTATGTGTGTGAGGTGTGTGTATTATGCGATGGATATATTTTTCGTCTAAATTATGTTACATATGTTTGTGTAATTTTGGTAAATATACCTGTTAAAATGAGATATCAGTGTTATTTTTATTATTGTGTTATTTTGACGATTGGTTTAGTTTGGTTCGTTTACGGCATATCAACACCTCAATGGGTAATATAATGACGACAAAACTTTATTTCTGGAAATGTTTTTTCTTCAAACATGTATTGCTGGTAATACTTTTTTTTTTTTTTTTTGCAAAGCATTTGGGTATTAAAACCTATTTTTACACTTACATAGTTTTTTCACCGCAGTTTGGGGGCTATCTATTTACCCATTGTTGTGACCCCATTCCAGGTGCTACCACCCTGAGTCAGTGTTCTAACTTGGGAACACCACCAGTTAAGAGGTGGTTACAGACCCTCAAAAATGTTTCCTGACCAAAGGATTTGCTGTTGGACGTAGTTTATCATCTTACCCAGGATTCCTATACATATTTGACGACAATTTATCCATCGCACCTGATATATATATATATATATATATATATATATATATATATATATATATTTTGTGAAAAGTAACATTAAATTCTTTGAACACTGAGAGAGGAAAGGTTGTTTCCTAGACGCAATCATTAGGCCACGAGCGCCCTGACGATTGCATCTAACATGAAACAGACTGTCGCCTCTAAGTTTTGACTTCAATGTTCACTTTTATATTTACACACGCTCTATCATTGATATTGAGCAATTTTATCCCATAATTATAGTACATCTTAAGAGTATATTTCTTCATATATATATATATATATATATATATATATATATATATATATATATATATATGTAAAAATATATGGATATAGATCCGACAGTATGAAGAAAAATATACAGAAAAAACGCTGATCTTATATAAAAATTTCAGTTATCTGTTTGGATTAGTTGTGCTCTTATGTCCATTGGTTTTTCATGTTGAATTTTATATGTTCTAATGTTAATTATGTTTTTTATGAATATAACCTTGATGATGGTCTAAAATAGACCGAAACGTCCGACGTTGACTTTATATTAACATTAATTCAGCATAATTGCATATTAAGATTTTTTGTTTGTTTTTTCTGTATATTTTCCTTCATATATATATATATATATATATATATATATATATATATATATAAAGCGCATACCTAATTACAGATGTACATACATACACATACTGTATATTAATCTCGCACACACGCTATCACACAGACTCGCTAGAAAAAGTGAATAAGTTTGCAACTCATTCTCGAATCCACCCTCGTAAATTCAAATTGGTAACAATGGTTTTCCAGGGCCCATAGTGTGAATCTAAATTCATTTCAAACTCCGGTCCGGTAAAAGCACAAACGCTCCTGGAGGTCATTCTTAACAAAAATCTTTATAATAAAACATGGGTTAAAAAACATCTATATTACTGTAAATTGGTTATACTGAAATATAACGATTAAAAATTAGTTTGACCAGTTTATCAGTCTTTTCTCATCAAAGCAAAAAAGAAACGATGATGTTAAATGCATCTGCATAGTAACACTAAAAAATTTACAACCCCAGAATAATGTTATAAACGAACAAAGAAATATAACATTAACGATTAATTACCTTTAAGTCCATCAAATTCATTTTCTGTTTGTAGAGAAATGATTGGTGAGACTTAATATATGAGTCTGCCAGTTGACACATACTTGAATACGCTTGGGCAATCATGTATCTTTCGATAAATGACTGACGAGGCAGGTTTTTCCCTGCGGTAGGTTGACATTTCTTTCTGCTGTAGACGTTGCCCCAGTAATTCCAAATAAAGAACCCAGTCTGTCCTGCTATTCTACCCATAGCTGCATTTTTTTTTGGGGAGGGGGAAAGAGGTGGATTCATACCTTTCCCAAGGGCATCTCTTCGTAAGTGAATTTAAAGAAAAACTCAAACTGTAATTCGAACTCGACTCTCCGAGTTCTCATTCTGAGTCGATATCCATTACAGCAAAAACGCAATTAAACATATACTGAATCCAAAATTTTTTAAGTGATATATATTCAGGTCAACATACCATTGGTATTAGCATTAATAAATTCAAAGAACATGTCCCCCACAAAAAAAAAAAAAAAAAACACTTTGTTCCACAGGTGAGAAGTGCGAGAAAAAAAAACTATTAGTATAGAACTTACGGCTTGCATCAGCTAGACTATTCAAAATAAATGATGAGACCTTTAAATGGTATCATAGAGCAAAGTTCAATCAGAATAATTACCATGAAATTAGTAATAGAAAAGGCACAGGAAGGAATCAAGTTAATAAATCCGATGCCAAGTCACGAAAAATAAACGTTGCAGATTATACTTAGGATTATATCCAAACTTTTACACTGGGTCAAAACAAAACTTTTACCTTCATAAAAAAAAAATCGAGGACAAAAAAAAAACATGGTACAGCAACTTCAACTATTGAACTCCTAACTGATGTAATATATTTCTTATTAATCATTTCAACCAAGCAAGCCAATAAGATACAAAGATTTTTCTTAACTGGAATCGAACGGAGTTTAGTCAAATGCGGAAGTTGTTTTTCACAGTAGCGGCAATACTAGATGTAAAGCCCGGCGTTGCCCACTTGGACTGTTCCTAACAAGAGATATATCAAGTATCGGTAATAATTTTTCTTTTAAAATTATTTGCTGATTGAATACTACTACTACTACTACTAAGTTTACTACTACTACTACTAATAATAATTAATAGTACAACTGGAGGATATCAATAATTTCCATTTTTGTAGTTGGAGCCCTCGATTTTGTTTGGAAAAGAGTCCCGATAGACTCATTGAAGGATTCCTGATAGCCCAAAAGAAATACAAAAAACAAAAGAGCTTTATCTGTAAAATGTTATTGGGATCTTTGTTTTTTCTGTTTGTTTTTTTTTTTTTTTCTCAAAAATTCTCAGTGGAAAATTTCTGATGCTATTTCTGACCTTAGGTTTTGGTTGGGACCGAAAGAAATGAGTATAAACCAGAAACCAAAGGAAATAATAATAATAATAATAATAATAATAATAATAATAATAATACAACTGGAGGACATCAATAATTCCATCTGTAGTTGGAAATTATAATTTTGTTTGGAAAAAGTTCCGATGGACTCATTGAAGGGATTCTGGTAGCCAAGACTTACAGAAATACAAAAAACTTGTACTCACATGTACAGCTCACTCATAACGAAGATCGATTCAGTTATATAGAGTGCGTGTGATCTTGTTTGTGTTTTTTAAATGCTCAGTGGAAAATGTCATGATGCCATTTCTCACCTTATATCTCTGGTTAGGACCGGAAGAAATGAATATACAACAGAAATCAAAGGTGTAATAATAATAATAATAATAATAATAATAATAATAATTGATCAGATATTATCATGAAAGACTTAATTAATTTTTAAATATCTTATCATCGCCATAAACTCATTTCAAGAAAAGTATTTGATAAATTCTTCAAAATATAAAAATCCAGAAGCAGAAACAGTAACAATGTGATTAAACACAATCATAATTCCTGTATTTATAGATATAACTACTGGAGTAACAGTCATGCTCGGAAGAAATAAGAAGAATATTGATCTTCAGGTTAAGAAAATTCCAGGAAATCCATTTTTATGTGAAATACAAAAGATTGTGTGAATGAGTTGAGTACTGCTCTCATATTTTCTTTTAAAAAATCTCTTTCAATAATTTCCTAAAGAAAATCAAAGACTTGATTTACTTACCTTAGATTTCAGATATATCACTTGGTAAATATGAAAAGGCAAATGAAAATGAACAAATAAATTACCGTGTGAAGTTAAAAGAAAAAAAACACGAACCTTTTCGCACATTAACTTTACTAAATAAAAGCAGCACGGGTGTTGAGATTAATAGAGCACTTGCTGTCACTTGGTCTTCAAAAAAGCCACTGATGGAAACATTTATTAAAGAATACTACTACTACTACTACTACTACTAATAATAATAATAATAATAATAATAATAAACCAGAAAAAAACAGAATGTGCTTTCTTATTGAAATAGCAGTTCCTGCAGATTGTAATGTACCATTGAAGTTCTTCAAGAACTATCAAAGTACAAGGATCTTGAACTGGAAATCTCAAGAATGAGGCACACGAAGACATCAATAACTCAAGTTGTAATTGAAGCCATCGTGACCTTAGATCTCTGGTTGGGATCGGAAAGAAATATATATACCAGGAAACTAAAAAAGAATAATAATAATAATAATAATAATAATACAACTGGAGGATATCAATAATTCCAGTTGTAATTTAACCCCCTCAATTTGACTGAAAAAAAATCCCGATAACTCATTGAAGGGATTCAGATAATAAACCTAAAGAAATAACAAAAATGTACTCACAAGTACATCACACCTTACAAACAATGCTGTCTATGCAAAAAACTGCAATCTTAGGTTATCTTTCTTTTTACACAGATATTCTGATGCCATTTCCAACTTTAGATGTCTGGTTGAGACCCGGAAGGAAATGAGTTTACAACAAAAAATCAAAAGAAATAATAATAATAATAATAATAATAATAATAATAATTAATAATAATAAACATGGATGACTTAAAATTGTATGCTACATGGATGACTTAAAATTGTATGCTAGGAATGACAATGAGCTGGAAGGTCTTCTGCAAACTGTAAAAAAATGCTTCAGTGAAGACATTGGAATGAAATTCAATTTGGATAAATGTGCTAAAGCTACAGTTTTACGAGGATCCTTTAAACAAACTTCCTCTATTAGTTTTAGACCCTGTTGTAACAATAAAGATTTAGAACAAGGAGAAGCTTATAAGTACCTAGGGTGTAAATGAGAGTGAAGGGAATTCACCATAAGAAAATGAAAAAAATAGTGCGTAAAAGAGTACTATAGAGAAGGGTACACTGGTAATAAAACTGAATTGAATTCTCAGAACAGAATTATGGCCATTAACCTAGCCATCCCAGTGGTCCAATATAGTTTCAACATCTTGAACTGGACTCTAAATGACATCAGACAAATGGATTCTAAAACAAGAAAGCTTCTTTCTAAGTATAAGATGCATCATCAAAAGGCTGATGTAGACCGTCTATACATACCCCGTAAAGAAGGTGGAAGAGGTCTTATTCAGCTAGAATTGTCATACAAGACAACAACTATTGGCTTACTAACTTACATGGAAACAACAAATGACTGGATGATAAAATTAGTGAAACAACATGAAAACAGAAAAGAAAAAATATTCAATAATAAAAAGAAGGCAGTAAATACAAACAACATTTACATTTAGTAGATTCTGTCTATTGCAGCAAAAGATATGAAAAAAGAAAGCCAAGGATAAAGCCCTTGAACAGATGAAACAACGCTGGCAAGACAAACCTCTGCATGGCCAATATCCAGAACGTGCAAAATAAACCCAATGTTGATAAAGTTAATACTCATCGATGGTTACGAGCATCTGGATTAAAGTCTGGAAACTGAAGGCTTTATTCTTGCAGCACCAAGACCAGAGTCTTTTCACTAGGAATTTTCAGGCAAATATCATACATAATAATGTGGATCCAAAATGCAGGTTCTGTGACAAATACCAAGAAACAATAGACCATCTAATCTCAGGATGTTATACTTGCCCCAAATGAATATAAAAATCGTCACGATAGAGTGGGGCAATACTTACACTGGACAATGTGCAAACACTTTGGAAAATGTGTAAGCAAACACTGGTATGAACATCAGCCAGCGCCGGTTACAGAAATAAGAAGATGTCACCATTCTGTGGGATTATACCATCCACACAGACAGAAAAATTGAAACAAATAGGCCGGACATTATTGTCCAAAAACCAGAAAAAAAAAACTTGCCTACTAATTGATATGGCTTGTCCAGCGGATTGTAACATAGCAACCAAGAATTTGAAAAACTATCAAAATACAAAGACCTGGAAATTGAAATGAAAAAATGTGGAAATTGAAAACAAGAATAATACCAGTGGTAATAGGTGCCTTGGAATTATAAAATGGAACAAAACAACACATTGAAAGAATCCTGGAAACCCCCAACTTAAGAGACATACAGAAAATTGTCTTATTAAGTACAGCACACACACTAAGGAGAACTTTGTCTATAACGCCATTCACCGAAATGTGGCCATAACAACACACCACGACCTGCCTTAGGTCTTTCTTGGTGGTAGTGTGTCCATAACAGAAATCGAATGATGATGATGATGACAATAATAATAATAATACCATTCATCTATGCATTGCTGTCACATCTGATCTGGTGCTTCTGCTATGTATTTAGAGATTCTTGATAAAACACAAAGACGAGTCTGTAATGTTATCAGTCCTGACCTGGCATCTCGTCTTCAGTCACTTTCCAATAGCCATAACATAGCTTCCCTGTGCCTTTTCTATAAATATTTTCACGATAATTATTGTAATTAACCTACCTCTATGGTAGCTAGACTTTACGAATTTAAGTGCAGTACTAAATTGGCAGCAAGGTTTCATCATTTTACAGATGAAAAGGCTACATATAAGCGTATGTTCTATGCTAACAGATTCTTCCGCGTAATGCTTGCTTGTGGAACACTTTTCCGGCGTCTTGCTTTCCAGTCAAGTTTGATCTCCAGAAATTAAATTGCAATATCAATCATTGCATTCTCTCTTCTTAATGTCTGTTCTTTTTTTTGTTCTCCCTACTTAATAATGTTTTTTTTTCTTTAAATATTTTTGTCATACTCAGTAACTCTTTGCGTTTTAGTAACTTTATTGTCTTGATTGAGGCGAAATGATTTAAAACGATAATAATATTGACAAGGAAAAAGAAAAACAAGAAAACTATGACAGTTTAATCTTTTAGTGCCCATTATTTCATTGAGCGTATAATAATAATAATAATAATAATAATAATAATAATAATAATAATAATAATAATATACCAATAACAGGGCACAACAAACCAGACATATTGGTGGACATATTGATGGTCCTTGAGCTGGAGGATTTTTGTTGACACTATGCCTCAAAAACAGAATTTCCATTGATTATGTCAATATGCGACATTAACATAATAATAATAATAATAATAATAAATATATTATATAATAATTAAAAAAGGTAAAAAAAAAAAATAATAATACAGTGAAAGGACAACAAACAAAAATTAAATAGTAAAGAAAAAAACTACAAACAAAAAAATCAGATAAAATATATCTGTTAAAGAATATGACAAAATATATAAATGAGTCTGTCTATATTTCTGAGATGAGGTATTAGTCGGACTTTATTTGTCACAACGTTTCGGCCGTTGTACGCTTCGGCCTTCTTCAGGTGGTTGGAATTTCGAACTGAACCATTTATTTCGATCACTGGGGGTAGACTGCTCTAGTTCCATGGCACGTGGATGATGAATGTCAGTTATCTCCTGCTAATTTTCCCTCTGAAAGTTCTCCACTGCTGTAACCAGGAATTGAACTCACCTTCTTTGGGTCTGTCACTGGATCTAATCAACGCCTTTATCCACTGTGCCATGTGTCCTTGAGGACATCTGGGTATGAACTTCTGAGTATTATAAACCTAATGTTTTCAGCATCATTTTTACCAGTGCTCATATTGCAATTTTGCTGTTATCATTGCTGGTAGAGTTCATATTGCAACTTTGTTATCATTGCTTTTCTCTGGCACTCCTTATTACTGGTTCCCATATTGTATTTATTTCTATGCTTGGTCGGATCAGGAGATTTTTGTGGCCTAGCATATATAAATGAGTCTATGAATGTGTCACCAAAAGATGACTGTTATACCAATAATAATTGGAGCACTGAGTACTATCAATAAATGTACGTACAAGAACATTACCAAAATCCCGTGTAGCCCACGCTTACAAATGCTTAAAAAATGCATCAATGAAAAGAAAATATAAACACTGTACATTATAATAATAATAATAATAATAATAAATAATAATGATGATGATAAATGTGCCTCCTTAGTGGCATGGCAGTCCCTGCAGACTTGCAATGTATCTTTGATGATCTTAAAAAAAAAAAAAAACTATCAAGATACAAGGACCTTGAAATCAAAATGTCAAAAATGTGACACATGAAGACATTAACAATTCCAGTTATAGTTGGAGCCCTCAAATGATTGGTAAAGATTCCGGTCGACTCATTGAACGGATTCCTGATGGCTCATGCCTTAAAGAAATACTAACAATTGTACTCACAATTACAGCCCACACCTTACGAAGGGTTTTATCTATGTAAAATATATGCGATTTTTTTTCAAAACTGCCATTTCTGACCTTAAGTCTTTGGTCGGGACCCGGAAAGAAATGATTATACACTAGAAACCAAAGGATATAAAACAATAACGACAATAATAATAATACTAATACTACTACTAATAATAATAACACTGGGACGTGTCAATTCAAACACAGGAAATGAAACCAACAGACCTGATATTATCATAAAAAGACAAAAGAAATTCAGGAAGTGTGTATACTTATTGACATACCAGTACCATCTGAGAGGTAACACCTCCATGAAAATTATCGAGAAATTGTCCAAAGACTTACAAATCAATGTAACAGAAATGTGAAACTTAAAACTACAATTGTCTCTTTTGTGATAGGAGCATTAGGTATAATAAAAAGAAAAGTACCGAAAATCACGTGAGTACAATTCCTGGAACATCAGCACCTCAACGCTACAAAATATTACTTTGGGCCGAACTGCGCGTATCACCCGCAAAAGACTCGCCATCTAAACAAAACGTCCCAAGATTACTCTCCTACAGTTCCCATTTTACTCATAGACCCCGGAGGGGACTTGGTAATTAAGCACTTAAAATTACTCTCTAGCAAGATGATACCACGCACAATAATAATAATAATAATAATAATAATAATAATAATAATAACGCCATGATAAGTATAGTCCACTCAATAAGAAAAATTTTGTCCATGTAACGCTAGTGATGTTATGGGATTTAAAACAAATCATGAAATGTAGCCATAACAACACACCACTACCTATTTAGGTCTTCCCACAGACTTGGTGGTAGGCAGTGTGACCATAGCAGAAATCGAAATATAATAATAATAATAATAATAATAATAATAATAATAATAAATGCCTACTAATTGATATGGCCTGCCCAGCGGACTGTAACATAGCAATCAAGGAATTTGAAAAACAATCGAAGTATAAAAACCTGGAAATCTAAATAGAAAAATGTGGAAATTGAAAACTACAATAGTACCAGTCATAGTAGGTGCGCTTGGAATGATAAAAAAGGAACACAACAACACATTGAAAAAATTCCCTGGAAATTCAAGCTTAAGAGAAATACAAATAAATTATTTTGATAAGTACAGCCTCCACACTAAAAAAAAACTTTGTTCATGTAACACTAATGCTGCTATGGGAGTTAGAAAAACAAATCATGAAATGTAGCCATAATAACACACCATTACCTGCTTTAGGTCTTCCCGAAAATTTGGTAGATAGGGTGACCATAGCAGAAATCGAAATATAATAATAATAATAATAATAATAATAATAATAATAATAATAATAAATATCAAAATACAAGGAACTTGAAGTGGAAATCTCACAAATGTGAGCACATGAGGGCATCAATAATTCCAATTGTCATTGCAGCTTTCGAATTGATTGGAAAAGGTTCCGATAGGGTCATTAAAAGGATTCCAGGTAGCCCATGCCTTTTAAAGAAATACAAAAAAAAAAAAAAAATGTACTCACAAGTACAGCTAACACATTTACGAAGAGATTTATTTATGTAGAATGTGTGTGAACTTAGAAAAATGATCAGCGGAAAATGTCTTGAAGTCATTTCTAACCTTAGGTTTCCGGTTAGGACCCCGAAAGAAATTTGTATACACCAGAAATCAAATGAAGAAATAATAATAATAATAATAATAATAATGACTACAGCATACAGAGTATATATGAATAAACATCACTATATTAACCTCCTTCCTGGTCTATATAGTTACCTATTTTCTTATTGCCTGAGTCTTTGAAATAAATTTTATGATGAGTTACAAAGTTTATTTTGGGTCCCCTTACCCTTCTCGTGTTACTAGAGTTTTGTGTTATGAGCATGTCAATGCTAGTCATCAATATATGCAAACATTTTATGAAATACCAGAAAATGCTGGTATCCCATATTGCACCCCCCCGACCCGACGTCCGGATGCAATATTCTTCTGCAGTGCTTCTCATTATTCATGTGAGAAGCCAGTTTATGGGTAAAAGCTGAAATTTCGAATGCAGATTTCATTTTTAAAGCAAAATCAGACCTCTCCACTTATTAGCGCTAGACAATCTTCCCAACCTCTACTTCTCTTATTTTTCCTCCTACATGAGTAAATAATGTAATATTATGTATTAGAAAATACAGCTGTTTTGGTTTATTTCAAATGTTTTTAAAAGAAATTCCATGCCCCTTTAAGGACTTAGAAGATCATGGCTCTCTACAGATTCCTATTTTTTATTATCTGTGAATTGTCATATATTCTTGAGAAAGAGGTTTCCCGTTGCCTTCTCCAAGGTCTTGAATTCAGAGTTGTCCTTTCCTTAGACTAGCTACCAGTAAAGTTGGAGAGTCCAGTCTACTCTTTTATTTCGCTTATAGCTGAGACAAGAAGAAATGGACCATGATTCTACCAAGGGGAATAGCACAAAAGTGAACATAACTACGAGGTCATAATTTGAACTCGGATCGCCGATTCCACTTTCAACGCCAATAACCGTTACATTACACTTTCATATATATATATATATATATATATATATATATATATATATATATATATATATATATATATATATATATATATATATATATATATATATATATATAATTATTTATTTAAAATATGATTCAACTCGCGACATAAGAGGTCTCAAGTGTCAAAACAAGAGCCGGAAACTTCAATATAATTATTTGAGTTAAAAGTAAGCTCTGTTCCATCTTCAAGCGAAATTTTTGGGGGAATAACGTATTTCTAAAATTTATGTGTTTTAATAATTGAAATCAGAATTCCCATGGTAACAGCTAGGAGCGAATTGTTTAAATTGGGTAGGCGTGTGTTGGGTGTTAATAATAAGTATCAGTATAAATTACTTTCAAATGTCAAGTCAGGGAAAGGTGGGGGTGTCTAAATTTGAAACTGAAGATGTATTAACCCTAGTCTGGTTGGCGTGTCTATGGAGATTTATTTATTTTTATTTTATTTTTTATGAAAGGATTTGTGCATATATAAAAAAAAAAAACTGCCATAACGTTTGTTTTTGACGACTTCATAAAGGGTTATCTTTTTTTTGTAGGTATTTAAACTATTTATTTGGGCTATGGATTATGAAAGTTATTATACTGTATGCTTGTTTTTAGCTAATTATTCAAACCATGAATCTGATGATGTCGACAAAAACCGTTAACTCATGTCTATTGTTTAATTGATTATTGTTATTTAGAAGCTTAATAATGTGCAATTTCTCATGGAGGCACAAAGGGCATGGCTCATCCCAAGTTTTACATATTCTAGCCCTGTTTATAATTTTTCCATTTTACTTTAGGTGTCCTATTTGTTTCCTTCAGATGCCAAAATATTTAGATTTTCTATATACTTTCACACACACACACACATATATATATATATATATATATATATATATATATATATATATATATATATATATATATATATATATATATATATATATTATATACAATATAAACACATCGTATATAAATACGCACACATGCATGCACGCATAAGAGGGCGTCTGCTTAGGTTGGGGGACAAACAGGTCATATGAAGTCTTCCCCCACCGCACACACATACACACACACACAGTTGGATCAGCAGGCCATTATAAGTAAAAATGAGTGGAAGGAAGGTCATTTTACCTATTCTCTTTCATGTTTATACTCAATAAAGAATAATGGTGCGGTAGGATTGTTTTTTTATGTAACCCCAGTTTTATGTTCCCATATAAAAGAAAAAACTATCGTCATTAGCTGATGCTTGTGTAACAGGTTTACCATTAAGATCTCTTCCCTTTTGCATCCTCCCACCCCGGGAAAAGTGGCTGCGAACTCTAGTACACACACACACACACACACACACACACACACACACACACACACACACACACACACACGTACACATAAACACGCATACACATGTGCATAATTCGTGTCCGCATGGAAAATATCAATGTTACTGTTCAAATATGCGTAGAAATTTATATACATTACACGCAATGTTGGATTTTGGTGTACGCAAAATTGTCCCGATCCGTAGGAGCGTAAAAAGGGATTTAGAATTTTTTGGGGGGACTTTTAAAGGTTTTGAAGACTTTTTTTAAAAGTTTCGTTCCATTTGTATAATTTTCTTTTCTTTTCTCATCAAAAACAGAGTTGCCAGATAACAGGCTATTGTAAATGATTTTTAATAATAATATAATAATAATAATATATATATATATATATATATATATATATATATATATATATATATATATATATATATGATTTTAATATATATATATGTATATATAATATATTTCAATATATATATATATATATATATATATGTGTGTGTGTGGGGGGGTGTATATGTATATAATAGAAATTACTTTTATTCTAGAAATGCATTGGGAACGATTTTACTATAGGAATGCATTGTAAATGATTTTTACTATAGGAATGCATTGTAAATGATTTTTGCTATAGGAATGCATTGGAAATGATTTTTACTATAGGAATGCATTGGAAATGTTTTTTTATCATAGGAATGCCTTGAGTAATGGTTTTTATTATAGGAATGCATTGGAAAATGGCTTTTAATATAGGAATGTATTGGAAAATTATTTTTAAAATAGGAATGCATTGGAAAATGATTTTTACTATCGGAATTCATTAGAAAATGCTTTTTACTATAGGAATGCATTGCAAATTGATTTTTACTATAGGAATGCATTGGAAAATGATTTTTACTATAGGAATGCATTGGAAAATGATTTTTACTATAGGAATGCATTGGAAAATGATTTTTACTATAGGAAATGTATTTGGAAGATGCTTTTATTATAGGAATGCATTGTGATTAATACTGAGAGAGTAATACATTGAAATTGGAAGAGATTTTTTATTATTGGAATGCATTGGAAATGAATTTACTATAAATATTCATTGCAAATGATTTCCGAGTAGAAATACATTGTTTTCCCTAGGAATGCACTGAATATGATTTCACTATAAGAATACATTAGAAATGATTTTACGATAGGAATGAATTGGAAATTATTTTTTATTACAGGAATGCATTGGAAATTATTTTACTGTGGTAGGGTTGCCAAGTTTAGTTACTTTTTTTGGAAACCCAACACTACTAAATGTGCAATTTCACTACTTGTTACTTTGGTGGTAACTTTTAAAATAAACTGGAAGAAATTTGAGAAAAATAATCAATTAAAAGCTGAGTAGCGCACTTGACATTAAAATGTCGTCAAATTCGCTACTCGGAACCCAATTTGGCCACAACACCTTCAACCGAACCATTCTGTTGCTTTGAAAATAAACTCTATCGAATGTGAATAACAAAGCAACCCCTGGTAAGATTCGGACTCAGTTTCTTGACTTTGACTGTTATAGTCTCTCATCGTGTGCTATGTTTTCTTTTTCAGGCTGTGACCGATCATGGTTGTCCACAGCTTCTTATCGATTGTTGTTTTCAACAATGCTATTTTACGATTCCTTTTGGTTTTGAGCTTCTTCTGTCATCATCTTTTTACTCAGAATTACCAAAAATATTGCTCGATTCCTCGCTCCGTTTCTCTTGCTCTTGTATCGTGTTAAATTAACCAAACCTTCCTTCGTCATATCCCTTCAGGGCATAGGTGATTATAACTCTCCGCTACTTCCTTTTCTTTCTTATATGTGAATTGCTATGACTTCTTGGGAAATATAGTGCAGTGGTTTCCCATTATCTCATCTACGGGTTTGAATCCAGAGTTGTCATTTTCCTAGACTGGCTACAATCCAAGACTAAAAGCCTAGTTTATCCTGATGTTTAACGCATACGGTATATTTCTCCTTATAAGACAGCCCATACATTTTAAAAATTAACCCTAATTTTCGTCTAATACAACAGTTAGAAAAAGCTAACCTTAAACCATGTGGTGTATCGGTACTAGTAAGTAGATTAGTATATTTGCATCATGGATCGTGGTAGGCTAACAACTGCCTCGGTTTGGTAACTACCGATGTAGATAATTCTAGTTGAAATAATTCATCTTATAATGCTGTACCTAAGTTATAAATGTAATAAAACTACTTCTTGATTTCACATTAAAATGCAATATCCAAGAGATGATTACACATCATTTTGCAAAAGTTCCACTAAGTAACACCCACAAATAACAAATAACGTAAACAAATATTTTATTCTTGGTTTGTAGAGATATATCTACATTCACACCAATTATTATTTTTCATAGTAGTGTTAAATAAAAACATTTCAGATAACATGCAATCTATATTTCTAATTAAAATCCATAATCCTTGTGGTGTTAAATAACAACAACATCATACTTATTATAAAACCCAGGTTGTGTGTGTGTGTGTGTCTGTTCATTTATATATTGGATCGGATTTCCTACATTTTTCAACCGATTTCAACAAAACTTCACAGGACTACGTAAAATTACCTTGCGGTGGTTTTGACAGCGCCAAAAATTGGATAAACACAATTGTTTTTGCACGAGATCAATTTGAAAACACGATTAAGAGGCATCGCTGTCGCGGAATGAAAGGGGAACAACTCATATCGAGTTATACTTATTATAAAACCCAGGTTGTTTGTGTGTGTCTGTGTTCGTTTATATATGGGATCGGATTTTCTACATCTTTCAACCGATTTCAACAAAACTTCACTTTTTTTTGGCAGGTAGTGTTTCTTATTGTCTTGCACACTTTTTTCTTTATTTTTACATTCAGAATACTTTAAAAATTCCATTTACAAGACAATTGTTTATAATAAAATTCTAGTCAATCGGTAGACTCATAACGATTGAAAACAATGTTTTTGTTTGAGATAGGGTTTGACCAAATCGTAACCCCCAAAAAAAAAACAAAACAAAAAACTAATTAAGACATGCGTGTCCGTCAACCTTAAACAATAATCTTTGTCAATTTTATTTTTCAGTCTTTATGATGGTCGATACTTGATCTATCTCTTACTGTTACATCCCCGGGCAACGCCGGGCTCTACTGCTAGTTTAGTATAATATGCAAACTTTAAAATATACAAATAACATACATTATACGGTATATTTTTTGAGATATTAAGCAACAAGATATTTGAAATGTCATAAAATCTTTATTTCTCATTACAGAATAAAAAAAGATACCCATATATATAATTAAACTCTTCAAAATTACTATGATCATCATCATCTAATGCAACGAGCTGATCATAAACATCGTCATTTACAGTTTCGTCGTATGGGTCACAGTCATAGTTTGGCGAATCAGGTTCGGCTTCATTGTCAGTCATACAGCATATCATGTTCTACGCAATGAAGATACCGCCATTTTTTGAATGAGCTGACGTTTTCTACTTTTACGTTTTCCCCAAGCGTTTATTGTAAATTCACACAAAATATCAAGTGGTGCAGCACACATTGCTCCACCGTTTGTATAAAATTTTGTCCCATGTATCATCCAACTGTTTCACTCTTCTCTCAATTTATCTTCAAATGGTATGTTTATAGCGACGTCTAACGATTGCAGTATAGAGGTCAAACCGCTTGGTATAATGACAATATCAGTATTAGTTTGTGATAAGCTGGTTTTAGCTTTGTCTGTTATGTGCCTACGATTAATACACACAATACGTTCCTTTCATATTCTACTTGACCGTCTTTTCCAAATATTATCAATCCATAATTTCACACCTTCCTCGTCTATCTATCCTTTTTCGTGGACATGGACAAATAAACCTGAAGGGAAATTAATTTTTGGTTTGAAAATCAACATTGGTCTCATCAGCTATGCACAATAACACAACCGTAAACCTCGTCATTTCATAACCTGTACCTTTAAACAACACCAAATTTTAACTCGTTAACATCTACTGTTTTGTTAGCCAAATTTTAATGGAGTTTCATCTATATTTCCAATACATGATAATGGAAACTAATGCCTTTGTCTCAGCCGAATAATAAACTGGTGAAAACCTGTAAATTGATGTTCATGGTCATTTGGTAGTTTTTGAGCGATTTTCGTCTTTTGTCTATTCATAAAGCGATTGCATGAGCCTAGTGTTGCTTTAAAATCTTCACTTTGTTCTTGGTTTTCGCTTGCCCCATTTTAATGCATATGCTCTGATTTTATTTCTTTTCACCATATAGCCATCATGTCTTTGTTCCAGTAACCATTTTGCAACATGAGTTTCTGAATACAAGACAACAAGACGTTTCTTTTCTTATTGCGCATTTCCGCTTTGGCATCTCCCTTGAAATATTTTCATTCTTTCGCCAGTGTCTTATCATCTCCAGCGTTACAATTGTTCGATTCTTTCAATAACTTTCAATTTGAAACTTGCTACACACTTTCCTCGTTTCAAAGATAAAAAAAAACAATTGCTATATTATATTGTTATGCTAACGCTCGTATTGTCAGAAGCGGTAGTTTGTTGATGGAATTTAGGTGACGGTCAATAGCTATTAGTGTTTCAGGCATATGAACGCGCCTTTCTGTTTTCGTGCGTCTGAACGCAACTTTCTGTTTAAATTCGTACGAGTCGTGAGAATGAACTCGTTATTTTCATAAAGATTCATGTGAATACTTTATATTAGTTTATACCTTTTGATATTATAACGATAAATCTCAACAAAATAACATTTGTATTAACATCAGCTTCATTTATTATTCGTAAGAATCATTAAGTGCCGTTTTTAATGAAATCTGTATAAAAAGGATTACACAATATACACTATATATATATATATATATATATATATATATATATATATATATATATATATATATATATATATATATATATATATATATA
>CAHIKZ030005487.1:1175000-1187500 GCA_903632075.3 Acanthosepion pharaonis | reverse complement strand
ACAATCATATCAGTTTTCCTTAAGTTTTATTTGAAAGCTTATTAGGGCATTATATAGTCTATTTTCATTATATACTCTATTTTCTTTATATAGTCTATTTTCTTTATATAGTCTATTTTCTTATTTTACTATTTATGTAGTCTATTTTCTTATTTTACTATTTATATAGTCTATTTTCATATATAAGAATACAGATGAATTTGGCTAGATTGAAAAAAATATTCTTTCAAAAAATTTTAAACCTAGCTGCGTCTCTCGTTTCGTGCGCATGTGTAGACGTGGCAACGTCAACAAAGCCCAGTCCGATGAAATTGTAACGGATGAAACGCGTCACAAATAAACTTTTCCAGTTTGTCATATTTTCCTAAATTTTGTCTGATTTCTTTCTTTCTTGTTTTTGTCTTTTGTTCTCTTGTTTTTTTTTTTTTTTTTTTGTCCAGCCTTTATTTGGTGGCTGGGGTGGGGAGGGTAAAACTATGTTGTTTGATTTACAATATTTACATTGTTTGGGCCGTTGTCCTCATCTTTATTGCAATATTTACGACTTTTCGGCCGCTGTACCCTCCAGTTTTTTTCAGGTGATATTCCTTGGAATTTCAAACCGAACCCCTTTATTTATTCCATGGGGATAGATTGTTCTGTTGTTCTAATCCCACGTGCCATGTCATTTTTGGATATCCCAGTTTCAGTTAATACCTCTTGATAATTCATCTCTCCAAGTCCCCTCTGCTGTGGCCAGATATTGAACTCACAATTTTTTGGGTCAAGTCACTTTTATATCTTTCAGCCACTACTTGAATAACAAAAAATATTTGTCGAAAAGAATTGTAATCTTGCCTTATTTACGAATCCCGAATTCTCATTTGTTTTGTAAAAAAAAAAAAAAAATCTGAGTACGCACTGTGTACTTTTTATGAGTACAAATGTTAGACTTTGCCACATGTTTTTTTCTTTTTAGAAAAAAACATGTGGCAAAGTCTAACATTTGTACTCATAAAAAGTACACTTTGTCAAAGAACAGTTATTTTCTTGGCGGTTTTTCTCTTAAATCATTATTATTGATTTAAAAAGTCATTTTTACAATGAAGCCTAAACTGTATTTAAGCATTCTTTTTATTTTCTCAAGAATTGACAACAAAAGAATTCGACCCAGAGCAAAATTCATTTACTATATTTGCAAATCAAAATTTATTCATATATATTTAATAAGCAGTATTTATTTACTATATTCCCAACGCAATATTTATTTACAAGAAATACAAAGCAATATATATATTTACAACGTAATATTTATTTACTGTATTTAAAAGCAATATTTATTTACTATATTTACAAAGCAATATGTATTTACTGTATTTAAAAGCAATATTTATTTACTAGATTTACAAAGCAATATTTATTTGCTATATTCCCAACGCAATATTTATTTACTAGAAATACAAAGCAATATTTATTTACTAGAAATACAAAGCAATATTTATTTACTATATTTACAACGCAATATTTATTTACTAGATTTACAAAGCAATATTTATTTACTATATTTAGAACGCAATATTTATTTACTGTATTCAAAAGCAATATTTATTTACTATATTTACAAATCAATATATATTTACTAGATATAAAAAGCAATATTTATTTACTAAAATTTACAAAGGAATATTTATTTACTAGATTTACCAAGCAATATTTATTTATTAGATCTACAAAGCAATATTTATTTACTATATTTACAACGTAATATTTATTTACTGTATTTAAAAGCAATATTTATTTACTACATTTACAAAGCAATATGTATTTACTATATTTAAAAGTAATATTTATTTACTATATTTACAACGCAATATTTATTTACTAAATTTACAAAGGAATATTTATTTACTAGATCTAGAAAGCAATATTTATTTACTATATTTACAACGTAATATTTATTTATTGTATTTAAAACAATATTTATTTACTAGATATACAAACCAATATTGATTAATATATTTACAAAGCAATATTTATTTATTAGATCTACAAAGCAATATTTATTTACTATATTTACAACGTAATATTTATTTACTGTATTTAAAAGCAATATTTATTTATTAGATTTACAAAGCAATATTTATTTGCTAGATTTACAACACAATATTTATTTACTAGATTTACAAAAAATGTTAGAACTATGAAATTGTGTGGGTGGTATGATGCTCTCTGAGCACAAGTGCTTGTAGTGTCTAGCATTGTGGCCTAGTGTAGTGTTGTCTTTCTCGCTTCCAGTTACAGACACCATCGAGCTAGTCTCTAGCATTGTGGCCTAGTGTAGTGTTGTCTTTCTCGCTTCCAGTTACAGACACCATCGAGCTAGTCTCTAGCATTGTGGCCTAGTGTAGTGTTGTCTTTCTCGCTTCCAGTTACAGACACTATCGAGCTAGTCTCTAGCATTGTGGCCTAGTGTAGTGTTGTCTTTCTCGCTTCCAGTTACAGACACTAGCTCTTCGGAGTGAAAAGAGGCACAGAGTGCATAGGTGCTATACCGTGGAAACTGGGTACCTGGCAGCCACAGACTAGACTATGGGGATCTCGGGGTAGACTGGAATTCCTGTGATACAGTATGCCAGAAACAGCGGTGTATGGAGAATCTCTGATTCTGATTTCGGACCATACCCCTCATCACTGTATCACCCACAGAACTTCAGATAGCGAACTATGAAAACGATTATTTTATTCATGACAAGAAAAACAAGAAAATTTAAATAAACACACAACGACGAGTAACTGTCATTATACATTTTTGGGGAAAAAAAGAAGAATTTTCCGGGCAATTCTTTCGTTTGCAAGTTGCAATCATCTGGATTTATGTCTTTTTTTTCTGGTGAATTGACAACAAAAATGTTAAAGACTGTCTATAAGATTGTTTATTTATAAAAATAATGTTTAACATGTTTGTAGTTTGTTCCCGGAAAGGAATGTAAAAATCTAGTTTCATTTGTTTGGGCTTCGTTAAAATTCTAAAATAGCTTTTAAAAACAATTAAAATTGCCGAGTGTTGATTGTTTCTGCCAATAATATAATAGAATATAATATATCTAATCTAATAATATAATCTAATCTAATCTAATATCTGATCTAATATCTAATGTAATATTATAATATAATATCTAATATAAT
This sequence comes from Acanthosepion pharaonis, assembly GCA_903632075.3. Classification (NCBI taxonomy): domain Eukaryota; kingdom Metazoa; phylum Mollusca; class Cephalopoda; order Sepiida; family Sepiidae; genus Acanthosepion; species Acanthosepion pharaonis. Next base: position 1,184,335 of record CAHIKZ030005487.1, on the reverse strand, counting down.
ATAATATAATATAATAATAAAACATCTAATAATATAATAGAATATAATATTTAATCCAATATAATAATATAATAAAATATGAAAATTTCTCAGAGTTAACCTGTAGAAAAGACAATATTTATAAATATAAATAACAATAGGAAAACTGTAGTTACTGCTGAAGCGTTTCGTCCAATGTGGACTTTCTCAAAGCAAAAAACGAAGTGAATCTAATTAAAGAAAGTAACTAACAAAACAACAACAAAAAAAAACAAAAAAAAAACGCGTCAGCAATAAATACAGTTTTCCCAGTCATTTATATTTATAAATAATATCTAATATAATATAATATCTAATATAATATAATATCTAACATAATATAATATCTAATCTAATAATATAATATCTAATATCTAATCTAATAATATAATATCTAATCTAATTTAATATTTAATCTAATCTAATATAATATAGTATATCTAACATAATATAATATCTAATAATATAATATCTAATATCTCATCTAATTATATAATATCTAATCTAATCTAATATCCAGCATAATATAATATCTAGCATAATATAATATAATGTCTAATATAATAATATAATATCTAATATGATATAATATCTAATCTAATTTAATATTTAATCTAATCTAATATAGTATAATATCTAACATAATATAATATCTAATAATATAATATTCAATATCTCATCTAATTATATAATATCTCATCTAATATAATATCTAATATAATATCTAACATAATATAATATAATATCTAATCTAATAATATAATATCTAATATCTAATAATATATCTAATTTAATTTAATATTTAATCTAATCTAATCTAATATAGTATAATATCTAACATAATATAATATCTAATAATATAATATCTAATATCTCATCTAATTATATAATATCTAATCTAATATCCAACATAATATAATATAATATCTAATAATATGATATAATATCTAATCTAATATTTAATCTAATCTAATATAGTATAATATCTAACATAATATCTAATAATATGATATCTGATATCTCATCTAATTATATATCTAATCAAATATAATATCTAACATAATATAATATCTAATATAATAATATAATATCTAATAATATGATATAATATCTAATCTAATTTAATATTTAATGTAATCTAACATAGTATAATACTTAACATAATATAATATCTAATAATATAATATCTAATCTAATCTAATAATATAATATCTAATCTAATGTAATATAATTTAATATCTAATCTAATATCTAATCAAATATCTAATCAAATATAATATAATATTTGTAATGTTATCAATCCCGAGTTGGCATTCACACTGCCGTAAGGTACATCCCTCCATCTTTTCTATAAATATTTTCATAGCAATGGTTCGAATGTGTTTGCCTCATTGGTACCTCGTCTGCATTTATTTAAGCGTACTACTAAACTGACAATTAAGACTTATTGTTTTCGGGTGAACTCTCAAGATGTAACCGTGAGTTCTATTTTAGGTATTTTCTTGCACTTCTCGCTTGTAGAAGTCATTTCCGGTTACTTGCTTCTCTGTCAACTACGACCTTCAAAGATTTAAAAGCAGCCTTAACCGTTATCTTCTGTCTTCTTGAATACTGTTCTTCAATTGTCCTTTCTCCTCACTAAAGTCTTCTCATTCTGTTTAACATTCAGTAACTCTGCGCGTCTTAGTGGCATTCTCGCCTTGCTTGGGGAAAAATGATAAAGAAAAAAAAACACAAACTCTTTACCTTATCCCTCCCACCTATTTAACATTTACCGTTGCTATCTCTACCAGTTTTAATTCTGTAGAGCCGGCTACAAACTATGGTCTTTAGGCCCTATAGGAGAATTGTCATTTAATTGATAGCTATTTTTTAGTATATGTGATGTTCCTAGTAAGGCAGTCTTCTGGGCAACTTGTATGTTGACAATGTTAGTAAAATTTTCCATTCCTTTTCTGAAGAGGCCCAGTGCTCCGATTACTATTGGTACAGTCTCAGTCTTCATTCCCCACATCCTGTTAATCTCGATCACCAGGTCCTTGTATTTGGACAATTTCTCGATAATTTTCATGGAGGTGTTTCTCTCAGATGGTACTGTTATGTCAGTAAGTATACACTTCCTGAATTTCTTGTCTTTTATGATAATATCAGGTCTGTTGACTGTTATTTCCCTGTCAGTTTGAATTGGCATGTCCCAGAGGATAGTTACATCGTTATTTTGGGTAACTGTATCTGGTTGGTGCTCATACCATCTCTCAGTGGTTTCGATTTTGTGCATCTTGCATATCTTCCAGTGCACATATGTCGCTACCTTGTTATATCTGTGGGTATATAGATTATTTGCTAGTTCCGGACATCCTGAGATAATAGGCTCGACAGTTTCATCATATTTTTCGCAGATACTGCATTTCGGGTTAGATTATTATTATTGTTTTTGCTATTATTATTATTATTATTATTAATGCTCCATACCACGGACGTTCCATCAATACCTCATAAATAATGAACTATTCCGAGCAGATCGCGTGGAAAGAGGGGAAAGGCACAACTTGGTTTCAGTGAAAAAATGAAAGAAAGAAAGAAGGGGAGATAATAGTGGGGAGAGAGAATCAGATTAAGCTGATAAGATCAGATACTACACTTTGATCTTAGTGAAAAGCCCTAGAAGATGAAAGAAAGAAGGAAAGATAGAAGTGGAGAGAGAGAATCAGATTAAGCTGATAAGAACAGATACTACACTTTGATCTTAGTGAAAAGGCCTAGAAGATGAAAGAAAGAAGGAAAGATAGAAATGAAGAGAGGGAATCAGATTAAACTGAGAAGAACAGATACTACACTTTGATCTTAGTGAAAAAGGCCTAGAAGATGAAAAAGAAAAAGGAAAGATAGAAGTGGAGAGAGAGAATCAGATTAAGCTGATAAGAACAGATACTACACTTTGATCTTAGTGAAAAGGCCTAGAAGATGAAAGAAAGAAGGAAAGATAGAAGTGGAGAGAGAGAATCAGATTAAGCTGATAAGAACAGATACTACACTTTGATCTTCGCCAAAAGCCGAGAAGCGATTGTATTTTCTTGTCGGTCCACGGTGGCAGGATGTGGCACAAAATCAGTTTAATGTGGGGAACCAGAGTGCGTACACCTGGGTCAGGTCCAAAAATAGCCTAGCCCCCGCAACCGTCAGTTACGATGACATTGGTATTACTACCGATACCTCCTCCACACCTTTAGTGCAACGAGGTACTTCCGCAAGCAGCTGTTCCCCAGAACCGGGTACCTCTCTAGTTGCTCCCTGCTCGCAGACAGAAACACGAGTGAGAGATTAAATGTAGTTTATCCCATCCAAAAGGTCTAGAATCATGGCAACCGCGAAAAAAAGCGACATATTTCAGACGCATATTATCGAACGACGGAAACCGAGTGAGACAATCGTCAAAAATCCAGTTACTATAAATAGAATAACATAATCTGATGAATTATTTTTAGATTATTATTAAGAGAAATCTTCTTAAGACGGGGATTTGGCTAGCAAAAAGAAAGAAAGAAAGAAGTGTTAACGTCTCCTGCGAATACTTCATAAATAATGGACTATTCTGTTTTGATTGCGTAGAAAAACAAAAGACATGCGCTACTTGGTTTCAGTGAGAAAAAGAAAGAAAGAAAGAGAGAAGGGAAGATAGTGTATAACGTATGTTTCAGTGAAATGGAAAAAGTTGTCATCTTTTCATTTGTACCTACTTTTTAAGATAACAATCAGCATTCATATTTGTGATTGTTATTGCAATATTTTGTTGAAGTTGTTAAGCTGAAATATTTAACGATGTGATAGGGGACTTTCTACGGATATTTTATTGTCATAGAAGCCACCATGAACTTATTCAACCATTAACTGACAATTAAGAATCAGCAGAAAATTAAAATAGGAAAACGATGAAATTTTCAAGGGTCTTTCTTGTTATTATTTTTGTTGTTGTTATTATTATTATTATTGTTGCTGTGGTTATTATTATTATTATTATTATTATTATTATTATTATTATTTGTATTTTCTTTGATTTCTGGCGTTTACATTTTCTTTCCGGGTCCCTTGGTGGACCTAAGGTTAGAAATGGCATCATGACTTTTCCACTAACAAAAAAAAAACAATTACATAGATAAACCCTTCGTAAGGTGTGGGCTGTACTTGTCAGAACAATTTTTTGTATCTCCTTGAGGCATGGACTTCCAGGAATCTCTTCAATTAGTCTCCTGCAATCTTTTCCAACCAGTCCTAGGGCTCCAACTACAACAGGGATTGTTGATGTTCCCATATGCCACGTTTTCGAGATTTCTATTTCAAGGTCCTTGTATTTTGACAACTTTTTGAATATCTTCAAAGATACATTGCAGTCTGCAGGGACTGCCATATCAATAAGGAGGCACCGTTATTGTTTGTGGTCTTTAATAACAATATCTGGCCGGTTGGCATTGATTGTTCTGTCAGTGTGTATTGTGTAGTCCCATAGAATTGTAACAGGTCCTATCTCCGTAACCGGGTCTGGTTGGTGTTCATACCAGTTTCTTTTAGTTTTCTTCCCGTAGAAGTTGCAGATTTTCCAGTGCAGATATTAGCCCATTGTTGTTATTATTATTATTATTATTATTGTTGTTGTTGTTGTTATTATTATTGTTGTTGTTGTTGCATCGACAGTATTGTGAACTGACGAAATATAGTTAAATATTGTTAAAGATTGAGTCTTATCATTTTTTTCTGGAAGGGTTGCAAAATATTGGAAGATTTACGTCAATAATTTTGATTATTATTATTATTATTATTATTTGTATTTTCAGAAACATTACAAGTGATACGAATTTCTGGACAAAATTATAACAAGGAAAATTATCGAAATCCTTTTATTCACCGATGAAATATCTTAATTACACGAAAAGCAAAAATTAGAATCATAAGTTCAGCATTTTAAATCACTTTATCTCCCGAGTCGACTCTTGGAGACAGATTTCAAGCTAGGATAATTCGAATCTTTGAATTCCTTTTCTATGCGCCTAAAAGAAAAGAGAACGACAGTCTGAAGTCGATTTTCTGAGGACGGAATAATGCCGCGTGCCCTCTTAGTTCGACGACATAAGCACAAGTCTGTACAGAGAGAATGCCCCAAAGATGAAACGGTGGACGTTTTGTGGACGCCACCAAGTGACTTAACGGAAGAAAGAATCTGTGATTTATCGGAATTATCGACAAAGGAAGCGGAAAAAATTCCCAGTTTGACGGAGGCAAGCGGTAAGTCGTATTTATTGGTTTCGTTTTATTTATTTTAAAAAATCGTGTGACTCAGATTAGCTGCTTTAGAAAGTAATTACCTTTGGCAGGGAATTTATTAAAAATGTGTTTAAAAATTAAAATGTTCGGAATGTAATATCACTTTATTAGAAAGGATATGAAAACAAATGTAAATTAAATTTATTTAAAAATTAACAAAAATATAATATTAAAAGAAAAAAAAGAAAAACACAGTACGTCAATATTTTTATTAAAAAAAAAATCCCATGCAAATTTACGTCCTTTCTCTGTCATACTTTCAGGGTCGGATCGGATCGGATTAAGCCTTCGTTCAGACTATTAGTCACAGAGATTTCAGCGTTAGATTACGCGGTTACAACTATGATCCACTTGATACTTACCTAATATATCTTTTAAATGCTATGGATTAAAAAATATGAATCTTTTGTCCAAACTTTGACCGGATTAAAAGAAGGTCGGATTAGAGGACTTGTGTCGGTAGAAACTGTTGATAAGCGCATAAACAAATAACAAATGTATTGAAAACGTTTTGATCAAATTATGACAGGTCTAAAAAAAAAAAGCTTGACTGCAGGACTTGGAGAAGAATACGAATTTTTGAATTGTATTTATGGGTAAAATAAATTGGAGCATTTTTTTTTCTTTTCATCTTCTGAAATTTTTTTTCCACGTAGATTAAAGACAGGTGAATCGGTGCACTCGAAAAAAATATCCCGTAACACCTTTTCCAAATAAAAAAAGAAAAGAAATTACAATCAATTCTTCCCTTGATTTTTATTTCGGGCATCAAAGGCTTCATGAAAAATGACTTGGGTGATTAAGGGTCATTTTATTTTGAGGGTTAAAATTCATATCTGCGTTCAGGGTAAGACGATAAACTACGTCCAACAGCAAGGCCTCTGATCAGGAGGTTTTGAGGAGCGTAGAATCACCTCTTAATTGCTGTCGTTCCCAGGTCCACCGTGACTCGGGGTGGTAGCACCTGTTAGGGTCTCAGCTATGGGCAAATAGTTAACCCCGAAACTGGGGTAAAAAGCATTATTAAAGTGTGGAAATGGGTTTTAATACGGGAAATACTTTGTAAAAAATAATTGCCAGAAATAAATTTTTGAAGAAAAAAAAAACTATTACCAATAATATATTTTGGAAAAAAAAATTGCCAGCAAAATAAATATCAGCAGCAATACATGTGATTCTACTCAAAAATATGAGTAATTGAAAAATGGTTCAAATATATATGTATTTTACCAAATTATCGCTATGAATTTATTACAAAAATTTTGTTGGTATTAAATGACCCACTGAGATTGATATGCCATAATACAAAACAACCAACCAACCAACCAAATGGTATTGGTACTATTAGAAGGAAACATGTAGAATTCATTAACCGAGAAAACAGTGTTGCCGTCGGTTTAAAGCAGCCATTCTCAACCTTTCCTCCATCATTGACCCCCATTTCTCCATTTACCCCCCCTACTCCCATACAAAAAATTCATAGCCATCATAAAGCATTGATGTACAATTTCATGACTAAATGAATGAATGATTTTTTCATTCAAAATACTAAGGGTTTTTTTAGTCAAAATACTGTGCCTAAAAAAAAAAAATACTAAGCGATACTCAAAATACTAATTTCTTATTTAGTACTAATCTACTAATTTTTTAGTATAAGTTAGTACTCTGTATAAAATTCAGTATTTTTATTAACGTTTGTAGTCATTAATAAAAAATTATTCATTTTATCCGCTGTATTAGTAGATCTACAAATTAATACTAATAATCATTCATTCAAAAAAAAATTTTTTTAGTATTTTTGTTTTTGGCAATTTAAAAAATTTTTGGAAAATACTAAAAAAAACTTTTTTTGAATGAATGATTATGATTAGTACTGACTAATTTGTGACTAAAAATTGTGCAAATTATTCATTAGTAAAAATACCAAAACAGAAATAAAAAAATACTGACAAATACTAAAAATTAGTAAAACTTCAATATTCTGATCCAAAAATTAGTAATCCATCGTTCATTTGTACATCAATGTCATAAAGTGACAGAAAAACAAGAAGGTCAGAAAGAACCTTTTTATTGTTTAGGACTTTAGGTTTTGTATAAAAAATAGTATTATACATTGGTATCAAAAAAAAAAAAGAAGAAAATCAAACCTTTTCTAAATAGAAAATTATGAAGTTAATTTGTATTAGAAAAAATAATGAACAGAAACAGCAGAAGCATTATCAATGGGAACACTGTTGATTCATTGAGTCAATCAGTTTGTTTATACGAGGAGTTGTTTCTGATAATGTTACTCTCATATCATCATTGGCTTTCAGGCGGTTTTTTTTAAATTATTAGGTACTTCAATTATTTACCCCTGACTATATAATTTTTTACCCCCTATGGGTAAATTTACCCCTGGTAGAGAACATTTGGTTTAAAGCTTTTAAATCTTTCTATAAAAACAAATTTTTCAGGGAAATAGGTTTCTCCAGTTCACTGTTATGGCTCTTTCTACTACTGATAAGGATTTCCTTCCTAACCTTTTGTCTGAAGTAGAGGAGAACGTTAACGTCTTCATTATGTCTCGTTCAGTTCCATTTCAGTTGTTAAAAGTCTTCAAGTGGTATCTTTTCTGTGATTTGGTATAGTGTGCTTTATGCGTGATTCTGTAGCGCCAGTTCACGAGATTCGAAGAAATATGGTCCTCACTAAGACCTACAGGATTCGATGGTTTGGCGCCATACTTAAGGCCTACAGGAAAGTCTCGATATGACGAGGGTATTTTTTTTAAGCGTTTCACTCCAAGCAAGGCGGGAAGCCACTAGGACACAAAGGGTTACAGAAGATTTGGAGCAAGATCAGATAGGAGTGATAGAGGAGACGATGAGAAGAAGGATAGTGGATAGATCAAGGAAACTGGAAATGTCGATTGACATTACATTTGAATAGTTGGAGATTATAGCTCTCAGGGAAACTGGAATAGGGAAGGGAGTTCCACAGGCGAGAGGTGCGAGACATGAAGCTATTGGAGTAGAAGAGACGGCTACATTTAGGAGTTTCGACAGTGAAGGGGTGAGAGTGGGATGCCAGCCTCGTAGGGCGCTTGAACTCATGAAGTCTGGGAACCAGCGAATGCAGCTCCTCGTGACTGGAGTTCTTGGATTAATGTTTTTGTTTTTTGGATGAAACTCCCCCCAGCGCGGCCTATTCTATGCTTGTTGTCGGGCTCTCCCCTTTTTACATAAGATGGACTCGTCCAAAGTATACTTATACTGACAGAGAGAATACCTGCTGTTGAGCTACGTCGAGATACAGTCTCGACGTCTGTCGAACTCTCTGCTTTGCCAGAGAGGAACCCGGACGAAGCTTTGCCGAAGGGTAAAGTTTCGTCCGGGGAGGTAGACAGGCCCTGAACCCGTCTAGACGGGCTTGGAGAAACCCACTTTCAACTCGGCCTTGTGCCACATATATTCCTCGTGGGTGGAATGTTAAATACCGAGATACGTGGAGATACGTTGAGACAGGTTGAGAGATACGGAGACAGACACAGGGTGTTCTCAGAGAGTTATACAAGAGTCCAGAGAGAGAGAGAGAGAGATGATTACGGCTTTACTTACAGAGACTTGTACATATACTTACTACTAACCCGCATTCCTGGACTACTAATCTTCACTTCAAGCCTGTATTCTTACGTTTTATAGACTTATTTTTCTATCTCAATTACTGGCGTTGTTTATTTATTTGTGCAGGATTCCATTCACGGAATCCACAACAATGTTCAATTTCCTTTTGCTCTATTTTTCATTTGTCAAACGGAAATGAAACATGCTAATTAAATCTTCACACTATATAGTCTTGTTTTATCTGGAAAGAGGCTGAAATGATTGAAATTTTGAGATGAAGTGGTACCATTATTAATTTTTATGAATATATCAGCTTATTTTTTTATTACAACTTTCTGGGCTGAATCTCCCCTCAGCGTTAAAGTCGCGTGAAGTAGAAAAAAAGACGTAATTTCC
>CAHIKZ030005487.1:1160000-1167500 GCA_903632075.3 Acanthosepion pharaonis | reverse complement strand
AACGGGTATTATTCAGAATTATCCATTAACAAACTCTACATCAGGACCGGATCACGAACAAGGAGATTCTCTTCCGCGCAAAGATGGCGAGCTTAGGAACTATCACTCACCACCGTCTACGATTGTCCGGACACCTTGCCCGAATGCCATACATCAGCCTACCAAAACAAATCCTCTTCTCAAAGCTAGCATCCGGCAAGAGACGGCGTGGAGCCGCACACCGTCGTTTTAAGGATCATCTGAAAAACACCTTGCTGAGGACAGAAATCGATCCGGTTAGCTGGGAGATGGAAACTGCAGAAAGAACCAATTAGAGAAGAGCTGTTTACGCAAAAAACAACATCCTTCGAAAACACCAGAAGACAAATAGGAGAGAGGAAGAGAGCCCCCCAAAAGCCAGAGATCTCCATCCCCTAAGCCTTCTATCCTACCATGCAGTGGCTGAGAACGTCTCTTCAGGCCCAACATAGGACTCATTTCACACAAAAAGAAATATGACCTTCCCAATACTTAGCAACGAGTTCCGTCAACGGCGATGACAGCATTGAAATTTTGGTACTATTTAAGTAGACGTAGTGCCGGCCGCTTTCCACGGCATGCTGCCATTAACGACATCATTAAAAGAGGTTTGCATGCAGCTGGGTTCCCTTCCCAAATCGAATCCTTAGGCCTCGACCACGGCGATGGAAATCGGCTGGATGGCATTACCATTTTCCCTTTTAAAATGGGGAAGTCGTTGATTTGGGATGCGACCTGTGCGGATACATTTTCGGTCGGTAATTTGATCAGTTCCGCGGTTGAGACGGGATCCATCGCCCGGAACGCAGAGATGAAAAAAATAGTTAAATATTCTTCTCTTGCTGATAGATTTTTTTTTTACTCCTGTGGCAGTGGAGACTTCAGGGGTTATTGGCCCTCGTTCGATGGCGTTCCTTCAGAGGATTGGCGGGATGGCGTCTCGATTAAGGGACGAGCCTCGCGAAACGGAGTGGCTCTTGCAGCGTGTCTCACTGGCGATGGTTCGAGGTAATGCTTTCTACATCATTGCGGCTGGCAGAGGTTAGAAAAAAATTGTTTATTGTTACGTTGTTCTGGAATTGTCATCAGTGGTCAACTGTACTTGTTTTATTTCAATAAATTTTGTTTAAGTAGACTGGTCCACGCGTATACTATAAGAAAAACAAAGCTGATTTGTGTGGACTAGCAAATCAAATCCGTGTACTTTCAAAACAATCTTATGTAAAATTGCCTGATTTTGGCTCAAAAGCCGTTATTTCAATTTACGCTGTTTTCTTTTCTTTTCAATCTTCCTTGTTTTGTCGAAATTTGTTTTTTTATTCTTTCAGTTTTTCTGCAGTGAATTTTAGGTAAATACTTATTTCATTTTTTTAGAATAGGTTGACCACAAATATAAACCTATACTTAATCAGAACATAGATGAATCTTTTACTTTCCATCCATTTTGAAAAATAAATGGATAAAGATTTATCTTAAATTCACACAATTTTATTCTTTCATCCCAAACGATCTAGCCAAATTCATCTGTGTTCTTTTTCTTTTTTTCTCTATTACATTTTCCCCTGACTCTCTCACACTGTGACAATACAAAATCTACCAAGAATGGTGATATATTCTAAGATCCTGAACGCAAATCATTGGATTATATTTAAGAGCACTCGGAATTTACAGCCCTCAATATTTACACGAAGAGGAGAAATATGTTGAAAATACTTTCAAGATCCTTCAATGCCCTATTTTATTTTCAATGTGAAACAAAATACTCATAAAATATTCTAAAACAGAAGTGCTGTCCTTCCTGACAAACCCAATGAATAAAAAAAATATATTATTCTACCCACTAACTCTATCACAACTACAACCGAAAAGAATTTATCTAAACTCAACATAAATTTTGTCACAACTACATCTAAAACAATAAAAGACTTAATCAATAAAAAAACAAAACAACAAGCCAAAACCTCAAGGAGGAATTTGATCTATCAAGTGCAGGAATTGCCAGAATGAATACATTGGAAAAACATGAAGAAGAGTAAACAAAAGACTATATGAACACAAAAGGGACATTTTAAATAACAACACATAAAACGCATTTGTTGTTCACCGTAACAAAACGGACCACATTTTTGACATAGGGAATGCTACTTTGATTAAAAGAGAAAATAATCCACTGAGACGAAAATGTCTGGAAAGTGCTTTGATCGCTAGGCCAGCCAAGGTAAATTTGCGTCCAGGCTCTTACAATATATCACCATTTCTGGGTAGATTTTGTATTGTTACAGTGTGGGGTAATCAGGGGAAAATGTTGTGGAGAGAAAAAGAAAAAGAATACAGATAAATTTAGCTAGATTGAAAGAAAGAAATATTCTTTCAAAAACTTTTGAAACTTACTGCGTCTCTCGTTTCGTGCGCATGTGTAGACGTGGCAACATCAACAAAGCCCACTCCGATGAAATCCTAACGGATGAAACGAGCCACAAGAAATTTTCCAGTTTGTCATATTTTTATATATATATATATATATATATATATATATATATATATATATATATATATATATATATATATAAGTACTTGCATTTTAAAAAAAATATAAACTGGAAACAACAGACAACAGTTTTATAGATGAGGATCACATCATTCTATGGATTAACAGTATTTTAATGCATACATTATATACTACTAGCGATGGATATCGCCAATAATAGCATTACTATTTCTGATTGATCCTATGCGTGATTATTTCTTTGTATATATATATATATAATTATTTATTTAAAAAAAATATATATATATAGAATCATATACTTGGGTATATATATATATATATATATATATATATATATATATATATGAATTTACAGTTTGTCATACTTTTCTATATATATATAATAAAAAGGCTTAAACACTAATATTCCATGATCATAATTTATTCCATTGGAATCGTAAATACGATCCAATTCATCAGACCTACAAATTCAAAAAGAAAACAGAAAAAAACAACTCCGGAAATAAAAAATAGAATTTAGAAAGAGTGTAAGTATGAGAGTGTGGGACGAATGTTAGAGCTAAAGAGAGGGGTAACAGACGAGAGAAGGTGGGAGATTAAAACTTAACAGAGAGGAGTTTTAAAGAGGTGAGTGGAAAGGGGAAATATGAATGTTGTCAGATGTCTAATACATTAAAGATACATTTCGTGGTGACATACACACACCATAGACGATGTGTATATTTACCACTAATATCTATATATATATATATATATATATATATATTTTTAAAGACATTTATATATATATGTGTGTGTGTGTGTGTGTGTGTGTGTGTGTGTAAAGGAAGATTTGGAGATCCATGATAAGTCATGTCCTAAAGGGATGCGGTGAATAAAGGAAGTAGAAACACCAAATATTTAATAAAATGGTACAAAATGAAAAAATTCTGCTTTGTGTACTTCAAGCAGATTTCCGACAACCTTACAGTTTCTCTGTATATAATGTGGGAGATCAGTTTTGTTTTTCATTATCCTTTATTAAAACTGATCCCAGATATTTTTAATGGAAAAAATTAAATATTTTGCGAAAATTTAAACATATCCTATGAAATATTCATTCTAGTTTTAATTGCAAGAAAATAAAGAAGATATTTGTAAAAAAAAAAAAAAAAATTCAAAACTACTTTTGCATATTTCATAACATTGCATCAGTTTTCAAAACAACATGAAATTTCAATATAAGAATTTTATCATTCAATATATAAATGTTATTTAGTGTAAAGAAAAAAATTAGTGTTAGTGGTAGTCAAAATGTATTATTACCTCAGTCCATAATAGTTTATTATATTTGTATATACATATTTGCATTAAATATACCAGCAATTATTGGACATGTGTAATACGTTAATTTACTATGTCCCAGAAAAGTTGTAACATTTGTACACACATTCCATACACTGTATATAACAACTATTATGGGACATATGTAATACGCAATTTTATTACCGTTGTCCCATAATAGTTGTGACATTTTAACACACGTTTCATCCGCTGAATGTAACAATTATTATGGGACAAAAGTATTCATTTTTACTACACATATCCCATAATAGTCGGTACATTTTAAAACACATTTCATACGCTGAATGTAACAATTATTATGGGACAAGAGTATTCGTTTTTACTACACGTGTCCCATAATAGTTGCGACATTTTAACACATATTTCATACGCTGAATGAAACAAATATTATGAGACAAAAGTATTCATTTTTACTACACGCATACCATAATAGTCGGTACATTTTAAAACACATTTCATACGCTGAATGTAACAATTATTATGGGACAAAAGTATTCGTTTTTACTACACGTGTTTCATAATAGTTGCGACATTTTAACATACATTTCATACGCTGAATGTAACAATTATTATGGGACAAAAGTATTCGTTTTTACCACACATGTCCCATAATAGTCGGGACATTTTAACATACATTCCATACACTAAATATTACATCTATTATGGGACACAGGTAACATAGTAATTGATGGTTAAACAATATTATTGTTCTACTTATAATATATTTACTGCAAATATAAAAATATGAGATTAATTTAATTTGGTTTTGTTTTAATGTGTTGTTATTCCTTTCATCGATTAAAAAGCGCCACGAAATTTGAAAAATACAATCACAATGATGTTATTGATGCAATTTTTCACAAAGGTAAAAGTATATTTCGTATGTTAAAAAAGCCTAGTCATATGACGGATGGGCAACACTTTGTCGATCCATAAAATATAATAAAATAATATATATTATTTTTTTATATATATATATATATATATATATATATATATATATATATATATATATATATATATATATGTATGTATGTATTTATATATAAATATAAGATATAGTAAAATGAAATATATCATGCTTTGAGGACATATACACTTGACATTAAAATAATTTATGATATAAGCGATGCCCGTTGCGAGACGCAGTCACGCGGGAAGGAAAGAAAAGAAAAAAAAAACGCGGGAAATTGCTATATTTATTTGAATAGCTGTGGATTAAAAGCACATTTCAAAGCCGACCGATTCATTTGTACACTCGCAGTCGTAGCACATTGGTAAAAGCATAGCGCTCCTGGTTCAAAGGTTCGCAATTTTTTGCTGTTTCTCGTAACATTAATTAATTAACGTTAATTATTTTTTGAAAATTAATATTTATAAAATTAATAAATAAAATGAATTATGTTTTATTTTCTGAATCCTAAACACTTCTTTGTTAATATTCTGAATATATTATTATTATTATTGTTGTTGTTGTTGTTGCTGAATTCACTGAATCCTCATACACAAAACAATTGATATAATTACCAGCGGATCAAGCGACAACAAGTCTATTCAGTACTTCAGTAACTTCCTCAGAGTACTTGAAAGACTTCAGTAGTACTTTGATTTTATTCTCGGATTTCTAATTATTCCAATCTCTTTGCAAGTCAGATCTTAGTGCGCCAAAACCACAGGTACTACCGTCATATGTCACCCTATATAATTGTTTCAATTCTCTCACGAAATGTAGATATTTTCCAGATTTTTATTACTGTTTAAAGTGATCCCCCACATATATATATATATATATAGAAAAAGAGCCAGATAGATAGATAGATAGATAGATATTAAAGAGACATAGATAGATAGGAATAGACTATAGATAGATAGATAGATAGATAGATAGATAGATATTAAAGAGACATAGATAGATAGATAGGAATAGACTATAGATAGATAGATAGATAGATAGATAGATAGATAGATAGATAGATAGATAATTAAAGAGACATAGATAGATAGATAGGAATAGACTATAGATAGATAGATAGATAGATAGATAGATAGATAGATAGATAGATAGATAGATGAATAGACTATAGACTATAGATAGATAGATAGATAGATATTAAAGAGACATAGATAGATAGATAGGAATAGACTATAGATAGATAGATAGATAGATATTAAAGAGACATAGATAGATAGATAGGAATAGACTATAGATAGATAGATAGATAGATAGATAGATAGATAGATAGATAGATATTAAAGAGACATAGATAGATAGATAGGAATAGACTATAGATAGATAGATAGATAGATAGATAGATAGATAGATAGATAGATAGATATTAAAGAGACATAGATAGATAGATAGATAGGAATAGACTATAGATAGATAGATAGATATTAAAGAGACATAGATAGATATATAGATAGATAGATAGATAGATAGATAGATAGATAGGAATAGACTATAGATAGATAGATAGATAGATAGATAGATAGATATTAAAGAGACATAGATAGATAGGAATAGACTATAGATAGATAGATAGATAGATAGATATTAAAGAGACATAGATAGATAGATAGGAATAGACTATAGATAGATAGATAGATAGATAGATAATTAAAGAGACATAGATAGATAGGAATAGACTATAGGTAGATAGATAGATAGATAGATAGATAGATATTAAAGAGACATAGATAGATAGATAGGAATAGACTATAGATAGATAGATAGATAGATAGATAGATAGATAGATAGATAGATAGATAGATATTAAAGAGACATAGATAGATAGATAGGAATAGACTATAGATAGATAGATAGATAGATATTAAAGAGACATATATAGATAGATAGGAATAGACTATAGATAGATAGATAGATATTAAAGAGACATACATAGATAGATAGATAGATAGATAGATAGATAGATAGATAGATAGGGTATATTTAAATAAGGCATATATTTAGGTCGCAAGTGTTCATCAATATAAATTTGATTAAATGCAACAGACAAAGTTTGTTTAAATTGTTATTGTAATTTTTCCAATTGTCGAAGATGATGTTGTACATTGGGATCAAAATTGGGAATAAACTGTCCGAAGTTCATGTTTTTGTATTGTTACACACACACACACACACACACACACACACACACACACACATATATATATATATATATATATATATATATATATATATATATATATATATATATATATTATATATAATATACATAATATCTTACATTAATTGCATAATTTCGACTTACATGCCGGAGCAATTTTCAAAATTGAAAACTGCTTTGTCATGAAATCGGAGTTATGCAATTAATGTAAGATATCATGTATATTTCTTAATATATATATATATAGTTCTGATACTTAACGTTGAGCCCTGTTTTTTCTGACACTGTAGAGTATTTATATGCGATTGCTCGCTCGTATACCTACCTATATTTACCCATTCGGTTACATATATATATATATATATATATATATATAAAGGGAATAGGTTATAGTAGTTCCAACGAGAGAAAAGTGTGTATATTAAAAAAAAAGAGAGAAAACGCAAACGTTTTTGGTTGTAATGTGGACTTTTTAAAAAAAGTATTTTGCTTTATTTTCCA
>CAHIKZ030005487.1:1150000-1157500 GCA_903632075.3 Acanthosepion pharaonis | reverse complement strand
TAGATATCAGAGGACAGTGAAAGAGATACATATGAACATATTAATATAGATAGATAGATACATACATACATACATACATACATAAATAGCAGAAGACAGATGGATAGATATGAGCAGATTAAGATATATATATATATATATATATATATATATATATATATATAGAGAGAGAGAGAGAGATAGAGATATCAGATAGATAGATAGATAGATAGATAGATAGATGATAGATATCAGAAGATAGATAGATAGATAGATAATTAAGATAGATACATAAGATAGATAGATAGATAGATGGATAGATAGATGTGAAAAACAAGCAAAAACAGCAGTAAATAACTAGGAAGACTCCCATTCAGCGTTAATCGTTTTTCCACCTACAACATCGGGATTCGGAACTGAGAAAAATGAAAGTGGATAAGGTTAAAAAAAAACAAAAAACAAACAAAAAAAAAATACTCGGTTAATTGTTGTAAAATGCACAAAAGACGCGCGCTGATACGTGCTGACTTGAAATCGAATTAAGCGCCAGAGGAAATAAGGCGGGTAAAAGAAAGAAAAAACTTGGGTGGGGACTGTAACTGAATGAAAGACGCCATTGAATAACGGACTCAAACACAGTGACACTGTGTTCTTGCTAATCAAAATGAAAATAAAAGTTCTATTCGAAATCCTGACTACGAAATAAATTTATGAAATACCTATCTTGACAAAAGGAATGTAAGCCTTCACAGAAAACAATTTGAGTAACGGAGATTATGCATTATTTACTAGATTTAACTTACAATGTCACAAGGTCATAATGGTAGCGAAGCCAGTTAGGACGTAATCAGTGATACTAGCCCTGATCTCTTCGGGAAGTGTTTTAACAGATTACGAAAAATGTGACACCGAAATCCGAAGGCGCATTGATATAGCGAAAGACGCCTTCCAAAAGCTAAGCAAAGTATTAAGAAACAGGAAAATATCTGGAAAATGTTTTAACAGAGGTCGAAAAATGTGACACCGAAATCCGAAGGCGCATTGGAATAACCGAAGATGCCTTCCAAAATCTAAAATAATTAGTCAGAAACAGGAAATTTTTGTCTGAAACAAAGAAAAGACTACTGAACTGATATGCAAAATCTATTCTGAATAATACAGAGGATACCATTGAGAAAGTTTTAAAGAAAATGGAGAAAAAAAAAAGGACACTTATACTAAGAGAAAGAGACAGTTGAAATTTCCTGGGGCACACAATGAGGAAAGTCGTCTTGGAATATTTGACACTCACAAGACGTACAGGAGGCAATAGAGACAGAGGAAAGTAGCGTGTAAACTACCTGAGTTTGTATAAATGCACAACAGCGACTGAGAGGAATAGTAATAAGAAAAACATTGCTTAGAACTACAAAGAATAGAAGGTTGTGGAGAACTGTGATCGCGCACGTCCCGAAGGTACACTGCATAAACTAGGAGACAGCTGTAGTGTTTATAATACCTTATTTAGTATGATAGAAAGATACAAATCGTCACGATCCCCGTAACTCATTAGGGCTGTAAAGTCATTACATGTACTGCAGTTATAGTAATATAGAGTATGTCTAGGGTAAGATAACATGACGAAGTCCATTCTTCTTCAGGCTGGTTTTTGAATTCAGGGTTGATTTTAATCAAATGGCTTACAGGCACATCACGTTGAAACACCGATTTCCTTACGATCACTGAAGTTAGGCAACGTCGAGCCTGGACAGTAATTAGATGGGCAACTGCTTGAGAATACCAGGTGCTGTAACCTTGGATGTGCGGGTGGTGCAAGTGATAATGACACGGAAATGTTAATCAGAGAGCTGAGTTCTAGTTCCCGTTGTGTTCATTATATATTTACTTACGCGCAAATACCATTAGGAAAGGTGTGACTCCACCCCTTCTCCCACTCCTACCGCCCCGCTGAGGAGAGGAGGCAGATTCATACGTTTGCCCTGGGGGTATTTGCACGTAAGTGAATATACCGAACTTGAATGGAATTTGAAGTCGGCTCTCCGATTACCAATTCCGAGCCGTTATTCCATCCAAGCTTACAGCACCTGGTATTCCTAAGGTAATCTAGGTACTGACTAGATTCGACGTTGCTTAACTTCGGTGATCGCACGTTTGATCATTATTGTGCTTAGCTAATTCGATACTGTAGAAAGTTCGATTTTCGCACTAATAGTCATTCTGGTTTTCACGTGACAGAATAAAGTTAGTAAATATCTACTAAGTGTGTGTAAAAGTTTCCAGCAGTGTCTAGTTTAAAAACAAAAAAATGGAAACATCTGCCTACATCTAAAAAATGATTTCGAAGTTTCCTTTTTTTTCTTTTTTTTTTACTAATGTTCATCCAATGCAAGGCCTAAGAGCCACTTAAGGTAGAGAATTACTGAAAAAAAAAGGTTGTTGTATGAGTGAGAAGAATAAGAAGTAAGAAGTGCAGATTATAAATATATGTGGGAAAAATAACGATTAACTTAGAGTTGAAGATGTTTTGTGGTAACCGAAAAAGCATCCAATCGGGAGTTTGTTCCACTAAGTAACGGTTCTTGGGAAGAAACTGTCCAGGTAGAACTTCCTTCTTATTAGTGGGATATAAAAAAGAATGAGGGTGACTCGCCCCTAGAGTACGGGGCGTGGCGAGTCTTTGCTGGGAGGGTTAGAGTCAGTGAAACTAAGGAATGTAGCTAGTCAGAACATTTGCCATGATACTTCTGACCCAACGAGAATATCACAGCCAACTTCTGTTTTATTTTATTTATTCTAACGCAACCAAACGTGAAAAGAAATAAAAAGAAAATTCACCCCACCTTAGAATTAAAAAAAAGAAAGAATGAAAAAGAAAAAAAAGAAAGAAAGAAAAAGAAAGAAAGAAAAAGAAAAAAAAGAAAGAAAAAAGAAGAGAAGAAAAAGAAAGAAAGAAAAAGAAAAGAATAAAGAAAAAAGTTGACGCGAAAGCAGTAAACATGAACAAAGGCAACAAATAAAGAAAGAAAGAAAAGAAAAGTGTATGCAAATCAGTAAGTAGCAACAAAGACATTCGCGTAAAGTAATGTTTACAAACTAGTCTGGCTTATTATTAGTAGTGATTTTGGTCCTCACTGGGCGCCTTATATTTGTATATAACCTACCTTTGAGTTTAAAACAGAGGAACTGCAATGGTTATTTTTGGAGGGAAGTAATCCATCCATGACACCCTTAATCCAATGACACCTTTTATTAAATATTCAGAGAAGTATATTTTACTCCTTAATATAGTGATTTACTAAGCATAGCTTAATTGTGGCACAGGGCTGAGATTAAGGAGCACCTGGGGAAGATCGAACTCGCTACCCAGTCTTAATTGCTCTAACGAGACAAGTTTATTAATCATTACTTCACGTGTTCTTTTGATTTACTAAGCTTAGTTCTGGCACAGGGCGAGATTAAGGAGCACCTAGGGAAGATCGAACTCGCTGCCAGTAATAACTGGTCTATCAAGACAAGCTTGTTAACCATTAAACCACATCAGGGTGAGTTTCCTACTCTAAGGAGCTTTTTAGAACAAAGCTTTTCATTATTGAAAATTATAAAAAAAATTACTTAAAAGGTTCCAGCCAATCCTTTTATCCAACTAACCCGTTGATTTGAAACTCGAACGTGCACATTGTCAATAATAACTTTGGTACCTCGGGGTAGGATAATGGTTGGCAAGTTAGTCTAATTGATAATGAGTAAGGAATTTGTTCTTCGTTGGATGATCCATGTTTGTGGTCTTGTGCCCAACATAAGCTTTGTAAATAAATAAACAAGAAACTTTTTTGTGAAATCCTGTTTTCTAAAGCTTTTTTTTTCTTTCTTTTTTTATGATAAGCGGGTTTTTTTTATTCTTCTTGGCGAGACTTTCGACATATTTTTAGTATTGAATCAATTGAAATGTTTAAAACTATGCTTTTCATTCTATTTGCTTGATAATTCGCACTCGAGCTAAAAAAAACTTCTTCCCTGTCGTCGTTATTTTTTTTTTTAAAAGTGGTCATTTTAACGAAATGTTTAATTCAAAATAAATGCGTAAAAAAGAAGTAAATGTTTCCATTATGCTGATAATATTGGTTATTCGTTAAGCTTAGTTTAATACGAAAAAAAAAAAAGCTTGTTAAACTTAGCTTAGTTCGAAAAAGAAAAAGTCGCTGACAAGATTGGGCGAATCTTAAGCAGTCACTTCCTCACTTGCAAACACACAGCTGTTTAACTACGGCAATCAAAACTCGGAAGTGGTGTTTTCAGTCGAACAAGTCTCGCCTTCTTGGCCAAGGTTAATAAGTTTAGCTTACTACAGAGTAAGAGATGATGAGGACAGGGACATTTTTTGAAATGTTTCTTCTAAATGAGAAAATCAAGATTGCGTCTGTCTCTCTGTCTCTGTCTTTCTTTTCTCTCTCTCTCTTTCTCTCTTTTTCTCTCTACCTCTTTTCTCTCTCTGTCTTTCTCACTTTCTTTTCCTCTCTCTCTTTTTCTCTCTCTTTCTCTCTCTCTATCTTTTTTCTGTCTCTATGTCTTTCTCACTTTCTTTTTCTCTCTCTCTCTTTTTTCTCTACCTCTTTTCTGTCTCTATGTCTTTCTCACTTTCTTTTTCTCTCTCTCTTTTCTGTCTCTTTCTCTCTGTCTCTTTTTCTCTCTGTCTCTTTTTCTCTCTCTCCTTCTCTCTCTCTTTCTCTCTCCCTATTCTCTCTCTCTCGTTACTAGTAGTATCTGTGAAAGTTAACGATTACGAGTTCAACAACTATAAAATAACCGTTGAAATTCCCCTATTGCATCGTTAAATATTTGAGCTTAACAACTTTAACAAAGCATTGCAATAACAATCATAAGTATAAATATAGGTCACTATTTAAAGAAGTAAGAGGGTACAAATGAACCGATTTAAAATTGACGATTTTTTCATTTTAATAAAGCAGACATTAAACACATGAGAGCGTCAACTTCCTTTTCTTCTTTCTTTCTTACATTCTTTCTTTCGTTCACGGAAACCAAACAGCATCTCTGATATGTCTTTTTCGTTTTTTCTGGCAATCAAAACGGAATAGTGTATTATTTAAGAGACATTGGCAGAGCGTAATATACGCCCGGTTCCTTGTACCACTCCGGAAATTACATAACACCCTCGGCCATGCTTGTGTATTTACAAGTCAGAGCAGACCTAAAATGAAGTACTGCTGCCATATCTGGGTTGGGGGGTGCTCAATTCTCACAGTCCAGCCTTGACAGAGTTTGCACAGCCTTGTGAGTGATTACTTATTTTTCGCCCTACACGCCCTTTCTTACAGACGCAGCGTCGATAGCCTATCCCTATTCTATCGCTTCTTGCATGGTAAATGTTCAGATGGATTCCTTTCTGTAGTGTGATCAGTTTAGACTTACCTTCAAAGCCAACACCCACCCAGCTACATCTATAGAACTCAGTCACCCTTATTCCCTACAACGTCTTTTTCCACTCAAAATTATTATTCCAAAGAACGTCTATTTTGTGGATGCTTCCCGAAATGCTACAATCTTAACCTCTGTGTTCAATCGTTATCTAACCACCATATCCTCGTAAATTTTACTTCCTACTTACTTCTCTTACATTCATATCACATACCTCATTCAGTAACTTTTTAATTTGAGTGGCTCTTGAGCATTGAATTGGGTGAACTATAGAACTATTGCTTTTGCTTTGTGTAGTATTAGTTGACCCCATGTATCAACTATAGACTTCAAGAAACAAAGAGTTTTGTTTTATCTGATGATGCAAACAGCTGGGATGCGATGCATTCACAGAGAAATAATAGATAAATAAAATAAAAAATATATGTAATTGTGGTCATTGTATGGAGAGAAATAGACGTAAGCGTATGATTTTTTACAATTCATATACCGTATTTGACGGTGCATAAGACGCACACGTGTATAAGACGCACCCCAATTTCAACAGGGGAAATCGAGAAAAAATTAGTAATTAGTAAAATTAGTAGTAAGTGGTACAACCTAGGCTATATCTATGAGGTATTATTTTGGTTAAACAAGCCATGATTACAATTAAACGAAAAATAATAGAAAAAAAAAAGAACACGAGCCCATAAAAACTTTATTATATTGTTTTTATATAATCTGTACAACCCGCGTCTTGTAAACGTTTTATTGAAATAATCAGAATATAAAAATGCAACTGAAAGTTATCACAAGAAACATATTAATGAAACAAATATATTTTACAAATATATAATTTGAATTTATTGCATATAATTTTTGTAAAACAAAGTACTAATATTAAACGTGATGAAATTAATATAATGAATATTATCAAATTTTAATCTGCATAATAGCTTTTTAAGTAATGACAATAGGTATATGAAAGTTACTCTAAAGTCTAAGCTAATAGTTGCCAGCTAGCTAATTTCAGCCGACTATCGCGAAGTTTAAACCTACATATGGCATATAAAACGCAGGAGAATTTTAAAAGATATTTTTAGTAAAGAAAGTGCGCCTTATATGCCGTCAAATATGGTATATTAGGACATTCAAAGATGTGTTTTTATCGGATTATTATTATTATTATTATTATTATTATTATTATTATTAGTCATATTAGCAACATTACTGACCCCCGCATTAGTGTCGCGACCATTAGTTTGTTGATTCGATTTTTACAGCTTATCAACCCTTTGCAGGTTATTTAAAACCAGAAAATATTTTTAGATTGTAAGAATTTTTTTAATAGATAATAATGATTTAGCGATACAAGTCTTATTAATTCAAAAGGGGTGGATTCATGCCTTCCTCAAGGCTATTTGTGCAGAAGTGAATATAACGAAACCAACTCGGTTCCAGATTTTATACAAGATTTCATCACTATTAATCGAATCATCTGAATAAAATTGACTGATTAATTCGTTTTTACGGCTTATCACCCCTTGGCATCTTATTTAAAGCCAGAAAATATTTATAGATCATGAGATTTTTTTTTAGATAATTATGTTTTAGGGATACTAGTCTTACTAATTATCCCATAGCTAGGGAGGAGAGGTGAATTCATACCTTTCCCAACTGCATTTGCGCGTAAGTAAATATAACGAACCAGCGGTTCTCTTAATTCCAATTCTGAGCCATTATCCATTACACCACCCACACATCAAGGTAAGTCAAAAATTATCCGCTCTTTCGCCATAACATATTTTTAGGTCTGTTACACTGCCTTCTACTCATGCATGCTTATAGTTGGTACTATTGTGGTCACTTGATCAAAATTTGAGCTTCGTCGCGCCAATTTTTTTTTTTTTTGCTGCTGTTACAGTGTAAACATGACCGCTGCACTAGCCGTGTGCACTAAGTAAGAATAAAGAGCAGTGATCTGATTTCTCTAGTCGGAAGATGTGTCAGGGGCTGAAATTCATCAGAGGCTTTTAACACAATACGGTGACAGCGCACTACCGCGTATAAGTGTGTATAAGTGAAGCTAAAAGTTTAAAAATG
>CAHIKZ030005487.1:1027500-1145000 GCA_903632075.3 Acanthosepion pharaonis | reverse complement strand
CATTTCCATCATCATTAGGGCTAAATTTACCGTTAACACATCATTAACTATTATTGCCAATTATAATATCAATTATAAACATTATCAACATAGTCACAATCGTCAATAATACAAAAGCAGTCGGTGTTGAAAATACCAAACATCATCATCACCATGTCCACAAACAGAACCCACTTAACAAAAATGGTGATGAAAGGCCCAGACCAATAGGAATGTACGTGCACGTCTACATGTGTGTATGTGAGTGTGAGGAAGTGTTCGGTTGTCTGGTGACGAAGGCGGTCGATCTGAAAAGAGTCAAAGACATCCCAACCTGCCCCTCATTGAAAGGACATCGTTACATACAGTCTCGACACTGAAATAGAATTACAGTTGCGTATATATATGTATGCTTGAATGCATGGATGTGTATCTGCGCCTAAACTCGGATTGTTTATATGGGTGTGCTTGCGTGAACTAAAATGCGTACACCTGTATGTATGTCCGTCTGTATGTGTGAGAGTGTCACCCCAAAACGAGCACAGAGAATTCCCCACTCCCACCACCAAACATAATCAAACTCAAACAAGTATCAAAAATAGATTTAATATTTAAAAAAATAAACCAGTTTGTCTGATCATCGAAAAAGCGTGAAATCCAGGGTCACATATACATACAACTGAATATTATATATATATATATATATATATATATATATATTAAGACATTTTTTATGTTTATACGTTCTTTTTTATAGATACAAATATTTAAGTAAATGCTCTGTTTATAATAAACAGTATTAACGAGATTTACCGGTCTATGTCCGAGAAATTTTCATAGAAGATATGCGTCCTCCGACAGGAATCGAACCTTATACGGAACTGTCATATAGCCTGACGTGCTTTACCGATTGAGCCACAGACGAGCGTTTTCGGTTATCAAGTTCGATTTTACTGTTTTAAAAATGAATAAAGAAACAAGTATATAATGGCTTGGTTTGATCTGGTTGTTTAACGGTATATCAACCTCATATTTTCCTGGAGGCTAGCATCAGCCATGCTGATGGCAGAAAGAGGTATCTCAAATGCTTCATAGTTTCGTTTTGGAGGTAATAAAATCAACAACCCATTCCTTATCTCAGTTAATAACAGATTATAGGTAATTTTTTTTAGATCAGCTTCCAGTTTGACCTTATCGAACTGATTAGATTTACTATTAAGACAGAAGTAAACACTTGTATAGGATTCAGGTTCGATTCCTGTCGGAGGACGCATATCTTCTATGAAAATTTCTCGGACATAGACCGGTAAATCTCGTTAATACTGTTTATTATAAACAGAGCATTTACTTAAATATTTGTATCTATAAAAAGAACGTATAAACATAAAAAATGTCTTTATATATATATATATATATATATATATATATATATATATAATATTCAGTTGTATGTATATGTGACCCTGGATTTAAAAAAATAAACCAGTTTGTCTGATCATGGAAAAAGCGTGAAATCATAGATACCGAAATGAAAACTAAGGCCATTAGGGAAGTCATTGATGAAAATTAGAAACAGCCTATGCGGGAGGCACCTGTATTACTGCGGAATGATCTAGAAGAGTGGCCGTTTAGGACAACTTCCATTTCGCAATTTGATAAAAAAGATTGAATCAGTTCAAAAATCTATCCGAAAATACCATAACCTTTCAACTTGTGAAGAAAACCGGTATTCCAAACCCTGTCAAATGCTTTGGAGATGTCCAAAACAATGGCCCGACCGTCACAATTCTTATCTAAAACTTGATAGACTCTTTCAGTAATATTCGTTAAAACATCAGCAATTGAACTCGAGAGCCAAAGTTGTTAGAGGCTATACGGTGACACATTCTATCAGCAAATAAAAAACTTAGTCCCATTTGAGGACACATTTACAATTATTATGAGCGGACACAAATAGGTATAGCCGAAAAAGGTGGTTCCTGTGAGCTATAACAGTTGAACAGACCGGATTATTATTATTAGAACCGTCGAGGAGGTGGAGTAATGGATAACAGATTGGGGAATCGGAAAGCTGAGTTCGAATTCCAGTCGAATCCATTACATTCACTTATGAGCTAATACCCTATAAATCCTCTTCTTCTTGGGTAAATAGCAGGACAGACTGAGTTCTATAGCCTTGGATGGCAACTGGACTACTACGGAAAAAAATTTGCCTCGTCAGTCATGTATCGAAAGATACATGATCGCCTAACCGTGCCTCACACATGGCGCAAAACTGTCTGACCCTTTAAACAGATTTCCCTATCATTAACTTTGGACTATAGTTCTACAAAGATGTTTCTTATCCATTTTAAAATTATCAATTAGAGCACACCCCAGCAACAGGTTAAATAGCAGGGTAGACGTGTCTCTCTAGCCGTGTTTGAAAACCTGTCTAGAAAAAGAAGTCTGAATTCAAATTTGTAGCCCTGGCGTAGTACATACTATGCAACTGCCGACAAGATCATGGAGTTTAAAATGACTATCATATCAACTGAAGTATACCTACGACTTGCGTCGATGTATTATTATACTTATTTGATCGCTACAACTCGATAAGCCGTGGCCGGCTAAAAGCTCTTTATAGTATCTTTACATTAGTATGTAACAGTAAATGGTTTACCATTTCATCATTTCTTTACATAACTCCTCGAACTCCTGCCCAAACAATAACCAGTACAAAATTAAACCTTCTGTAGGATAATGGCGTCAGAAACACCAAACTAGAAGAGAAGAAGCGATTATGTCCAGTCTCTATATTAGACATACTACCATAACCTATTCTTATATCCGAAAAAAGGAAAGTCCTCCAGTATGTGTGGCATGCCAAGAGTCATTCACCATAAAACACTTACTGTCAAACTGCAGCAAAGTCTGCTTAAAATACTACCAAACAAAAACTTTTTCAAAATACTGGTCCATTTTGCATATTCCAGTTTCTTTGAGAAATTAAACTGATCTCAAAAATATGATTTTAAAAAATATATAACCATAAAATTCAGTTTTACTATTTAAAAAAAAAAATTAATTACGAGGCTTTATTTAGGAAAAAAAAAATTCGACATTAAATGACCCTATGAGTTGATATATTGTAAAACATACATAGCTTCTCAAACAATCACGAATTAAGGACACCTCTAATTTTATTTATCGATCTGATCGACACTTGTAGTTTTTCGACGTTAATTTATCAATTAGTTTAATTGCCTGTTAATATTGCATGTGTCGGTAACGTAGTAAATCCTCTGTAACATCCAATCATTGTAACATCCAATCATTGTAACAGACAATCATTGTAACAGACAATCATTGTAACAACCAATCGTTGTAATTGAAGTTGCGCAAACGGTGGCCGTCGCAATTATATTGCTGAGCTGGTTACTGTATTTGCTCCAAGCATTAAAACATTGTCTCTCACTTTTACGTCGAATTTAAAACAATATGCTAACAAAAACTGGTCAGTAATGAGGATTGGGTTATGATTAAAATAATTCGCATAATCTCTGAGAATGTTTTAACTATATTGCCCTTGGAATGTTTCAACCATATTGCCTTGAGAATGTTTAAACTATATTGCTCTGAGAATACTTCAACTATATTGCCATGAGAATGTTTGAAGTATATTACCCTGAGAATGTTTTAACTATATTGCCTAAAGAATGTTTTATCTATATTGCCTTGTCTACGCGGTTTAAAAAACGCCGACTGCGTCTCTTGCAAGCGATCCCCTTCCGAGTGGATTATTGCAAACACGGATATAAACCGGAACTATGTCTACGTTATGGATTCTAACAGAACCTATGTCTACCTTTTTACTC
Source organism: Acanthosepion pharaonis (assembly GCA_903632075.3). Classification (NCBI taxonomy): domain Eukaryota; kingdom Metazoa; phylum Mollusca; class Cephalopoda; order Sepiida; family Sepiidae; genus Acanthosepion; species Acanthosepion pharaonis. The sequence goes on along the minus strand of CAHIKZ030005487.1, from coordinate 1,141,164 downwards.
AAGTGTAAAGCAGACTTTATATCCACCTTTTCGACTTTAGAGTAAACAGAAATTATGTCTAAATTTTCAACTCTAGTGTAAACCGAACCTGAGTGTACCTTTTTGATTCTCGTTAGACTAGATCTGTCTACCTTCTTGACTCTAGAGCAAACCGGACTTATGCTTACATTTTTCAGTCTAGTATATAAAAAAAGAACCTATATCAAAATTTTGGCTGCACTGTAAAATCCAGACCTTTTCATTCTACTGTGAATTTTTACAGGGTTTGCTTGCCCTACACAAAACAAGTTCTGAATTCAGAGTTGTCTTTCTCCTAGACTGGTTAGCAACCAAAGCTAGAGAGCCCTACGTGTGCTGCTAATATAAGAAATAGATTAATACCTTTCCCAAGGTTATTTGTGCGAAAGCGGTCACAATAGACTCGGCAAGAATTTTAACTTTCGGTCCAAATTTTACGCGTAAATCCGTTATCAAATATGGATAATGTCAATACCGGACACCAAATGTTTCCTTGGAAATAACAAAAACATATAAAACACAGACCTTTAATAAACAAAAGACCAAATCCTTTATTTAAAAAAAAATGTTCTAAGGTATCAATTTAAAAACAAAAAAAAAAAAAAAGTATCTTACTTTACAAAGGGGTCTAAATATGCCCCAATTTCACGTCAACGGGAAAAAAAGGAAACATCTATTGTGATCTTTTAGGACCCCAAATAATGATGCGCTTAGCACGTGTGTAGTTTATGGCGAGACTTTCCACTCGAGTGGACCAGTGGGGGTAGCGAAGAATAAAGGGGAAAGTGAAAGAAATAAAAGTAGATTTTTTTTACGATGTAGATAATTATTACTTGGTCATTGTAAACAGTTTCCTTTTGTGTATTCGCTCATGAATATACTGAGTACGTAGGCTTTAACGCTCCATAATATATCTTTCTCCGTCTCTTTTTCTGTCTCTCTCTTTCTGTCTCTTCCCCCCTCTCTCTCTCTCTCTCACTAAATTAAAATGAACAAAAACAACACCAACCACCTCAAGACACATACAAATCGATTTATAACGCTGAAGTCAGATAATAACATTGAAGTCGGATCCATCGCTACCCACAAAATTGTGGGTTAGTATCATCCTGGCTGCATGTGTGGGTGGTGCAATGAAAAGAAAAATCAGTGGATCAAGTTCAAATCTCCGCCGATTTCACTGTATTCACTTTCTCACAAATACCCTTGGGAAAAGTACGATTCCATCTCCGACCCCCAGCTATGGAATAAATAGCAGGGCAGACTGGATACCCTAGCTTTGGTTGACAGTTTGCCTAGGAGAAGAGAAAACTCTGAATTAGAAATTGGTTAGACGTGATGCTGGAACTCAACCCCATTAAAACCTATTTGCTATGGAAACCACAGTAGCAACATCTAGGTTTGAATCAGGGGAATTTATGGAAGCCAAAGAGAGAAAGCCTGAGAGAGAGGAGGACGAGGAGGAAACAGAGTGGAAAGACAGAGAGACAAACAGATTCTCCCCGTTTTACATATTCACAAATTTAAACGTAAGTATTCTGTCATAATTAACAAATAAATATAGTGATTGAGTAAGCGCAGTTTAGGTGTGGCGTAAGGCCAAAAGTGTCGAACATTCAGTGAGGATCGAACTCACTATTCAGTAGTAACTGATATGGCAAGACAAGCTTGCTAACTATTAGACCACACCAAGCTGCTCTTTATTTCCTAAACGGGCCTTTTTGTGACACAAGGCCAAAAAAAAAAAATGAGTACTCAGTGAAGATCGAACTCGCTACTAAGTTGTAATAGATCTAGCGAGATAAGCTTCCTAAACATTGGAGGGCACCTTATCAAATAAATGTAATGTCAATTTGACAAATAAACTTATTGAAATATTCCACTCAAATCAATCTAATAACAGAACACTTACTCCATTAAATTGTATCTGATTGATTCATTTTCTTGTTATCAACACTTTGCAGCCAGAAAATATTTTTAGATTGTAAGAATTTTTTTTTTTTTTGAGAGAGAGAGAGAAACAATAATAGTTTAGGGATACAAGACATACTAATTAACCCATAACTGGGGGAGAAAAGAAGTGGATTCATACTTTTCTCAATGGTATTTTCGCGTAAGTGAATATAACGAACCCAACTGGAATTGGAACTCGGCTCTCTGATTATTAACAATTCCGAGTCATTATCCATTAAACAACCTATACATCCAAGCTTAAAGCACCTGGTATTCCCAAGCTGTCACTCATCAAGTTACTGGCAGGCTCGACGTTGCTTAACTTCGCGATGTGGCTGTAAGCATTAAATGGTATAGAAAAACGCTTTATTAATAATTATTGTTATTCATATTAAATATTTTATACAAATTTTAAAATACTCTCTTCTGTGGTGAAAGATACATTATTTAAAGTCATTTATTTCTTTTGCATAATAACAATTTGATAGAATTTAAAAGCCTCGACTCGGCCATCCGGTTAATTATTTTTCATCTGAGAGATCACTCTCTGACGTCTGACAGCATGGCTGATGCTAACCTCCAGGAAAATGACTCGTTGCGCCTTCTTGGGCTAACGTCCTCAGCTGACATGAAGTAGAAAGTCTATGTCTGTCTATATTTCTGAGATGAGGTATTGTAATTATTTACACTATTTACATTGTTTGGACTGTTGTCTTCATCTTTGTTGCCATATTCACGACATTCCGGCCGTTGTACGCTCCAGCCTTCTTCAGGATCTGTCTATATTTCTGAAATGAGGTATTGTAATTATTTACACTATTTACATTTGGTCTGTTGTCCTCATCTTGTGTGTGTACGCCATCCCATGCATCTGTGACAAAAAATATAAAGGAGAAACAGGCCGACCCCTTAAGGTAAGACTGCAAGAACATCGTAAAGGGAAATAGAAAAATCAGGCGTAGCTGACCACATATGGAGGGAAAAGGGAGATCATCACTCTCTGTGGGATGAGGTTGAAATATTACACAGAGAACATTACTGGAAAATACGAAAATTTAAGGAATCAGCAGATATGCTAGGCCACAAAAATCTCCTAAGCTGACCAAGCATAGAAATGAATACAATATGGGAACCAGTAATACTGAGGGCTAGAGAAAAGCAATAATGACAACAAAAACTGCCAAAAGAAAAAAAAAAGTAACCGAAACATTAAGTTTATAAGTCCAAAAATTGATATGCAAGGTGGATAAAAGCGTTGGTTGAATCCAGTGACTTAACCCATAGAGTCTTGGGTTCAGTACCTGGCTAGCTGGTGAACAAAAATAATAAAGGGAAATAACTGAGACATCCGGGTGAGGCATGACACGTGGAACTAGAACAATCTACCCCGGTAGTCGAAATAAAAAGTTCAATTCAAAATTCTAATCACCTGAAGATGGCCGGAGCGTACAATCGACGAAACGTCGTGAATATGGCAACAAAGATGAAGACAGCAGTCTGAATAATGTAAATAGTGGAAAGACTATATTGAATCCATTGCCAATTCAGCTGCTTAGAAAGTTGGCAGGCTGTCGGGTCATATATGGTCTGAATCAGCAATATTATTGGTCCTGATCTTGCAGCTCGGCTTCAGTCACTTACCGACCGCTTTAACGTTGCCCCTTTGTGTCTTTTCTATAAATATTTTCATTGTAATTGTTCGGATGAGCTCTTCTCTATGTGTTATGGTCCAGTTCCTTGTACCACGGTGATAGTCCAAGGTAGAACCAATAAAGAAGAACTCGAACACGGATATAGAATAACACAGATATATTACAAACAAGAATATATACAGAGAAGTAGAAAGAGTTAGTACGAACAATCAGGTTTAGTAGTAATTGTCTGAACACGACTCTGTTTCGGACTGCCTCTGACTCGACTGACTGACTCGCTCGCTCTGACTGACTGACAGACTCCTGACAGACTTCACTCCAGACTTCAGACTGAACTCTGTATTCCTGCTTCCTCTTGAGGCGCAGTATTTATTACGTATGGAATAGTCCATTATGTTATTATGGGTAAGGTCCCATAACACTATGGTACCTAGATGTTTTTAATTTAAGCGCAGATGTAACCGTAAATTCTATGCTAACATTTTCTTTTCTGACACTTCCCGCTTGTGGAACTCCCTTTCGGCTCCATGCCTTCCAGCCAACTTTAATCTGCAAAAATTTAAACGAAGTGTCAATCGCTATCTACTGTCCTCCTAATTACTCTTTCCTCTTCTCGTTCATTATTAATGTTTCTTTTCCTAATTCTGCCTCACCCCTTGTATCTTAGTGGCTTTACTGTCTTTCATAGGGTAATACTGATTAAAAAAAGAACCGTCACTCCACGTATACTGAGTCAAACAAGGTTCATTCTCTTCGTATCCCATTTAGTAAGAAGGTTTCACTTAAACAGCTTCTTCCCAAGAATTACCATTTTACGGAATCGGCTTCCAAGAGAATGCTTTCCCGACTACTACCTGTTCAAGTCTAGGGTCAACCGTTATCTTTTCCGTACATCATCCTAAACTCGCCATTCTTTCTTCATACGCTTACCGCCCATATAACCTTCTACGGTAAACTTTTAACTTGAGTGGCTCTTCAGCGTGGTATAGAGTGAACGTTAGTATAAAAATAAAAGAGTTTCGAGTATTTTGCAACTTTTGTGTATTATGCGCAAGTAATAACCCCACTATGGGAGCGTAAGAGCACACAAACCAAATTCGCCTCTCTATTCCATAATTAAACAAATCCTAACCTTCGTACATCAGTTATCAACAATTTTAAACCAAGTATTCCTACCATAGTTACCCAATAAATATAGTTTTAATTCTATTTATGATTTTCTTCAAATACTCGACTCAAATCATTCGAATAGCTTTGAATTCAAAACCGCAAAGATGGCAACGGGAAACCACTACACTATTTTTCCCAGGGAAGTCATGACCAAGCATCATACTTATTATAAAACCCAGGTTGTGTGTGTGTGTGTGTGTGTGTCTGTACGTTTATATATATATATATATGTATATTTCCTACATTTTTTCAACCGATTTCAACAAAACTTCACAGGACTACCTAAAATTACCTTGCGGTGGTTCTGACAGCGCCAGAAAATGGGAAAAAACACAATTGTTTTTGCACAAAATCAATTTAAAACACGATTAAAAACATTGCGAGAATGAAAGGGGACAACTCATATCGTTATACTTATAAAAACCCAGGTTGTTTGTGTGTGTGCGTTCGTTTATATATGGGATCAGTTTCCTACATTTTCAACCGATTTCAACAAAACTTCACTTTTTGGCAGCTAGTGTTTCTTATTGTCTTGCACACTTTTTTCTTGATTTTTACATTCAGAATGCTTTAAAAATTCCATTTACAAGACAATTGTTTATAATAAAATTCTATTCAATCAGTAGACTCATAACGATTGAAAACAATGTTTTTGTTTGAGTTTGGGTCTGACCAATTCGTAAAACAAAAAACAAAACAAAACAAAAAACTAATTAAGACATGTGTATCCGTCAACCTTATACAATAATCTTTGTCAATTTTATTTTTCAGTCTTTATGATGGTCGATACTTGATCTATCTCTTACTATTACATCCCCGGGCAACGCCGGGTTCTACTGCTAGTATGGTATAAAGAAAAGAATCGGTGGAGAGCCATGATCGCTTATGTGTTAAAGGGTACTGCTCTGTTATGCAATATCGTTCTAGCTCTATGGCAGTGAATGCTGGACAAACTCCTCACAGATGAATAAGTGCATAGAGACAACAGAGATGTGGTTCTACAGAAATATGCTGGACTGAACGTGTGAGCAACGACGATGTTTTAAGGAAAATGGAATCACAAAGACAGCTAAAATTCCTAAGACCCCTAGTGAGGAAAGAGGGCTTAGAAATTCTGAAGCTCACAGGACTCCTGGGACATGTTAAGACAGAGAGACAAAGACAAGGCAGCGCATAAGCATCCTTACGGGTTGCAATACAAGGACAGGGGAAGATAATCAAAAAGCCACGTTTACTAAGAGCTAAAAAATACAGGAAGTTGTGGAGAGTCATGATCGCCAACATCCTGAGCAGACAAGGCACATAGATGAAGAATAGGTTAATTCAACTTATCTCGCTTAATCTCTCAAGGCCCCACTCTCACGTTGCGGTGACATTTGTATTGCACCCCCGAAAACCCAAGTGTTAATCACTTCTAGATTATAATAAAATATGTTAATCAAAAGGAGACTGAGATAAAATCGAAACTGGCTTTTAGAGGGTTAAAATCGAAGGTAAAAAATATCGAATTAGCTTTTACTTTCAAATGTTAATATTCTAAGGCCGAAAGTATGGGCTACCCAGTGAAATCGAACACACAATGCAGTCGTAATTGATTTAGCGAACCAAGCTTGTTAGCCATTACACCACGTCAAAGTGTTCTGATTTTCTAAGCGCAGCTTAGATAAGGCCGAATGCATGTGTCACACAGTGAAATCGAACACACAATGCAGTCGTAATTGATTTAGCGAACCAAGCTTGTTAGCCATTACACCACGTCAAAGTGTCCTGATTTTCTAAGCGCAGCTTAGATGTGACACAAAGCCGAACGTGTGGAGCACCTAGTGAGGACTGAACTCACTACTCAGTCGTAATTGTTCTAGGAAGATAACCTTGCTAACCATTACACCACGTCAAAGTGCCCTTGTTTTTATTTCAAATGATCATTTAACGTGACAAATATTTGCTGGACGGGAAAAAAATTGTTGCGTGTTGACGATCTGAAAGATGTGATTCGATGTTTGCCGGTGGTCATATTGAGTATTCGTTCAGGTATCCCGTTTCTTAAACTGTTAGGAATCATGTGGCGTAGACTAAAGAAAGAAAAAATGTCGTTCCTTTAATAATATTTTAAAAAGAAAGAAAGAAAGTGTTATACCGGAACATACCTATTCTATTGTTAATAGACTCTCCCACAGATAATAAATTATAAGTCGCGGGCTCCATTTTGAGTTGGTGGATTCAGTCGATGTCGGACCTTAAGTATCAACCCCACAACTAGATTGCTGCGTCATTAACTATTTTTTCAAGTTCCTAACGTTTTTGTACGTCAAACCCTTTAGGACCGACTTAGTGAAATACAAGCCTCCACTGTGAAAACTACTCTACAACAGAAAGAAAGAAAACAACAACAATAACAACAACCTATATAGTCTAAGCAGGGATTCTCAAACCGAGGTACGTGTAACCCTGGTGATACTCAAAAGAAATTTAGTGTAACCCTGGTGATACTCAAAAGAAATTTAGTGGTTACACGATCAAATCTTTAACACACTCGGGCTTTCGGACACATCACGTTGAAATACCGGTTCCCGTACGATCACCGAATTAAGCAACGTCGAGCCTGGTCAGTAATTAGATGAGTAACCATTTGAGAATACCAGGTGCTGTAAGTGTGCGAGTGGTGCAATGAATAATGAATAATGGCTCGGAAATGTTATTCGGAGGACCTAGTTCTAATTCATGTTATATTCACTTACGCACAAATACTGTTGGGAAAGTTATGAATCCCTTTGTTCTCTCCACACCTATTAATTAGTAAGACTTATTAGTATCTCAAGAAAAAAAAATTATTACAATCTAAAAATATTTTCTGGTTTTAAATAACCTGCAACTCTTTTTCAATTTGTTCCCAATATGAAACTGTCAATTTCGTTTCAATACGAACTTATGTCCGTTTACTCTCAATATGAACCTTTTGTGATGTCAATGAACACTTGTCACTTTTGTAATTCCAACGAATACTTATTGTCACTTTCGTAATGCTCGTTGTAGTAGAGACTTTGTAATCGCCGATACAACTATAGTAACGCCGTTTAACAATACTGGTGTCAGACGCCTTCGAATAACACTCGAACTAATAGTACTTGCACGATAATACTAGCTCGAACAATAATCTGTATGGTGATCCGAATAGAGAAATAGTATAGTGAATAGAGTAGAATGGAGATCCGAATTGAAATAGAGGATAGACTAGAAACAGAGATTATTAGTCATCAGCTACTTTCTAAATATATGCGTTTCCTCTATGGTCACGTGATCCATTTAATCCAATAATGGGATCTCCTGTGTTTGCTCACTGGCGATCTATATTCATACTCAAGTGTCGACAGTGACACATTATTCCTTTATAATATAACCCTTGTCAAATTACTCTCAATATGAACCTTTGTTAATTTACTCTCAATATGAACTATTGTCGATTTACTCTCAATATGAACCTTTGTCAATTTACTCTCAATCTAAAGCTTTGTTACTCTCAAATATTAACTTTTCAGTTTACTCTGATTTGAATTGTTGATTTAGTCACAATATGAACTTTTCCGACGTGCTCTCAATATGAACACATGTCGATTTACTCACAATATGAAACGTTGTCAATAATTTTCTATATAACCCTTTGTTGATTTACTTTCCATTTCAAAATAAGTCACATTTCTAGTGAGGTTCCATTGATATCAGAGAAAATTTAAATAAATGAAGAAAGCAATTTTTTTCTCGTTGCAGACCCCCCTGTTAAGTGTGTGACGGACATTTTCAATGAGAACAAATTCAAGTGTTAGCCGGCGTAATCAGAACTTTTCATCCCAATGCCTGATCGGTCAACCCTCGCGACATTTTGATCGGTCCTTTTTCCACGGGAAAATGCTTTTATCACCTAAAGGGCTGGGATCCTCGACACTCAAACACAGAGGACATATATTTTCTTCAAAACATTCAAAGGTATATATTTATATTCTTTAATAATAATTTAATAATAATAATAAATGTAGAAGGCCGGAGTCTATAATTTTGAAAACGTGAACAATATATCAATAAAGATGAGGACAACCCTCACAGACGATGTAAATAGTGTAAATATTTTTCATTCACTCTTCTCAGAAATATGGACAGGTCCTGAAGAAGGCCGGGCGTAAAAAAACCAAACATCGTAATGGGGCAATAAAGATAGGGACAACAGTCGACCGATGTAAATAGTGTAAATAGTTATAATGCCTCATCTCATTCCTATAAACACATCCTGAAGAAAGTCAACCGCTTCCTCGGCCGAAACGTCGTGAATTTGACAATAAAGATGAAGACAACGGTCTGAACGAATGTAAATAGTGTAAATAATTAGGCTTGTTTCATCTCGAAATATAAACAGACGAAGAATGCAAATATTGTCCAAAAGAACCGATTGGGTTCAGTTATATTCAGTTTTTACAAATAGCGTTGAAGAAGGCAACAATCTCATCTCTTTAGAATTAATAAAACTTGTATCATTAAACCATTATCATCTAAAAAAAAAACATTCTTACAATCTAAAAAAATATTTTTCTGGTTTTAAATAATCTGCAAATTATCGATAAGCTGTTTGAAAACGAATTAATCAACGAATTAAGACGCAATAATACCACTAAGACGCAAGGGTCTAGGGGTGAAAAGACTTTAAAAGGAATCAGGAACTCAATCCTAAACAAGAGGCAAGGGTAACCCTCTACTCCTTTTCAATAGACGAAGAAGGAGTGTGAACAGGACGATACGGGTAAACCTATGTACACCTATTGAAGAATAAAAAAAGTAAATAAATATTAAATCAATAAAAAATTCTGAGATCAAGAAAGTCTTCTCGTAATCTGATTAAATTAAAATTTTAAGGCGTTGTACTTTTTGAATTCAGCCCAATCTGTGCATGCATTGGCATGTGTTAAAAGACCACATGGTTCTTATTAACAAAATGACGGCATGCCTTTCTGGCCATTTTTATTCTTTGTCCGCTTGTCGGGCGATTCCTGACTGATTACACCAGTGGTTGCCAAACTTTTTTTTTTTTTTTCATCTGGGACGGATTTTCGGAATTAAAATTTGCTCTCACCTCACCAAATTTTACGTGATAATATTTAAAAATATAAAAAAAAAACAACTACTAAATAGTACATTGAATATAATATATAACACAAATAACTTATAGTATGATTAAAGTACACAAATTTAACGAAAGGTATTAACTTGTTTTTGACGAGTAATATCCTTTATATTAGGCTTAATTTGACATAAACAAACTCTCATTTTCTCATCAACACAAAGAAGCCTTTCCCATTATTGGTTTTTTGATATTTGTCTGAACTGAAAAGGTGCAAGCAAAGAAGTTTCAGGGAGAGAGAAATGAAGGAAACAAAATCCGAACATTATCATTGATAACTCTCTCCTCCAATTTGCGGAGCCTAGTTACTATATTCTTAATACTTGATATAATGCAAAAATATCCCAATGATAAAATCAGTCAATAATTATTTATATCTATTTATACTGGAACTCATGCATGCAATTACAAGTAATCCAGAATAATATTTTGAATTTTGAAATCATATTTATTTTTGGCATAGGAATTTTAAAGAACTGTTTCTAAATCTTTGATTGTCATTCAGTCATTCCGCCTCACCTGTTACCATCTTTCGTTGCACCTTTGAAGCGCGCCGCATCGTTTGGGAACCCCTGGACTAGACAGAACATTTTCTCGTAGAAGGTTGCTATCTCTTTCTTCTATAGACTGGTTGCCAACTAAGGCTATAGTACTCAGTCTCCCCTGCTATTCAACGCATAGCTGTGGAAGGAGAGTAGAGATGGATTCAAGAATGTAATGAACCCGACTGGAATTCGAACTCGGCTCACCGATTTCTAGATTCTGAGCCGTTATTCATTATATCACACCGCACATTTTGAGCAATAACGATCTGTAATTGTATAGTTTTATTCTAAAAACGGTAATAAACGAAACCATATTTCACTGACTACTCTCCAAGTATTTATGGTTGGGAGGGGGATGATGATATTACTTTCTGAACATTCAAAGAAAATGATTTCATGCACCTTTTTTTTTAAACTTATTTCAGGAAACACGTTACTTTGAAGTTGAGCTTGTGAACGGTGGCAATGGATTCAGGAACCCGCTTTTATCCTCAACACGCTTGGACCTCAATTCGACTGCAAGTAAATTTAGTAGGTATCTTGACAATAATGTATATTCTTTCTTTACAAGTTTTAAACCAGTTTTGTTTATTTAACATCTATTACGATTATCTATTATGATTATCTATTATGATTATCTATAATGATTATTATGATTATTTATTATGATTATCTATGATGATTATTATGATTATTTATTATGATTATCTATTATGATTATTATGATTATCTATAATGATTATTATGATTATTTATTATGATTATCTATTATTGATTATGATTGTTTATTATGATTATCTATTATGATTATTATGATTATCTATGATGATTATTATGATTATTATGATTATCTATTATGATTATTATGATTATTTACTATGATTATCTATTATGATTATTTATTATGATTATCTATTATGATTATTATGATTATCTATTATGATTATCTATGATGATTATTATGATTATCTATTATGATTATTATGATTATCTATTATGATTATTATGATTATTTATTATGATTATCTATTATGATTATTATGATTATCTATTATGATTATTAATTACGATTATTATGATTATTTATTATAATTATCTATTATGATTATCTATGATGATTATTATGATTATCTATTATGATAATCTATGATGATTATTATGATTATCTATTATGATTATCTATTATGATTATTATGATTATCTATTATCATTATCTATGATGATTATTATGATTATTTATTATAATTATCTATTATGATTATCTATTTTGATTATCTATTATTATTATCTTTTATGATTATTATGATTATTTATTATGATTATCTATTATTCTCGATATTAGACATTCTCTTTTTCTTTCTTGAACTGGCAGTGAAAGAATTCTGCGTGAAGGGTAATAAAACAATTAAGACTGGTCATGTCATGTTCCATTGATTATGTTGCATAATTTGGAATTACTATCATAAGTTAATAGTTCCTTCACCTGGATTCGAACTTCGCACAATATTTTATTCCATACATGTTTCCAACACTAACAATTATATTTGCTTTCTCTTGTGCAGGCGAAAAGACGACAGACGAGAGATTTCGTTGTAGTATGTGCGCAAAGACTTTTCACACCCAACGACTGCTAAACAGACACATCAAATCCCACAGCAATATCAAACAATATTTGTGTTCATATTGCGGTAAAGGTTTCAATGATACATTCGACTTGAAGCGTCACACGCGAATACATACGGGTAAGTTTTAGGGAATGACCAGAGAAAACCTTTTTCACTCTAACGTAAACAGGACCTACAAATTGGACCTGTGTAAAATTGACTCTAGTATAAATCGAACCTACAACTACTTTGTTGATTTAGGGAAAACAGGCCAATGTCTAACGTTTTGACTCCCATGTAAACTGGTTTTATTATTACTTCATTGTGATTTATATTCGACATTAAATAATCAAACAATGCTTGGTATATTGCTAGATTAACCAATCTGACCTAAGTAAATCTATCTATTTCCTTCCATATTTATCTATCTATATAATTTTGTTCATATCTAATTCTGTTTGTATCTATCTATCTGTCTATCTCGTTCTGTTCACATCTATCTGTCTTATACTGTTCATGTCTAACACATTCTGTTTTATCTATCTATTTATCTATCTATCTATCTATCTATCTATCTCATTCTGTTCATATCTATCTAATTCTGTTCATATCTATCTAATTCTGTTCATATCTATCTCATTCTCTTCACATCTATCTATCTATCTATCTATCTATCTATCTATATATATATATATATCATTCTGTTCATATCTATCTATTATTGAATATCTATCTATCTTATATTGTTCATGTCTAACTCATTCTGTTTCTATCACATTCTGGTCACATCTATCTATCTATCTATCTATCTATCTATCTATCTATCTATCTCAGTCTGTTTACATCTATCCATCAATCTGTGTTCATATCTATGTATCTCAGTCTGTTCATATCTATCTATCTATCTATCTATCTATCTATCTATCTATCTATCTATCTATCTCAGTCCGTTCATATCTATCTATCTATCTATCTATCTATCTATCTATCTATCTATCTATCTATCTCATTCTGTTCATATCTATTCTATTCTGTTCATTGTTCATATCTATCTCATTCTCTTCACATCTATCTATCTATCTATCTATCTATCTATCTATCTATCTATCTATCTATCTCAGTCTGTTTACATCTATCCATCAATCTGTGTTCATATCTATGTATCTCAGTCTGTTCATATCTATCTATCTATCTATCTATCTATCTATCTATCTCATTCTGTTCATATCTATTCTATTCTGTTCATTGTTTCATATCTATCTCATTCTCTTCACATCTATCTATCTATCTATCTATCTATCTATCTATCTATCTATCTATCTATCTATATGCATATATATATATATATATATATATATATATATATATATATATATATATATATATATATAATTCTATTCATATCTGTCTAATTCTGTTTCCTATCTATCTATCTATCTATCTATCATCTATCTATCTATCTATCTATCATTTAAAATCTGTTCTGTATAGGTTCTCTGTATCGGATGCTCGTTTTGCCGTGTTTTAACGGATTCACGTTACATGCATTTAGTCCAACTAATCTTTAATCTAGATGTAACAAAACCGTTGCCATCGCCGGTTCGCTGAACTCGTGCCATGGGAGAAATCGCCTATCTGGTTTCGATTTCCGCTCCTTTTTACCTACAGATCAGTAATGACCGGCGTGGGAACATGTCCATGATTTGCATACACACACACACACACACACACACACACACACACACACACACACACACACACACACACACACACAAACTAGTTAAATCAAAGTAAGAAAGGTCGATACAGGTTAGTAGGTTGTTTCGTATTACTTGACTTTAGACCTACAACGATGAGATCGCATAGCACAAGAAAACATATCAGGGTTAGCTCAAGTTGAAAAGCAAGAAAATGAAACCTGAGAGGTTTCAAATTCGAAATCGAACGCCTGGTGGAGGTCAGGGTTATTGTTCTATCGAGCGAATTTCAGAAGTATAGAAATAACTTCAGTTAGTTTTCATCTTCTTTTTATCATTTGAACATATTAGACTACTGTAGAAGTATCGTCTTCCTGGTGTTCCATTAGTTCGTGATAACAAAATGGATTTAAGTAGATACGTATTGTATCATTAGCTTCCTCCCCACACCGATGTTTGGATTTATTTTTTGTACTACAATAAATATCGTGTAATGAAATCGTTGTGCCGATTAGATGACAACACGAGGCCTGAATTTTGCATATTCAAGATTACATTTAATTCAGCTGTCTTCGTTGTTTACTCTCGGCCAATGCTTAGAAGCGACTTCCAAGCTCTTCGCCCAAAACGTGGACATTACATTTTCATCTACGATGTCTCAGAGACTACCCAACATCTTTGGCATGACTTTCAACACACACACACACACACACACACACACACACACACACACACACACACACACACACACATATATATATATATATATATATATATATATATATATATATATAGAGAGAGAGAGAGAGAGAGAGGGAGAGAGAGAAAGAGAAAGAAAGAGAAAAAGAAAGAAAGAAAGAGAGAGAGAGATGGGAGGATCTCCTTGATAAAATCTAAAAGAGGAATAGGCAATATTATTGGTCCCTGATCTGACTCGATTCACAAAGACTGACCGAACCTCATAATTTGGGGAAGAACAGCTTCTTGGTCGACGAATGTTTAAGAGTGGCTCCAGCTCTTCATCCAAAACGTGGACATTACATTTTCATCTACGATGTCTCAGAGACTACCCAACATCGCTGGCATGACTTTCAATATATATATATATATATATATATATATATATGAGAGAGAGAGAGAGAGGAGGGAGGGAGAGAGAGAGATCATGATAAAATCTAAAGAAGAATAGGCAATATTATTGGTCCCGATCTGGCGCTTCGGCTTCAGTCATTTTCCCACCGCCGTAATGTTGCACACATCCCTCTTTTTCCTGTCCCCATTTTTCTTTGGTTTAATTCCCCATCCCCTCCATCGTTAGGTGGTCAGTGATGTCAGTTCTCTGGTGAATGCGGGGCGCCTTTCGTTTCCTGTGTGTTTTTCGTATTTGTTGTTGTGTTTGAATGAGTGTGTGTTTGAGTGAATGCTTGGGATGAATGAAGGTTTTATATTATTAAAGTCCCGCATTGATTTCGTCCACTTAACTGATGTTTCTGCCACGTGTAGGGATTGCAAAGGAGTTTATTATTATCATTATTTTGTTTAGTTTCTTGTAAATACTTTTGTACTTTTTTTAAATATTCATTAGAATTAGATTTTTAAATCTGTTGTTTTATTCCAACCGCTCCCACAGACAATGAATTGTACATATCGGGACTAGTTAGGACTTTCATAGAATCATTGAAGTATTGTGATGGATGTAGTAAGAAAGGTAAATAAGACTGCGTTGTTTTTGTGTAAGGAATATTGTTGGTATATTTGGATCTGTAAATGTGGCTAGCTAAGTTTAACGTTAAGACAGAAGTAGACCGTCCTTTTCTCCCATTTCCCATTTAGGCCTTGTGCCACATTTTCTGTACATAACAGGATAAATATTGCTCCTCGAATTTAAGCGTAGCACTAGACTGACGACGAGGTCTCATCATATTACAGTTGAGATAGCTATTTATAACTGTAAATTCTATGCTAACAGTTACTTTTATCGCACTTCTTGCTGGTGGAACGTGCTTCCGGCTCTATGCTTTTCGATCAACTTTCATCTGCAAATATTTAAATGCAATTCAATCGCTGTCTACTGTACTCCTGATTATTCTTCCTCTGTTCTCGTTTCTTAGCAATGCACCTTTTATCCATTTATTTTCTTTTAAATTTCACGTTTTATTTTTTTTTAAATTTCACGTTTTATTTTTTTTTTAAATTTCACGTTTTATTTTTTAAATTTCACGTTTTATTTTTTTTAAATTTCACGTTTTATTTTTTTTTAAATTTCACGTTTTATTTTTTTTTTAAATTTCACGTTTTATTTTTTTTTAAATTTCACGTTTTATTTTTTTTAAATTTCGCGTTTTATTTTTTAAATTTCGTTTTATTTTTTTAAATTTCGTTTTATTTTTTTTTTTAAATTTCACGTTTTTTTTTTAAATTTCACGTTTTATTTTTTTTTAAATTTCGCGTTTTATTTTTTTTTAAATTTCACCTTTTATTTTTTTAAAAATTCACCTTTTATTTTTTTTAGAATACACCTTTAATTTTTTTAAAAATTTCACCTTTTATTTTTATTTTTTTAAATTTCACCTTGTTTTTTAATTTCTTCTTTTAATTTTTAAAAATTTCCTCCTTTAATTTTCAGTCCATTTTTTTTTTTCTAATTTTATTTTTTAAATTATTATTTTATTTTTGAAATAACAACTTAATTTTTTTTCAAGATTTCACCTTTTAATATTTTGGTTTTATATTTACAGTTTCATCTTTTAAATTTTCGTCTCATTTTTTTTTATGATTTGTCTGCATTTTTTTCCTATCAATAGCTTTTGCTTTATTTTGTCTGCAACTTTTCTCTATTCAGGCGTCCGCCCCTTCAAATGCGATGTCTGTGGTAAGTCCTTTACCCAGCGCTGTTCCCTTGAATCTCATGGACGCAAGGTCCACGGCATTACCGTCGATTATGGTCACAAAGAGCGACGGTCCAAACTCTATGTCTGCGAAGACTGCGGAAACACAACAGCCCTTCCGGAAAACCATTACCTACATCTTAAACACAATCACCCTCGAAATCCGGTGCTACTGAAATTCTACGACAAGCGTCAGTTCAAATTTTCAGATGACCACTTACCATTTATACTCTATTCACATGGTTAAATCCACGGACAAAATATATCTCCAAACGCTCACTTCAGACAATTAATTATTTTTTTCCGGCGTTCTCTTTCAAAAGACATTTTCACTTGTTAACCAACAAACCAAGGTTAATAATTACGTAACATTCCTTTTTTGAAAATACGCAACTTGTCTTCATTTTATCCTCCGCCCCCCCTATATATATATATATATATATATACATACATACATATATATATATATATATATATATACACACTCTCACACACACACATATATATGTCTCTCATTTCGCGCGCATGTGTAGACGTGACAACATCAACAAATCCCAGTCTGATGAAATCTAACGGATGAAATGTGTCACAAAATTTTTTTCCGATTTGTCATACTATTTTCTAAATACTGTTTGTTGATATATAAAATTATATATCGTTATATCACACACACACACACACACACATATATATATATATATATATATATATATATATATATATATATATATATATATGAATGTATGTATATATATATATATATCAACGAAAAATAATATTGGTGCTAAAAGGTGTTAAAAAATATCCTTTCAAATTGAAAGAAATGCAATTTTAAACAATTCAGATTTGGCTAAGAATCAAGAGAGAGGAACTTTATTATTATTTTTTTATTAGTTTTTCTTTCATCTTTTTCTTTTTTCATTTTTTTTTTCTTTTCTTTTTCACAACTCTCTAATCATTATTCTACAACCGTTAAATAGCCAACTATGAAACGAACATGAGCAAAAAAGAAGAACCCCCCCCCAAAAAAAACGATCACTGAAATCGTGCTTTTCGATTAGAACGCCATTATCGACGTGTTTACCTAGGTTGCACTGGTACGTGTCCTTCAAACAAGTTATACCTATATTCCTTAATTCAACGTTCGCTACACCGCCACTCCGTGTCTTTATTTACACAAGCAGTATTTAATTAAATAATCTAGGAAGTTCTTTAGATGAAGTATTGTCAACTATTATTAATTTTAGTAGTGTTTCTTTCATCTTAATTTCTCTTGGTTTTTATTATATTATTATTAGTAATATTATTTTGAATTTTATTATTACTGGAGGAAGCATTGTCAACAATTATTCCTTTTTTTACTAAGATTTCTTTCATCTTAATTTCAATTGATTTTTATTACTTTAGTTATTAGTAGTATTGGTAGTAATATTATCTTGAATTTTATTCTTAGATGAAGTACTGTCAACCATTACTCATTTTTGTCTAGGTTTTCTTTTGTTCGATTCCTTTTACACCTAGTAAACATAGGCATAACTGATCTGAATTTCTTAAATGAATCTTTCTTAATTAGTACTCCGTTTTTCTAATATTTCTTTCATCTTAATTTCAATCACTTTTTAACAAACGTATTGTACTACAAAATATATAAAATTGTGTTTTCTATATAAAACATAATGTTGCCTTCTATATTTATCGGTTACACAACCTGAACTACCCTATTTATGGATATATTTTGGTGGTATGGTTACAGGAAGCATTACTCGATATCAAAAAGCAAACATGCTTCATTTTACAACAACAGGAGAATATTCATTTGAAAGTATGAACCCGTTGTCACAACAGGTCGCTAATACATTACTTTATATTTCTTTTATGGCAAGTTGACTGTCTTTGGATATGTTTGCTTTAATCATTTAAAAAATCAGAATCCTCTCTTGAATATGAGACTACATTTAATTGTATAGATAAAAATCATTTATTACTCATGCAGAG
The DNA here is from genome assembly GCA_903632075.3 of Acanthosepion pharaonis. Classification (NCBI taxonomy): domain Eukaryota; kingdom Metazoa; phylum Mollusca; class Cephalopoda; order Sepiida; family Sepiidae; genus Acanthosepion; species Acanthosepion pharaonis. The sequence continues at coordinate 1,122,478 of CAHIKZ030005487.1, read as the reverse complement.
AATTAATTAAAATTTAATTATTACCTTAATTATTTACCTTACGGGTCGTTATATATATATATATATAGTGTGTGTGTGTGTCTGTGTGTGTCTCTGTGTGTGTGTGTGTGTCTGTGTGTGTGGTAAAAATATAGTTTCAAGGAATGGTATATTTCATGGTTAAAGTGCTCCTTATCAGGAATAGAGCCAGTGGTATAGCTAGAGTGTGTGCCGCCCGGGAGTGCCTTTGGTTTAGCCGACCCCCACAAAATTACATGTTGCACAGTGACTCACTTTTAAAGTTATAAATCTAGTTTGTATACAATTATAATACTAGTATAATTAAAATACACACCAAACATACTTAAACTTTATCAGTAAGTTAAAAAGCCGAAACGACATATAGGGGTGGGGGAAGTATCAAAAATTAGGACCATGTTTATTTCTGAAATGAAAATTATAACTTTCTACAGACAAATTAGTTTTAAAATTAGGTCTTCAAAAGTCGCATGATACGCGCGTATATACGGTAATCTTTTTTCTTTTTTTTTTTTTTTAATCATTTCACCCCAAGCAAGGCTGGAATGCCACTAGTGTACATAGGGACCAATAAATTGAATCAATAGCTGGATCTACAATATGTATTATTTTAGTTTTTTTTTTTTTTTTTTTTTTTTTTTTTGATCAGTGGAAAATGTCATGAAGCTATTTCTGACCTTAGGAAGAAAGGAAATCTGTATACAACAGAAATCAAATGAAATAATAATAATAATAATAATAATAATAATAATAATAATAATAATAATAATAATATAACAATTTTATTGAGTTTGTCTTGCAGTTTCATTGCTTTTTTATTGCAACGCTCAGGTCGTTTTTATAATTTATGCTCGTTAAGTAGGCAGAAAAAGAAAATTAGTCACCGACGTATGAAAACAAACAATACGAAAAAAAAAAAAATAGAGTCCAAAATGAATAAGTGACAATGCCTCGTCTAAGAAATTCAGATAATTTAAGATTATTAATTTTTCTTACTAAGAGATAAAAAAAAAAAATGAAAGAAAATATCACTGACGTCTTATATTCGAAGTTGTAATATCTGGTATCAGACACCGTAGACTACCTGAATATAATATTTTATTTTAATTCTATTAAGTTGATTCATAAATAATTTCCGTTTTTGTTTATCAATATTTTTCTGTTTTTTTTTTTTTTTTGTAAAAGGTTTTCGATGAACTCTTGCCAAACACTTTTATGGCGAAAAAGTCTCTAATGAAGACCTCATTATAGAATTGTCCCCATAGAAGCTTTTGGCAATAATAGGTAGGTGCATGGTCAGATGAATATGGCGGGTGGAATACAACCGAGTTTTATTATTTTTTTTCCTATGTTATTCTTGCTGTGTACGGCCTTGCGTTCTCAGGTAGGAGAACGACATTTTTCTTTTTATCCACTGTGTACGCTGCCACTGCAATGCAAGAAAGAAGGCATGTTAGTTTATTTCAAATTTATTCTTAACTGTCATTAATAGTTAGGGTGATATGTCATTGCAATTGAACCCCCAAAATGGAAATTTGTTATGGCTTATCATAGCTAATAAATGGTAGGTGGTCTTATATGATATCAAACGCAGCCAAATATGTATAATGAAAACACTTACCTGTGACATTTGAACAAATTATGACTATTACAATTATTTTTATTTCTATCCTTAACTCCTATCAACATTTAAGTTGTGCATGGGCACCCTTTTACGGCAAGAAGGCTGCATGAGATATGACTCATCATAAAGCGTGATGAACGAATAAAAAAATTCAAGGTAATATTTTTTTGAAGGTGTCGTAACAATTTTCACTACGGAAGACCATACGCGTAAGCATCTATCTTAGAAAGGGGGAAAAGTTTTTTTTTTTTCCTTTGGAGAATAGATTTTTCAATAATTATCTTTTATCTGATAATATTATCACTAATGACAGTGTGATTAACAAACACAGTTGAGTATAATTTGTTTCTAATTTATTCATTTAAAAATTAAAAAAATAATATAAAAATATATTTCTTCTCCATAGAAAACAATTATGAACGTTTCCTGTTTCTAAAGCAAAAGATGTTTACGCTTATGATCTTCCATATTCAAAAAACGCCAATGGTTTAAAATAATAAAAACAACCTTTGACAAAGTTTACAAAATTAAAGAAACATTGTACTTCATTATTGTTTATTTATGCAGTTATGCATGAGCGTATCTGAGTGAACAAGTGAGAATAAAACGAAACACAAAATTTTAATGAACGTTATTTTACACGTGAAACTGGGCGCGCCATTTTGAAAACCAAAGTGGCTTCATGCCCTTGACGGTTCTAGGTTATCTTTTCTGTCGATTTTAATCATTTTATTTATTTTGTTTTTTATTATCATTAATTAATTTATTTATTATTTTATTTATTTTACTGTATTGGGAGAGGTGCTGGTCCTAATTTGCTCAAGAAAAATGACTTTAGTTTTAAAATTGTTGCTTTTTCTAGAGATGCCTGCAGGTCAGGCGTACAACCAAAACAAATGAAGTGAATCTGGATGAATGGTTATAAATCAGAGGATGGGCGTCTGATTGATATCGATTAACAGTCATGGATATCTAAGTTATCTCCCTTGTATTGCCAAACACCTTTTCTCCACACATTTTGGACCAAACTGGAAAATTCGCCCAAGAAAATAATAAAATTGTTGTCTTTGGATAGGCGTATAAAAAAAAGGAACTTTTGATAAGTAATGCTGATTGAGCTTGTAAAATCTATCAATTCATTTGTTTAATTTATTTAAATATTTTTAAAACAAGTTACGAAAAGTCTGGATATGACGTAATGGTTATTGCCCTGGTTAGCGGAATCAGCGAACAGAGTTCAAATACTAACCTCGTCTCTTACGTTTACTTTCACTCTAATACCCTTATGAAAGGCGTGTTATTATCACCCATCTACGAGTTAAATAGCAGGGTAGACAAGCCTCACTAGCATTGATAGCAACCAGTTTAAGAGAAGGACAATTGTTAATTGTTAAAGAAGGTAGCGAGAATTCACTCTACTTTCTCTTCTGAAAAGGCAAGGCTATTCACAAAAAATTAAAACAAAGGAATGTGTAGAGAGCCGTGACCTTCTACATCCTGAAGGAACATAACACTTTAAAATAAAAATTAAAAAAACTCAACTACCTACATAAAAAAATGTTATCAAATCAAATCTGAAATGTGTATCTAATAAAAATTATTTACAAAGTTTTAATAAAAATTATATTAAATAAAAAAAATATACGAAAAACAAGCCTGCGTTTGTTGTAATAAGAATTTTACTAAACTGTGCTTAAACATGCTTACAATATACCTGCTGCTGATCGATGGTTACCTGTCTCGGTTAACCATTGCCAATAAGGGTTTACTGGGGCATGGTTATCGATCCCCTGTGCTATAAGTGAAGCTGTGTTTCTCCTCATTTTAGATAGGAGAAGTTGCTCAGCCCTGGGGATTCTAACCCTCTGACAGCACCTTCCTCATTGCACTAAAGTGGTTGGGTTGGTGTAATACCGATGCCAGCGTGAAAGTGGTGACGGGATGGGCAAAAACCAGCTTTTGTTCTTGGCCCATATGCAGATGGTGCGCCACACGTTGAAACGACCTTGTGTCACATCCAGCCTTGGTAAGGAGGCTAGTGGCTAAATATAACTATCTCATCATATGCACACACACACACACCCTCGTCATTGCATTTACTTAGATGTGGTAACCATTGAACAACAGCAGGTGTACTGTAAGCAATTCGACAAACTAGGTACACGCCCGACAGCTGAATGAAGAAGCAAATGACTACACACCTGCATCCGGTTTTGCGATCGAGGGAAAGATTTATAATACACCTGGTTATATAAACAACCATCCCGAGAGAGAATTTTGTCAGTCTCTCACACATCGCAGACAGAATTTAAGGTCCACGTATTAGATCATAGTCGACGGGGCTCTTGCCGAGAGTAATTGATGAGTTCAGGAGTTGAATAAAATACAATGTCTAAATAATGAAGATTCAAGTCTCGTTTTGTTCATTGGACGCGCCTGACAACACGAGACTCTTCCCGAGAACTGTTACATTGTGAAGCACATTCCCGCGTGGATGCTTCTCTGCTCCTTACAATCTTAACCCTTTCAAGTCACTCGTTATCCATTCACCTTATCCTCAAAATTTCCACTTCCTGCTACCCACTTTTACATTCATCTCACATAACACGGCCAGTGAAGCTCTACCTTAAATGGCTCTCGAGCCTTGTATTAAGCGAACTTTATTATTTTTTTAATTGCACTCAGAGAGGCAGCTTCGAGGTTAATTCCTGATGCCTACCCCCCCCCCCCAAAAAAAAAGAAAATGGAAGTCCCTGGAGAGCTAGACAATTTCTGGAACTATTCACACGTATGCGTGGGAGGGGCGCACATTTGACTCGATCTTGTTTCACATTCTACCAACATCGGTGTGATGGTACAAGTAAATGTTGCGAGATTCACCACAGTAAATTTTCATCCATGTTTATCGTTTTTGGTAGATCGTCTATTATCACAATGTGCGACACTTAACAACAAAAGTGGTAAAAACATAAAAAAAAACTAAATGAAATCGGCTAGACTATATACGCTTTTTTTATTTATTAATTCACTCCAATTCAAGTAAGGCGATAATGCCACTAAGATGCGAGAGGCTACTGGGAGTGAAAGAGAATGAGAAGACTTTTGAAGAAACCGGAAACCCAATTTAAACAGGAAACAATGGATAAACATCTACTCATGTTCAAAAGACCGGGAGTTTGTGAACCAGGTGATATCAACTCCTATTAAAACACCTATTTAAAAAAATAAGTTTAAAATTTCAGTATCCTCTCCATTTCGGGCGCATGTGTTGTCATATCAGCGTAAACATTACTTTAGTCTGATGAACTCCTAATGTTGTATATTCTCTGGTGGGGGGGGGGGTGATCCGATTATAAAGTTGCATTCTTCTCTTGCGGCCGGTGATCGCTAGATGTTTTGAGTCCTGTGATAAAAGAACAGGGAATCTTAACTAGTTTATTAACGCCAACGCACACATCTTCTAACTAACCAGTAGGGTCTCTCTCTCCCTCCCCTGGGAAGCAGCTCCAGACACGAAAGAAAACACGACTACAATGTTCGACTGTTAAGATTCAACTCAGTGAAAACCCTTTCTCTATCTATCGTTCTCACGCTCGTTCAACCCACTCAAAAGTGACTTCCTTGTTTTGTCTTCCACCTGACCCCAAAGATCAACCTTAGGAAGTCCGAGCAGAGATATCATTCCCCCTAAAAATAATAGTCTGCTAAACTGTTATTTAACGCTAAAAGACGAGATGCGTCAAACGAATTTTTTTTTCACTTTGTCATTAATTTTCCTAACATTGTTCTGGTATATAAAACTCTGTATCTAATTATCGTTCGCATTCTGACCATGAGACCCATGGTCGATTTGTCAGGAAGGCGACTTCCTGATGTTATCGGACTGGAGGGATCGATCCCAGCGTGCGACACTTTGGAAAGTGCCTGAAAGCCATACCACGGGTTGACTCAAGCCTTGTGAGTGAATTTGGGTAGGCTGAACCCTTGGAGGGAGGTGGGTGTCGATACCTGTGCTGGTACGAAGTCACAAGTCATCGTGGCCGAGGCCTTGTTCAAATTGTTGATCATGCTAAATAACATGCTCTTTCCCAGAAACTGTAACTAAGGTCTGCTCAGCATAGTTGCAGTATAAACCACAGGTGGGATCTGTGGGTGTGGAATAAACACAAATGCGCCTGAGCAAGCGACTGTAATAGGGATTGGCTAGCCGCCCTAATAGACGGGTATCCTCGAATACGAGTGTCCAGCTATACATATACAATTAATTTTCCCTAATATTTGTTCGTATCTATTACCATCCACTCGAATGGAGTCTGGTACAAAGCCAAGATTACAGTTGGACTTCCACACGTACATGTGGGGAGGGGAACAAAATTTGCTCAACTCGTCCTCTCCGTACTCTGTGGCGGGATGTCACCTCCAGGGACTGTGAAGGAATAAATAGATATCTATCAGCATGCTCACTCGAACAGAATGTGGCAAAATTGCGAGATTAAAGTACAACTAAAGACGTGGACAGTTTTCTTTCACTTACATTGGGGGTGGGGGGCGTCGATAGCTGTGCTGGCACGAAGTTACAAGTCATCGTGGCCGAGGCCTTGTTCAAATTGTTGATCACGCTAAATAACATGCTTTTTCCCAGAAACTGTAACTAAGGTCTGCTCAGCATAGATATTTCAAGACTACATTTTTTTTACGGTGATGTTCACTTTGTACAAAGCCCAAAAGCCACTCGAGGTAGAGGGTTACAGAGCACGAGGTACAGTTTATGGGGATATGTGAGGAAGATAACGGTTAACCCCAGACTTGAACAGGCTAAGATTATAGTGATCGGAGAAGCATCCTCTTGGGAGTCGGTTCCACAAAGCAGGTAGAGGGTTACAGAGCACGAGGTACAGTTTATGGGGATATGTGGGGAAAATAAAGGTTAACCCCAGACTTGAACAGGTTTAAATTGTAATGATCGGGAAAACATTCTAATGGGAGTCGGTTCCAAAAATCAGCGGTTAGTAGTATGAAGCTTCTCGAATGAAACTTACATCTCACCAATGGAATATAAAGGGAATGACGGTGGTTCACTATAATGGGTGTGGCCTGGTGGGAGTTAGCCGGGAAGGTTAGAACTGGTGGAACTAAAGAATATAGTTTGTCTAAACACTTTCCATGGAAATTGCGATAGAGCTTACGACATTTTGTCTGTAAGAAATAATAATTTGTTACCTACAAGAACGCGGAGACTGGTTAGGGAAGACTGGCACCAGTACTCCATTGTCGGCATGATCGGAATCTTGTAGAGGTAGAGAATAGCAGGAGGGGGTCAGGTATTTATCTCTTCGTATAAGTGCGTGTGTTATGTGGAAGATGTGGCCTTGAACCAAAAAACTAAGATAGGCGTAAGTGAATGCAATTTTTTCCTTTAGATACTAGTGTGAAGGTACGCACACACACAGGCACGCACATGCACGCACACACATCGATACACACCACATGCATATCACACATATCACATAAACACACAGCATATACAAACCACACACATATGACACATACGCACGACATAAGAACACGTATACACATCAGATACTCACCACACCCACACACCACCCGCACGCACATCACACATACCACGTAAACACACACATCACACACACGCACACGCCTACACATACCACATATAAAAAACACAACATACACATCACGCACACACATCACACACCACACATCACATTTACATGCACCACACATACATACATACATACATATATATACACGCACGCACACATCAAACACACATCACACACACCATACATACAAGACACATTAAAATAAAATCACATACAAAAATCACATACACACCACACCCACACATCACCAGCACGCACATCACACACACTGCATAAACACACGCATCACACACACGTATACATACCACACATGCAACACACAACACGCATACACACACATCACATTTACACGCACCGCACATACATGCATACAGATGCACACACACGCACACACTACACACACAACATACACACAACACACACTGCATTAAAAAAAATTGGTTACGCAAGAAATCTACCTTGTTCTAAGTTGTGAGTTTCTTCATAAAAATAAAAAATAAAACAAAAATAAAGTAAAACTAAAAACACATAAAATAAATATCATTTGAAAGAGATTAACGCGAAAAGTGATATAACAAGAAAAAAAGATGTGGGTAGTGTTTATTTTATTTAAAACTGTTTTTCTTTGAATATAAAAATAAAAGAGTGCTTCGGTTTAGTTTAAAAGCCGCTTTATTCCGTACAAACATTTTTTTTTATTACATTTGCTGGATTTCGCAATTAATTTCGATTATTCCCAAATTTATTTCCAAGTTATAAATTCTTATCGTACAAAAATCATGTAAAAAAACGCAGTAATGAAAACTTGGGAATCCAAAATTTCAGGATTGCGGGTCCGGATTTTCTATTGATACATTCTGTTACGTAATTCTAATTAAATCCCATTTGCTGTGAGGGGGTGTCAGCTATAAGAAATAAAGATTTCTACCTGCGGTTCAAGGGAAGCAACTGCACCTCGCTTATGACTATTAATTTAGAAGAGTTATCTGCCCATCATGTCAGCCTTATTTATCATCCCTGCTTGTCGTGTTGCAAGTTTTTCGTGTTTAAAAAGCATCCAACGCAAATATAACAAAAGTCACAAGAAACACAGTTACTTTTATTTACCGATTCAGTAAAGAAAGTCATCTCGATTTTGGTCGTCAAACACATATACACTTGAGTCTCTCAAATAGATTGGAATAAAATAAATGTGGTGGCTGGGAAAAATCGACATGGCTGGAAATTGTTTACAACATTTCTTTATTTCAATAATTTTCATTAAGGAAGCTCTCTATACTCAAGAATACTGACAGTTTAAATTAAGAGTGATGATAAAATTTCCTGAACAAAACGATGTCCCGTGTAGCTTATTTGGGCAGTCCTTATACACCTTATAAATACTTTGCTAAATTTCAAACCGAATTTAAATTGATTAAAATTATTGTTTTTTTTTTCTCTAACTATCTGAATAGCTATAAAATCGTCCATATTGATAAAATCTGTCATCACAATAAAATTCTCTTTCTTAAAAAAATATCTTTCAAAAATAAAATAATAAATAGACTTTTCTGAGATTTTATTTGAAGAAGATTGGTTGATTTAAAATTTAATTAATCTGATTTGAAACAAATATTATTTACTTTTAGTTCAAAATATCGCAAAAAAAAAAACATTATTATAGCTCTATATAGCTCTATCGACAACCTGATAGAAAATTTAACTAAGGGGAGGATAACTTTAAAAATTGCTTGACAAATATAACGTGAACACCTTTATAAACTTTCCTATAATCGTAAAAATTTAAGAAAATATTCCAAGCAATCGAATATTTTATTGAATTTTAGGTACTTTGGCTTTGTAAATTTACTTATGAAGTTACTTGTTGAGGAAATGTTAGAAAATTACCAATAATTTTTAAATTTAATATAATTACCGCTTTTATTTTCTGATAATGTAGAATATGGATGTTCGTATTTACAAAAAATCGATAGATTTATAGACCACACAAAAAAATCAAAATTCTTTTTAAAATATTGGGGTCGTTGAATTGTAGTGATCTTTTCCATTCATCATTAATAAATACAGTTTTAATTTAATAATAATATCACGTGACTGATGCAATTTAATACAGACTTTTAAAAGATTTAAAAGTTTATAAATTATTCTTATTAAAATAAAAAAAAATATTCTTGTAAAAATTCATTATTCATCGAAAATATTTTTTATCAAGCAACGTTCGTGGGTATAACTTTTGCATGTGTGTCTGTAGAATTGTGACACACACACACACACACACACATACACACACACACACACACACACACACACAAAAATATATATACACGATTGCAGCTCGGCAGGACAAATACATGTGAGGTCTGCTTAACCAAGGAAAAACAAAAATACCAAAATGTTATTTTCTCCTGCATATTTCATTTTCTGGTGAAGCTTAAATAAAAAAAGAAACGTTAGATATATAAACTTTTCCTATGCGTTCTTTCATTTATATATATATATATATATATATATATATATATATATATATATATATATATATATATATATATATATATAGGTAACTATAGTCGTCTCGTCGAAAAACTTAGAATTTTGATTTGCCAATAATCAAATCAATCTCGAGGGAAAAAAAGGTTTTAAAAAAAGAAAGAGCTAGAAACATGAAAGTCTGTCGAAAAAAAATCGCACAGATACAGGTTTGAAGCCCAAAGAAAAAAAACTCGACACGAGTAAACAACTAACTAAAAAGAGCTCAATGCAACCGTAGGGCAGACCTAGATAAACCTAGTGAGCCAGACAAACCTACAGGTTTCACCTAAGCTGGATCGTCAGGGGGAAGCCAGCTTTCCCCTGATCCGTTTAGGTGAAACCTGGGTAGGTTTGTCTGGCTCACTAGGTTTGACTATATATATATATATATATATATATATATATATATATATATATATATATATATATATAAACAGGGTGAGACAAAAGTCGCGTATCATAAGGGTTAATGTATAGTTCGAAGAGACCCTGTTGAGTGACCACCGAGGTCATCAGATTTCACACACTTGGATTTTTTTTTTCTGTGGGACCATTTGAAATCAGTTGTTTATCAGAAATATTGAAGAACTTAAAGAAAGAATTAAATATGCATGGAGTAAAATGAAAGACGAAACTGTTCGACGTGTTAATGAATCATGCAGGTACAGAACTGATATGTATTTTGAAGAAGGTGGAGGACATTTTGAACAACACATATAACAATTAAGTAACTAGTAAATAAAATTTTCATCTGTATACTTTGAATAAATTATCTTTATGGTGTGCGACTTTTGACTCACCCTGTATATAGGCACGGTGGAGTGGTGGATAGCGGCTTGTATTGAGGAATCGGAGAGCCGAGTTCGAAGTTCGAATCTAATACCCTTGGGAAAGTTGTGAATCCTCTTCTTCTCCCTCCAGCTATGGGTAAATAGCAGGACAGACTGGGTTCTATAGCCTTGGATGGCAATTGGTCTACTGCAGAAAGAAATTGCAACCTACTGTGGGGAAAAAAATCTGCCTCGTCAGTTATGTATCGAAAGATACATGATCACCTAAGCGTGTATCATGCATGGCACATAACTGACTGACTGACCCTTGGGAAAGGTATGAATCCTCTTCTTCTTCCCCCAGCTATGGGTAAATAGCAGGACAGACTGGGTTCTATAGCCTTGGATGGCAACTGATCTCAGAAGGACAACTCTGAATTTAAAACCTGCGGAGGGTCGTTTGGAAACCCTGTGCCACGTCGTGCACCAAGTCTCTGTATTCGGCACTTCAAAAAGTGTGGATGGTTCTGCACAAAACTTTCACCACTGTAATTAAATCTCATGTGCTGGTGTCGGGCTGTCAGTTTCCTAGGAACTGATCTGCTTGACCCTTATACGTCGAATTCGACGGGAGAGTCAGTATATATATATATATATATATATATATATATATATATATATATATATATATATAAATTTGTTTACGGGTAAGCATTTAATGTTTTTCTAAATATGAATCTATGATACGACAGGAAAAATAAAAAATATATCCAACTTAGACAGCAGGAAAAATCTGCCGTGATTTAAAAAGACGTACCATCAACTGCCAGAAATCTTGAAGTCTGCTCATCAGCAAGAGAAAAAACCCAAGATGTGTGTTACGAAGTGGAAGTTTAAATATCTAGGAAGTGTTTTAACAGAGTATGGAAAATGCACCACTGAGATCTGAACATGCATTGGACTAAGGAAAGAATTATTCCAAAAGTTAAATAAACGGAAAAAAGTCGTTCGAAGCAAAGAAAAGGAGACTGGATTGCTACGCATTATCCACCTTCTATGGCAGTGAAGGCTGGACAATCTCCCACGGAAGAGAAAACAGGATGCAGCAGAAATGTGGTTTTGCAGAAGGATTCTGAGAATTCTATAAACTGGGCGAGTCAGCAATAAGGAAGTTTTAAAGAAAATGACAACAGAAAGAACACTTAGAATCAGGAAGATACAGCTGAAATTTCTTGGACGCATAATGAGGAAAGAGGGCTTGGAAAACTTAACATTCAAGGGAATTGAGAGCGAGTCACTTACCTGATGAGATTGTGGAACGGTAGAAGGGAGCTTTAGCAAAAAGAGAAAACCTGCTAAGGGCTACAAGAAATAGGAAGTTGGGGGGGGTCATAATTATACTGCCGTAATTTATAAATAAAAAAATACCCCCCCCCCAAAAAATGAAACTAACAGATATCTTGGCTCCGTATATAAAAACCGGACATATTTTTTTATCCATATCTTTAGGGTATAGAACAATTTATCTGCCTTCAAATATGAGATAATTATTAAGAAATAAATAAGTGCTGTATATATTACGATAAATTTTAAAGGAAAATTTAAGGTAAAAAAAGTGGTTGTAATTATACGCAAGTAGACGTTTTCAGAAATTTTTACTCAGCTTAAAAACTTACATTTGAAACAGCAAGATTGCAAATACACTCAGTTACCACACTAGATAATAAAACACCAAGTAGGCAGTTTTGATATATTTTTTTTTACAAAAGGTATTTGATATGTCGGCAATATTCTTTTGAAAATCAACCCAGTTGAACCTCCTTTGTTTTAAAAACAAGAAATTCACCGAAATTGGTTTTTAAAATTAATAAAGGAGATACACAAGATCTGTTATGTTTTGAATGCTACAGGAAAACGCATTTCCCCAAAAATTAAAAAATAAGTTTTGAAACGTGTTATATAGGAATAAAGTGTCGTTGCCGACACTTGAGTTTGAACATAGATCGCCAGTGAGCAAACACAGGCGATCCCATTACTGAATTAAGCAGATCACGTGACCATAGAGGAAACGCATAATTAAGAAATCGCGTGACGTCTAATTGATCGCTATTTCTATTCTATCCTCTATACTATACGAACCGCTATTCTCTACTCTGTTCACTATACTATTTCTCTATTCGGATCACTATACGGTGTTTACTATTCGAACGAGTATTATCGAGAAAGAACTATTAGTGCGAGTGTTATTCGAAGGCGTCTGACACCAGCATTGTTCAACGGCGTTACTATATAGTTGTGTCGGTGATTACAAAGATTCTACTACAACGAGCATTACTAAAGTGACAACGAGTATTCGTTGACATAACAAAAGAGGCAACGAGTGTTCTTACAAAAAAAACAGAAATTGTGAGAAGAAAGACACAATGGCTAAACATCCGGTTCATTCTTTAATAATGCGAAAAATCAAATAGTTTAAATGAAATATGTGTTGCCGGAGTGCTGGTATGAGTGGGTAAATATGTATTCACCATGATGTCGCGTTAATCAACGCTTTGGAGAGTAAACATATATGGGGTCCTGGAAAATTTATTCCACAAAAAATATTGGAGGACACAATGTGAGTCTAGGCAAAAATGTGAACAAAACAATATAAAATATACAACAATTAATTTTGTGTACTAACAAAAGGAATTACAATTATTATGTTATGATTCATGACCATGATGATATTTCATCATTCTAGAGAAACTTCATCATTATAAAAAAAGACCTTTCCACCACAAGCAGTAGTAAACAGAACAACACAGACGTATCTTCTTCGCTCCGTGAAAATCCAGAGTTGACGGTTTCAAAAGCTTCCCTTAACCACGGAATTCTCAGAACAATTATAAACAAGTAAGCCCAAATTTTAACGAAACAAAAAGAGACAATAATCCTGAGAACATTTAACACACTTTTTACCTCACGTGCGACTACATAAGTACGACATTGAGCTTTTTAATGGAATGGTACAGCTTTTCAAAAAAAAAAAAAAAAAATTACGTAAGGATGGCTCTACTACGGGGTCGTTCAAATTGTATTATTATATACAAAAAAAAAAGTGCGGCAGATGTATTTTTTATTGCAGAATCCAGGTCGCTGACGCTCCTGCACACAGACGAGTGAAATATTTGATAACACACTGTATATTTGCAATGACAGTTTCTTTTTTTAAGTTATTGCCTTCATAGAAAACGGTTTTATGAAGCCTGGAATTTCAAGGATGAAGGTTCAAGGTCATCTGAACATTTTGCTTATCGCGCCGTAGAAAAGGAAATCTTAACGCAATATACATAGAATGAAGATATATGATCAAAGGGAAATAATGCAGTATACAATGTCAGCAGAGTTATTTCCCTTTGCCGATTGTTCCGACTTAATGATGCTGTCATCTTTCAAGGCTAATGGTATACTCAGTTCAATTTTCACTGTGTGCAGGATAAGCTTAGCCTTGTTACAGACCAAGGAAATTTAATAAATAAAAAGTTTACACCAGTAAAATTTAAGAAATCTTACTCTCTAACACTCGAATATTAACGCCATTTTAAAATATAGATATCAAGCATGCTGAAGACGTGGCCACTGGTATCACAAGATTCATTAACCGTCTCTCTCTTCCTCATATATATATGTGTGTGTGCGTGTGTGTGTGTGTGTGTGTTCGAATGTGCGTGTGTAATTTTGAAAATAATGATTCGGCCGCCTCAATCTTCTGACCCCTATCCCATTGAATTAGTATGGAATGAATTGGATCGGAGATTTCGAAGAGAATACCCAAAGAGTGAGAGAGAGCTTTTTCGGTGCTTGAAGAATGCTTGGAAAGATATGCTATTTACTGTTTTTCAAAAACCGTTGGAAAGAATGCCAAGAATTTTTAAAAATGTAATTAAGGAAGGTGGTGGTTTTATTGAAGATAACAAAATATGATGCTGTTGTATGATCATTTTTTTTATACTTAAGTACTTTTTTTTTTTTTAAATAAAGGAAAATACACAGCAATTACTTAAAATTATATCTTTTACTTTAAAAATACAAAAATATCTCATTTTAAGTTTTTTTTAAAGAAATGCAGAGTGACCACAAACTTTTGCCTGGAGTGAGTATATATATATATATATATATATAAGTGTGTGTGTGTGTGTGTGTGTGTGTGTGTGTGTGTGTGTGTGTGTGTGTGTGTGTGTGAATTACAATTAACAAGATTCAAACGATTTACCTCATACAGATGATCATTTCGTCCATGGGAAAGTAGTTTTTTCCCTGGATTTATCAACGCAAATACATTTACTAAAATGCATAAAACTTTTCTTCACAGGAAATTTGAAAGGTAAAGCAAGAAAAAAAGAAAAAGCAAAGAATAAAAGGAGAGGGAGTAAGAATTGGCCTGTAATAGAGGAGGGAGTTATACAGATATAGAGGGGTAAGGGACCTATGGTGGTTGAGTTGGAGTCGGGTACAGATAAACGCAACGGTTAAAAATGAACACTGACATAAATGTAACCTACCAACACCTGTGCAAGGAAGAAGAACGAACAAAAAAGGGCATAAAATTTTAAAGAGGAACTTAGAATTATTATAGAATGGGAGTAAGAATTTAAAATTAATACTTTTATAAAAAGATGTTAATATTAATCCATTCAATACTACATCTTTTACTATATAGTAAAAGTTACAGTAAAAAAAAATGATTATTAATATATTAATTTCATTTAAATATAACCAATCTCTTTATATTAATATAATATTAATAAATTTTCAAATACTAACTTTATAATTTAAATTATATCATACTTATACTAACTATTTAAATATAGAAGAAAATTCCATATATAGAAAACATGTAACAGGGAAAGAAATATTTGAATATAGAAGAAAATTCCGCATCTCGAAAATATTTTCACATATGGAAAAATTTTACATAGGGGAAGATGTCACAATAGAAAAAAAAATCACATCTACAAATATAAATGAAAGAGACGAGTGAGAGGTTTGGCTGATACTATGTTAGTTGAAATTTGTTCCGGTGGCGACACTTGGAGCATGGGGTTGAAATAATATTATGTCAGTTGAAATTTTTTCCTATGGCGACACTTGGAGGGACTGAGTAGACATTGAAGTCAACATCCAGTGCGTTGACCTCAATGTACACTTTTATATATAGAGGGTGTATCAAAAATATTTTCACTAACTTTGGGGACGGGTTCATCACACCAAAGCATGGACAATAGTCCATATAAACATATGTCCGTAAATCCTTCATTTTTGAGTTATTAAGTTCAAAGTTTACAGTAGACGCTGTTAAATGTACAATCGGTCTGAATATGGTATGAATTCCTGCCATTGTTAAACAGAACACTTTTCAGTTAACTCATTACTACACACGTTAAACGTCGAAGACAGACTAGCCATGAATGTACACGAATGACAAATGTAACTTAGTCTTATGGCAACATAGCACCATCTACCATAAACTACATCTAGCAGCAAGGTCTCTGGTCGGGAGATTGGAGGTTTTGAGGAGTGTGGAAACACCTCTTAATTGCTGTTGTTATCAGGTCTAGCATGACCAGGGGTGGTAGCACCTGCTAGGGTTCCAACTATGGGCAAATAGTGAAACCACAAACAAAAATCAACAGTATATAAAAAATCATATCTGCATGCTCATGATAGGAATATCCTGCCATTGTTAAACGGAACATTTTCCAGTTAACTCACTACTACACACATTAAACGTTGAAGACAAACTAGCCATGAATGTACATGAATGACAAATGTAACCCAGTCTACATGGTAACACAGTGCCATCTACCATAAATTTTTCTTAAATTTAACTAAAAAACGAAGGATTCGCAGACATATGTTTATAAGGACATTTGTTCTTGTTTTCGTGTGAGGGACCCACCCACAAAGTTTGTAAAGGTATTTTTGATACACCCTGTATACAGGGTGTATCAAAAATACTTTTGCAAACTTTGGAGACGAGTTCCTCACAAGAAAACAAGGACTAAAGCCAATATAAACATATGTCAGAAAATCCTTCGTTTTTAAGTTAAGTTTAAAGTTTACGTTAGACGCTTTTAAATGTATAATTTGGCGACGAGGATGAGATCTGATTTTCAATTTGTTGTGGAGTGATTTCACAGTGGAGGCTTGTATTTGTACTAGGTCGGTCCAAAAATATGTTCGACGTACAAAACGTTAGGAACTTGATATAATAGTTATAACGCAGAGTAATTTAGTTGTGGTCGCTAATACTTTAGTATTCGACTAACTGTCGTCCGACATCGACTGACTGACCGACTCCCTGACCCACTACCAAGTTATTCTTACTACTCCTACTTATTATAGGTGGGAGAGTCTATTAACTATATGTTATGGTCCGGTTCCTTGTACCACGGTGATAGTCCAAGGTAGAACCAATAAAGAAGAAATTGAATACGGATATGGAATAACACAGATATATTACAAACAGGAATATATACAGAGAAGTAGAAAGTGTTAGTACGAACAATCAAGTTTAGTAGGAATTGTCTGAACACCTCTGTTTCGGACTGCCTCTGACTCGACTGACTGACTCGCTCGCTCTGACTGACAGACGGACTCCTGCCGGGCCTCACTCCAGACTTCAGACTGAACAGTATTTAGTCAACGAGGGCATCATGTGGCACAAGGCCGGTTTAATGTGGTATCTCCGAGACCGTGGTCTCGGCCAAAAATATGCCCTTTGAACCCATATAAACGGGTTCAGGGTTGGTTTACCTCCCCGAAAGAGACTCCGCCCTTCGGCGTAGCCTCGTTCGGGTTCCTCCCCGCCCGAAGGCAGAGAGTTCAACCGATCAGCCGGTCGTCCGACTTCAGGCGGAACGATATTCAGTCACCCTCCCACGAGGGCGTCATGTGGCACAATGCCGGTTTAAGGTGGGATCTCCGAGCGCGTGGGCTTGACTAAAAATATGCCCATTGAACCCGTATAAACGGGTTCAAGGTCGGTTTACCTCCCCGAAAGAGACTACGCCCTTCGGCGTAGCCTCGTACGGGTTCCTCCCCGCCCGAAGGCAGAGAGTTCAACAGATCAGCCGGTCGTCCGACTTCAAGCGGAACTCTTTGCTTCCTCTTGAGGCGCAGTATTTATTACGTATGGAATAATCCATTATGTTATTATGGGTAAGGTCCCATAACACTATAGAATAGGCGTGTTCCACTATAACAATGTACAATTTAAGACACAATCCAGAAATACTTTTACGAGCTTTGAGGGATGTTTCCTGAAACCAAAACAATGTAAAATGTCCATAACACATATCCAAAAGTCCATCGTTGTACACAACACATCAACTCATAACAATTGTTCAAAATGTCCTCCTCTTACTTCTACATACGCATGCACCCATCGGACCCTTTCAAATACTTCTACACAGTGTCGAATGGTTTCACAGTTCGTCTTTGTTTTGTTGCGAGGAGTCCGCCCCCAAAGTTTGTAAAAGTATCTTTGATACACCCGGCATACATAACTGAAAAAAATGTATTGCTGCTTATTTTTATTTTCCCAATAATCTATTGCTTGCATTTTCTACTATACAAATATATTGCTACTAATTTTTATTAATGTATTCTTATATTTTCTTTCTTTTTTTTAATCCACTTTGGAGTTTTACTATTTGCCTACAGCTGGGAACTTAACAAATGCGACTGTGCGGTTGTTAATGGTGTTGGTTAGAAAAGAATCAGAAGGGTTTTTGATCAAGGTTGCGTTTTTACATTAACACTCCACTTTAAATTTGTAAAGAAAACAAGAATGAATGACGAGAGA
Organism: Acanthosepion pharaonis; assembly: GCA_903632075.3. Classification (NCBI taxonomy): domain Eukaryota; kingdom Metazoa; phylum Mollusca; class Cephalopoda; order Sepiida; family Sepiidae; genus Acanthosepion; species Acanthosepion pharaonis. Next base: position 1,104,064 of record CAHIKZ030005487.1, on the reverse strand, counting down.
TCAATGAAAATCAACAAGTATTGAAATAAACATATACATATAATTCTGTTAATACAACAATAAAGATTAAATCACACGAAGTGGTTTCCCTTGTATTGTGTGAAGAACACATGTAAGTTGTAATGTCTTTTGTTTAAATTTGTTGGTAGTTTAAGAAGGTGTGATGTTTGAGTTTGAAAGTTGAAATATTTGTGCAGAAGAATGATATAGTTCGAAAAACTGACTTGGCTTGTAAACAGACAGTACACTGTGTTGTGTGAGTGCAGTTTATATCTGTGCGTGTTTGTGAGTAGAAAATTGAATATACACGTACGTGGTTTAGGTTGTGAAAATTTATAATCTTCTGAAGTTATTTCTTTAATTTCTACTTTTTATAGATGTAAGGTGGCTCCCAGAACGAGCGCGGGAAGGATATTGAAGAAAGTGTCATTTAATGTGATTGGCCAAAAATCGACCAATCGTTGATTTTTTTTTCTATAGCTAGTTTGGTGAAGCAAAAACACGAGAAATTTTTATGTGGCTCGTGCGATGCGTAAATTGTCTGTACAAAAGGTATTGTTTATTTTCCGTCCAATTACTGTTGAGTAATTTGTGGGCGTGGTGTACGTAGGCGTCCACTACACTACCACCCTAGGTCAGGATGTACCTGGAAATAACAGCAATTAAGAGGTGATGTTGCGCTCTTCACAACCTCAGAGGTCTTGCTACCGGAGGTAGTTTATCGTCATAACCTAGGTTTCTGGAGGTTTCGCCTATATAGCTCTTCTGGCATTGCAGGCTTTTAATATTATAAATTATATATATGTAGGCGTTGGGGAACGAAAATATAAGCAAATGTCGATTATAATTAAACATCAAGAGAAAACGCTGAAGTTGCAGGGACTAACGTATTCGCGTTGTTGTTTCTGTAAGGTTTTAAAATTGTCTACACACCCGAGGTTTCATTACGTGTTTTCAACGATGGCCATACTCGTAGATATTGCTTTCTCAAGACATGATAAGATTCAATTTTGTTAACTGAATAACGCAGTCACGAAACATGTTTTTATTCTAATTAACAAAACAGCAAAATTTGTCTATCCTGCTATTTAATCCATCAATGAAGATGTGTATAGATGGCTTCATCCCTTTCTCAAAGGAATTTATGCAATGTGGACGAAGCAGAAGTCCGAATTTGAAAACGGCCAGTTGATTTTACTGTCCATAACAGCTGCAATAACTGCTAAAACTGTCCCTCTTTAAGGAGAGAAAATAATGTTAACTTATAGCAGGTCGGGAAAATATTGGCAAGAAGACGGGATAGCAAATATTAGCCCCTCGTTCCAAAAATAAGAAAGAATACAAGGAAAGACATTTGATTTGATAATTATAATTTCTATTTAGATAAAAAAAAAATACTAAATGGAAGGTTTCGGCGAGTTTCGAACTCGCGACCTTCTGCGTGTAAAGCAGACGTGATAACCACTACACCACGAAACCAGACATACTCCGTTTCTCCGAATTAATTCACATGAAGTATATAGGCAACTGATACTTAGAACAGAGTTTTATGTAGGCTCGCCTCAAAATGGCCCGTGTTTCCTCAATAAAAGTCAAGTAATAGCGATATTTGAAACATTTATGAAGTGACAGTGACAAGCATCGTTTAGCAACGCGAATTGACATGTAGCGAAGTGCAACACTGTAATATGTGAGACGAATTTAGAATATTCACCGTTGTTTGGAGTTAAAGCAAAAATGGATTAATTACTCAGAAATCAAAGAGGTCTTAAGGTTTCGGCGAGTTTCGAACTCGCGACCTTCTGCGTGTAAAGCAGACGTGATAACCACTACACCACGAAACCAACTATTGCATGATTGCAAATAAGTTTTATAATTGGTTTTGTTTATATATATCATTTTTTTTAAATGTTTTATTGAAAGCGTTAAAAGAATGATACCAAAAATTACTTAGTCTTCAGTCATAAAAGTCAGTAAGCCATTATTAGTTTAAACGACACATTTTGGATAATCAAAACGGAGTAAAAAAGAAAAAGAAATACCTTTCAGCATAACTTAAATCCTATTATTGTTCATTTCAAACTTTTTCTATGACAAGCGATTGAAATTTAGGCAATCTTACAATTTCTCTTGTTAAATTATTTGATTTTATTCAGACAATAAGAGTTTGACATTTTTTATGGATTAATTTTTATCTGCAAGCTAAGCATATTAAACAATTATCTTTAGTTTTATTTAAATAATAACTGAAAAAATTTGAAAAAAAAAACTAAATGTATATTTTTATGGGTTCAGTTTAAAAAAAAAAGATTGGGGAGAATGAGCATCAAGCGACAACAAGGCACACCGTAAAAATGACTTGAGATATTCAATGAGATAAACGGTTTTATTATCTCTTATTGAATATCTCTAGTCATTTTTTAACGGTGTGCCTTGTTAGTGGTTTGTGCGTCTAAAAAATGGGTAATAATTTTTCTAGACAAGTAACTTATTTTTTCTAAAATAAAGCCCAGTGTTAGTTGGACGAGAAAGATTAAGTTTACAATTAAATTCAATCAAATAACACGAAAAATACCACAAGAAAAATGCCAGCAAAATAATGCCAATTACAAGGAAGAGAGCACAATAATAAAAGAGTTTCGTGAGTTCGAACCCAGTTAAAAAAGGGTATCAAAAATGTGAATGTTCTTAATAGTTCCTGTAATTTGATGTGAGTTATCGAAGTTCGTGACAGAATCCATTCGTGCCTTCAGAGTTCAGAGCCCTCAATATATAGCCTTGTTTTGAGAACAGTGTAATGCGTGAATATTTAAAATATGCTACAAATAAAATATGCAATATCCACAAACATAAATTTTAACAAATGGCCAAATGGTAACGATATTCAATCACGACAAAAAATACATGTTTGAAACAACAAATTAAATTTTATATACACAATATATTTACAATATCTTTGTAATGATGTGTGCAAAGGTATAGAGGAAAAGTTCTTTGCTGTTTCGGAAATGTTCAATGTCTAAAAGTTGTCTGCCATTGATTAAAAAGGTTGAATTTAATTTAGAGAAAAGATTTTTCTATGAAAGATATTGAGTGAAAAAGTTTGTGTAAATTTTTCTAATCTCTCATAAAGGAAATTTGTTTCTTTGGCAGCACATAATTCCCGTGTGTATCTTTCGCGTGTGTGAGTCTCAAATGCGACAAAAATTCGTTTACTATTTCTATTTATAGTTTTCTTAACAACGAAATCGGCTCAACAGGGCTTGGTAGCTTTTTTTGAGAAATGTGTTGGCGAATGTTGTATTTTTTTTTAATTTTTTAGCCAATAGGATTTCTTGAAACATTTAAATTAGGGATGAATTTGAGAAAGATTTTCTATATCGGTTGAGCCTACTTTTGCACAAATTTTGACTGCTTTGTTATGGAAATTTCTCGAAGCTTATTTTTTATTTAACAACCAATGAAATTCAACAAAAATGTTTGAAATTGAAATGAGGGTTACTAAAACAGTACTTGTTTTCTGTTGTGGTAACGGCTGTTTTGTTACAGGTATAAAATAAGACTTAATTTCGTCGTGAAAATGACAGTTTGGTTGTCAAGACTTCATTGAGTAGAAATTTCGCGGCCGCTCGATCAGCTTTTCAGATGTTTTGAAAGGCGTTGTACCTCCCATTCCTCCTACTCTTCGCGTTACGTCTGCTACTTCTATTGATGGTCGTGTTGCAGGGATATTTATAGCCAAATGTCAGCTCCGATTTACAAGAAAAAATTAGGCGGTCAGCACAAGGAATTCAGATTTCAACTGGCCATTGGTTAAAAAAATCACGTTTAACAAAACAGTTTATTGCAGTAGAAAAAACACTTCTGTTTTTTTTTTTCATTTCGTTTCACCTTCAGTTGACTCCCTTTTTCTTCATGGTCAAGGAGCTTTGTACGCAGGATGGCAAGGTCTAGATTTCAGAAATTATTTTATTACCTTCATCCTTTCCCCCAAACTACCGAGAGCCGAAATTTATTCAAAGTGAAAACATTTTTTTTTTACATAACTAAGAAATTAAATGTTTATAGTTTTAGTTTTTGGCTGAAGGTATTTAACAATTATTTTTATTCATTTTTTTAAAATTTTTATTTTTATTTTTGTACGTTTCAATGTTTTATATTTTCAAATTTCACATTATAATGACATTTTATAATTAAAGCTTTTATTCCATTTTGCCTTGGAAGAACATATGCACCATTGTAAATTGTAGATCATCAAAATAATTCCATCGATTTATTTAATCATTTTAAATATAATTTTATAGAGTCTCGACTAGGGGACAGAATCAGGGTACCTCGAAACCTTATTACCTACGGGTGATCTCTGGCTAAGATCTAGCACCTGATTGCCTCCTACAAAGGTTACGGTATATATATTTTTTAAATGTGTATATTGGTATGTGTGTGTGTCGGTACTGATATGTGTGTGCAACTCATACAGGGGAGGGGAGGGTTCAAGAAGGTAAAAACTGAGAAGGAGGATTTTTTCCTTCGGGCGGATGATTAACATGAATGAAAATGGCATAAGTGTAAGTATAATGTGATGCTTGAGCGTGTTTCCGTGTGTGTGTGTGTGTATGTATGTGTATATGTCTCAGAGTCGGAAACAAATCGTTACCACTTCAAGCCGAGCACGCCCGCCATGTTCCTTGTTAGTTAGAAACTGTTGTTGCGTTTTCTTCCTTTTTAATGGAAAAGCGTACACTGCAGGTGAACCGGAAATCATCCAGGATTGAACAATAAATTGCCAAGAGTCGTATGGTGTGTAACTCAGAAGATGGAAAAAATTGTAGCTAACGGAAGGTACACAAGTCAATACCCAATCAGTATCGGCTGGGTCACTGTGGAGAGGGGGTATGATATTGAAAGACCCGAAATCCCTAATGAACCTCGGGTAGAAACATCACTGATGATGTTTACTAAAGCATCCAATAGATGTATTTTACGAAATGAGAATTACATAAGAAGCTAATGCAAGATAACCTTTCAATAATAAGATAGTATCATATAAATCGTTGAAAAATAATCAAAATTGCAGACATTGCAACATTGAAATGAGTTTTGAAAAACGTTGTGGTTTGAATTTTTTAAATGCCATTTGTTGGTCATTCAAACGACGTAGACGTCAGCGAAACATTCGAAAATAATTTAACGTGAGAAAGTGCAAGATCGACGGAATATACTGATGTGCAGGTAACATCTAACCTCGACCGATGGGTAGATGCTGAATGCACATCAGCCTGATTGGGGACTCCGGACAGTGTTTTGTGACCTTCACTATTTTATCAACATTTTCTTTTTTATACTTACATTTATATATGTTACAAATTAAACTAAGCACAACTGGTTATTTACGCTTTGGGCCCTGAACACCGCTTTACCGTAGAGAAAAATGACGTAATTCCCAGCCACCGGTTGAACAGCAGTAGAGAAAAATGACAATGCACAGCTACCAGTTGAACGGTGGGTAAAAACGTGTAACTATTTTTATATCTACCATGAAACATTACATACCAATTATTTGCAAATTTTGACACAGGAGCTCAGGCAGAACGGTTAAAATTGTTCAGGAACACAGGGCTCAAAGGGTTTAAAAAGTTTCACTTATTTTGAAGTCATAAGGTCTCTTTTTAATTTTTTTTTTTTTTTTTTTTTGAATCCGTGAAGTCACGGAATAAGCACTATGCAAATTTTTATACTTAAAAAAAAGAAAACATTTTTTTTGCGACAGAAGCCAAAATAAATATGCTTCTCCACCGGAGTTTCTTAAAATGTAATTGTAATTTATTTTATTTTTATTTTTATTTTATTTTATTTTTTTACTTATTAAATTCATAATCTGTCGTGCTTTACCGATATAAACAAAATGAACTCCAGATTGCGAATTTTAGTTGTTGGGGGAGGGGGTAGGCGCTATTACACTTTTGCACCCCCATCCGCCTTAATATTTGTTTTTCTTTCTCTGTCCATATTTGATTTTAAAAAATTCTTTTGGAATGAACGTTCTACAAACACGTTGCTGCCTGTCATTCAACAATAGCTGCCCCAGTCTGGTTTTTATATGTGGGCCTCATACAATTGTTTGATAAACAATGGGTTCAACCATGCCGCTGTCAACGTAAGTATTCTCAACCACATTTAGAATTTTTGTGGATCCCAACACTGGAGTCACCACGAATTGAGTTGAAGCAATGTGGCAGCGTGCCTAGGCTAAATTTAAGGCCATTGTTATAAAATAAAATAAGACATATCTCGGCTGATTTACAGGGAAATAAACTAACATACTCAAGAGCGAGAGCTGGATGTGAACGGGACAAGGCCCTGTCACAAAATGACCATTATCTTCGTTTACGCATGTTCCCGACGTACAAGTTCCGGTTGAAAAATAAATTAATATTTTAAATTGTTTCTATTTTTCGACCAATAAAAAAGCTTCCCTCCTAATTATACTCGCGTCGTTTTTCGAGCCTGTTAAGCCATAAAAAAACGCCATAAAAGGGGTCACACGGAAAGTACAACGGGCAGTCAACAGGAGGCCAGGGAAGAGACCTGTCACGGTCAGGGAGAGCGGTCAGCAGCAGGGGGAGCGCCAGCGCCAACTAGTGTGAACTACTATGATCGAACCCAGATTCGAAGCCGTCTTATGAACTTTACCACAAGGTAGCTGTCCCAAACTCACACGTTCCTGTTGAAATAAATCACGTAAATCTATTTCTGCTGTTGTCGTATTTCTTTCTTGCAACCATACGCTTGTCTATAACACCATGAATGACCCCACCAACAGGGGCATGATTTCTAAGTACCTGGTGGAATTTATGTGGGCTCAAACGTTTGGTGATTCGCCTTCAAATTGCCACGGAACTTTATCCGTTGTCACGGGAAAACATTGGCGGAGGGGAGTGCGGAAGTGTAAGCGCCGTATTTTGCTTTTTTAAATAAATTACTTTCTATCAGCATATTTACTGTATATCTTCTGTATTGGGATCAATTTACTTACAATGAACTTACATAGCTCTCTGTTAATTCTTATAAATATTTTTTTTTCTCTTTTTTTTTTTTTTTTTTTTTTTTTTTTTAAAGATATTTGAGATCGGGTAAACACAATTTATATACTACAGTGTAATCCGGATATAAGAGAGTTGTCGGGACCGGAGTAGAAGTATCTTATATCCGGGTTTCTCTTATATCCGGGTCTCTTATATCCGGGTTACCCTGTATATAAATTACTAGGTTCCTCCATTAGGTCACGTAAAAAGCAGCATATCACGATAAAAAAAATGACTTATAAATCAACGAAAAAAAAGTTTTGTTTAAATATGTTGTTATTAATTGAAAACTAAAGCATTAAATTTATTATTTATAGTAACATATTTTGGAGTCTTTCAGATAGGAATTATATAGATTGGAATGTCAAATATATGCTCGATTTTTGTTTAATTTTCTTAAAGGCGGCCATTTTCTTAAATTTTAAGAAATTTGTAAACAAAAACAAAATTTTGATTTTAAACTTCTTCCTAAAATAAATTTATATATTTTTGCTACGTTATTTGAGTAAAATTATTTAAAGTTAAATTAATCAGATATGAAACAAACAGTACTTACTTATAGTAATGGAAAAAAAATAAAATTCTGGCCGCAGTGGTTATATTGTCACGGGAAAACATTGGCGGAGGGCAGTGCTGAAGTGTAAGCCCCGTATTTTGCTTTTTTAAATAAATTACTTTATATCAGCATATTTACTGCATATCTTCCGTATTGGGATCAATTTACTTACAATGAACATACATAGCAAAAATTTTGCTCTCTGTTAATTCTTATAAATATTTTTTTTCTCTTTTTTTTTTTTTTTTTAGATATTTGAGATCGGGAAAACACAATTTACATACTATCAATGGTAAAAAATAAAATTCTGGCTGCAGTGGTTATATTGATTGTAAAATTCCACCTTTCAAATTTTACCATTGCGATGCTCGACTAAGGTTTTCTTTAAGGATAAAATGAATTCGGGCGCCAAGCACAATCTGATAATGAAGAGAAAATCATGTCTGTCAGTTCGATTGTGTGGTGAGTTCAATCGCCTGTTAGTGATCCCAACAGTAGGCAAGTATCAGATCGAATCTTTAATAAAGAAATGGAATAGTCATGAAACAATCTTACTAACAAAATTCATTTCAAACAAATTAGAAAAAACTGAGTATTTATTAATAAGAACGAAAATACGATTGGTTCCGTGGTGTAGTGGTTATCACGTCTGCTTAACACGCAGAAGGTCGCGAGTTCGAAACTCGCCGGGACCTGTTTTCATTTTTTTTTCTGTGGTAAGAAAAAATATGTTAATCATATATATACTTATACTTATTATAAAACCCAGGTTGTGTGTGTGTGTGTGTGTGTGTGTGTGTGTGTGTGTGTGCGTGCGTGTGCGTGTGCGTGTTTATATATTGGATCGGATTTCCTACATTTTTTAACCGATTTCAACAAAACTTCACAGGACTACGTAAAATTACCTTGCGGTGGTTCTGACAGCGCCAAAAATTGGAAAAATACAATTGTTTTTGCACAAAATCAATTTGAAAACACGATTAAGAGGCATCACGAGAATTAAAGGGGGACAACTCATATCGATTTATACTTATTATAAAACCCAGGTTGTGTGTGTGTGTGTGTGTGTGTGTGTGTGTGTGTTCGTTTATATATGGGATCGGATTTCCTACATTTTTCAACCGATTTCAAAAAAACTTGCCTTTTTTTTGTCAGGTCGTGTTTCTTATTGTTTTGCAAACTTTTTTCTTTATTTTTACATTCAGAATGCTTTAAAAATTCCATTTACAAGACAATTGTTTATAATAAAATTCTATTCAATCGGTAGACAGACTCATACCGATTGAAAACAATGTTTTTGTTTGAGTTTGGGTTTGACCAATTCGTAAAAAAACAAAAGAAAAACAAAAAAAACAAAAAACAAAACAAAACCAAAAAAAAAAAAATACTAATTAAGACATGCGTGTCCGTCAACCTTAAACAATAATCTTTGTCAATTTTATTTTTCAGTCTTTATGATGGTCGATACTTGATCTATCTCTTACTGTTACATCCCCTGGCAACGCCGGGCAGTGTGCATCCACTACCGAGAATTGAAACCCGGACATTCTCATTTTCTCGCATCAGAAAATTGCCGATACCGGGAGTGGCGATGGGGGGTAATAGGGGCGTCGTAAATTCGAAGGTGTCTCAAATCCGTATCTTCGTCTCGAAACACAAAGTACTTTCTTCACTCGCGAAGAGACAAGAAGAGTAACGACCCCCCCCCCGCGCCCACTGAGGTCCAAAGTCGCGTTCGTAGTTCTGATTTTCTTTTTCGACAAATAGCAGAGAAAATAAAAAATCAAAAATCAAAAAAAATCGAAGGAATTCTTTTTCGTGGTCAGGCTTTGGTTTTCTTCTTCGTCAAAAATAGTCGAAAATACCAATCGAGGGATGTCAAAGTGCAAAGATTTGGGAAGCTGTAGAAAAACGTACGTCTGCCTCTGTGTATGTGTATGTGCCTCTCTGTGTGCGCGTGTTTTATGTTTGTTCTTGAGTGAGTGAGAGGGCTAAGGTAAATAAATAAAAAAAAAATGGTACAATTGGGACTACGATCAGAAATAATCTTGTTTATTTTTTATATTATTAATCATTATGCACTCCAGATTACGAATATATGTAAAATTTGTAAATTATAAAAGTAAATTGGGGGAAGTTTGCTATGTAAATTCATTGTAATGTAAATGTCAAATTATCCCTCAGCAGAAGCCGAAATAATTATTCTTAAGACGTGATTTATTGAAATTTAAAAAAAAGATATTCTTTTTATTTGCTGCGAATCTCTACATTTCAAATATCAATTCGCGTTGCTTTTCAAGGCTTATCGCTCAGACGTCTGCCGTCATTTAAAATTAAAATTCTGTCATCCATCAGTAAAGATGCAGGTAAAATGATCGGCTCCCTGTCCCATTCCAGTAAGTACCTGACTCCTCATGCTATCCTCTATCTTTATAAGAGCCAGATCAGTTAAAAAAAAATGGAGTACTGGTACTATATCTGAGTGGGAGCTACCCAGGCCTCATTTTCCAGATAGAATTCAAAATCGTCTCAAAGTTCTTGTTGGAAAAGAATTATTTTCCGCCCTCCAGCCTCTGTCTCACAGATGAGATGTGGGGAATCTCCCACTGTTCTATCACTAATACCATGGAAAATGCTCGAACGAATTACATTCTTTGGTTCCACTAGGTCTACTAAACGTTCACGGCTATGACCTGACATGCCACTAACATAGTAACCAACCAAGGACATTCCTTCTGTATTCTATCGGCGAGAAATAAGTCCCACTCAAACAGCTTCTTCCTGCGAAACATTGCTCTGTCGACTCCCAAGAAAATGCTTCCCCAATCACTACATTCTTAACCTGTTCAAGTCTAGAGTTAACCGTTATTTTTCCCTCCTATCCATACAGACGACTAGTATTATTATAAAATGTTTTATTTTCAAAACTACACGATCAACTATGAACATGGACACAATATGTTGACTGTGTCTTGAAAATAAAACATTCTATAATACTAAATACATAAATACAACAATCTATTTCCAGCTCAATCCTTAAAAATGGCTAATGGTATAGCCGAAAGCGCTCGGAAAAAAATAACATTTGGACAGTTTTTGCATAATTTATCTACTGAAAAGAAAAAAATATAAGATCATATTAGAAATTATATAAAAAACTTGATCAAAGCACTCTGTCTATCATACTTAACGAAGTTTGCATATATATATATATATATATTGTTTGTTTATTTTCTCTGCTATTTGTCGAAAAAGAAAATCAGAACTACGAACGCGACTTTGAACCACAGTGGGCGTGGGGGGGGGGCGTCGTTACTCTTCCTGTCTCTTCGCGAGTGAAGAAAGTACTTTGTGTTTCGAGACGAAGATACGGATTTGAGACACCTTCAATTTACGACGCCCCTATCCCCCCCATTCCCACTCCCGACATCGGCAATTTTCTGATGCGAGGCTGAGCTGAATTATATAACTTCTGGAATTACGACCGCGGACTGAAGACTTTTTTTTAGAACTGGATCTCGGCATTGCTATTTTCTCATAAAAATCTTTCGAAACCAAATCAACCAAATCGTTCAGTTATCAAATTGGATTCTCATCTCCCATCCCCATTCGGTAATTGCAAAATAATTAAAATTTTTAATTATTTTGTTGGAAAATAATTAAAATTTTTAATTATTTTGTTGGAGTCTTAGTTTTTTAATTTAACATTTTGTATTATTCTGAAGTTCGTGAATTCGAAAAAAAAAACATTTTCGGCTTTCTTCATATTTTACTTTAAAAAATTATTATCCACTGCTAAACAGTTATTGTAAAAATTAATTTAGTTTGGCACAAGGCCACGAGAACTGGGCACCAAATTCTAAATCAGTACCAAACTTCAATGAGACTCACTATCCATTAACAAACGCTGATCGATTTAATCAGTTTACATTACCATTACAATATTAATTTGGCACTAGGCCAAAAGTCAGTGGCACCCAGTAATTGGGAAAATCAATGAACTTTTTTTTTTAACTGCGTGATTATCTTAATATTGACTCCATAAAACAGCGTTTATCGACGACCAATTATCAAATATATTCTTACATGTCACTCAAATCAAATGTTGATCATAAACAATAATAAATATTATAATCTACGACAAAAGAAAGAAAAAAAAAAAGAGGTTTCGGCGAGGTTCGAACTCGCGTCCTTCTGCGTGTGAAGCAGACGTGATAACCACTACACCACGAAACCGACTTATATGTAATTATAAAATTAATAGTTATTTAATCTATTATTGCTAAATATTTCAGAAGACGCTATCAATATTGTTTGGTTTAAATTACTAAATTTGAAGAGGTATGACACAATGTTGCAAATTGTGTATAGTTACTGGAGGCCTTTAGTAGTTAACCAGCAAAGAGCTTTGAATGCATACTTACGGAAATGACCTTTAACCCTCGCATGTTTGGCAACAATTTGCTAAGTTCATTTATCAGTTTCAGTTAAGTATTTTTATCTGACTATTTTCAATATAGATAAAACAAACAAAATAGTATTTTGCTTGTGTGTGTGTGTGTGTGTGTGTGTGTATAAGTGCCCCTTCAGGACGTAGAGACAATCATCATGGCATTTCATTGCTTCTTTTCATCTTTTCTTGGTTTGGTTTGTTTTGTTTTACGGCATATCGACCTCAATGGGTCATTTAATGCCGACAAGTTGCTTTTTTTCCAGGTAATATTTTTGTTTTGTCAAAAATCTACTTCTGTTAATATTTTTTTTCTCAAAAATGTATAGCTGGAAACATTATTTTTCCAAAAATCTTATAGCTGGTAATATTATTTTTTCAAAAACGTACAGCTGGCAACATTATTTTTTTTCAAAAACATATTAGAGGCCTTGCTATGGGACGTAGTTTATCGTCTTACCCAGGAGACGGATGTAGGTTATCGTCATACCCAGGACACCATCTTTTGTTGTCTTTGGGGAAGGCAGTGGAGTGGTTTCCTGTTGCCTTGAGTTCTAAGTATTGAATTCAAAGTTTTCTTTCTTCTATCTATAGATTGACTAACAACCAAACCTAGATACGCCAGTCTACCCTGCTATTTAACTCGGATTTAAGGAAAGACGAGATGTATTCATACCTTTCCCAAGAGTATTAACGTGAAAATGAATGCAACACACGAGATCCTAATTTGAACTTTGCTCAGTCATTCCAATTTTTCGGTGATGAAAACCAACACGCTTTCTTTACGTTTACCACGTACATGGGAGTCTTCTTTTTATGTGCCGTCTTCTTTCAGGGCGTAGACGATCATGGCTCTCCACTTCTCCCTATTCTTTGTAGCTCTCTAAAAAAATGCACACTCATGCTAGTTGGTTTCAAGGATCACCTTGACTCGCGCGCATTCTGACCTGATTATGTCTCCCATAGTAACGCTAAAATATATAAAATTGGAATTATTCATTAAGAATTATGGGATTTAGACAATATATGAATTAAAAACAACAATAAGAATCAATTTAAGTCAGGAAGCAGTTGGTTGGTTCCGTGGTGTAGTGGTTATCACGTCTGCTTAACACGCAGAAGGTCGCGAGTTCGAAACTCGCCGGAACCTGTGAGTTCAGTTTTAAATAATTTTTTTTTATTGGTATATATATATATGTTTTTTGTTTTTTTTCGCAAATGTTAGACCTTTCTTGTCGCACTAGATCTTTCTTCGTTTTTTTTTTTTTTTCTCTCATTTTTTTTTTGATCTATGGAAAATTGTTTTAGTCTTTAAATAATTCTTGTTGCTTTTATTGTTTATATGTGAACACACACACACACACACCAAAGGGCAACTTTAAATTCAATTACCTGTCCGTAGTCGAGAGATCAATTGTCTATTGATGAATGAGTAATGAATGTCAAATGCGGAATTATGGTAGCAGCGATCAGGCAGGAATTGCATTTCGTCTGCTTCAAGATATCTTCAGAACAGCAATTTGTCAGTTTTGACATATTGTCCGAAGTTTGGGTTGAGTCAGCGTCGTTTCGTGGTATAAAATTCCTCTCGCTCCTTGCTGAAAATATTAATTGTTGATCTGCTTGACTCCCATGTTCGGTTTAACTATCCATTGACGAGACGTAAACGAATAGATTTCCAATGGCCGAGGACCTTGTTATATTTACCCGATTTAAGGTCGGCAATCGCACGAAATTATCTCTTTTAACTTCCGTTTTTCTGATTGGTGTAATTGAAAAGAAGTGTTTACCTTGTAGCGAGGTGCGAAACGGACAACGGGTCAGCAATAAAAATGTGAAGGATTGTCAATCAAATGTAGCGGACCCCACCACATTTACTTAACTTTGATTAGGAATGACGTGGAAAAGAACAAGCAAAGACGCTGGAGGTCACCATCAAATGTGGTGGTCACAATGCAATTTATATTTGACGTAAATAGCAAATAGCAAAAAATACAAGACAGAACGTAATGGTTCAAAACATAAAATTTGAATTTATTTGTTTTGATGTACATGCATATAAGCTAAAGGTTTGATAGGGTTACGTCTCTTAGATTTGGGAAATATTTGTACCGGAGCTCCCGAAGTTGAATTAATTATTAAACTGTAGTTTTAGAAGAATAAAGTTCCTGTTGCATGTTAGGAAATGTGGGTTGGAAAAGTTGGTAGAGTTCAGAAGAGTTAAGAGTTCATACTTGCGTGAATGTTGGTAATGTTCGTTAACGTCTGACCGCAAGGTTAAGACGAGAGTTCTTGAAGGTTACATTTTGGCAGCAAGGAAGGAGAAAAAAAAAAAACGGAGAGAGAAGGCTTACTCGTGTTTTGTTTATATAAGGCTGTGTCTCACGTGACAGGCTCCGAAGCTTGTGCGCGGGAAAATTATTCCTCGCGTGCAGGCGATTTGATTGGAGATTAGTCAATGAATGAGGAGATTAGTCAATGAATGCTTGTCGTATGATCTGTATGCATGTAGGTGTGTGATGGTGATGATAACAACCTTCTCAATCTTTTTTTTTTCGTCGAATTTTTTTTTTTTTTTGTACAATAACATTTTTTATAACTTAGAAATAAATTTCAGAATAATTTAATTTAAATTGCGAAACTCACCCATGAAATAAAAATAATTGTTTGTACAGAAAATAAGGACCTACGTACATCAAATCGTTACTTTTTAAATTAAGTAACAGTAGAAAAATTATCGCTGAACTTTTAAAAGGTTAGCATAAATATTAATGCAATACTTAAATACAGCGATCAATTTTGAGTTCTTCTGTAGTTCATTGTTGACTATCGCAAACAGCAGCAGTATGAATCGCTAAAAGAAATCTCCGCCAACAAGAAGACCACACTGCAATCAAAAGAGCCAAGGCTGCAGCGAGGAAAAGAAAGCCCCGTGCAAATGAAAACCCAGATCAAACGGCAGATAGGAGAGCTTCAATACTGAAAATATGCAAAGATTTAGGGACACTCAAACTCCTGAACAAGCCGAAGGCCCAAAGAGCCACACGCAGGACCTCGTTAAATGCCGCCCGAAAGGGAGGCTTTTAAATTAGCTAAAAATAAATTATTACATATTTCAACCAACGGGTCGCGTTCCCGCCGCCAATAAAAAACACCTTTTTTTTCACACATGCACGCAAAGAAATCGTATTTGTTTTCATCTTAATAAGTAACACAAATGCAAATAAGAAACTTAAACACAAGGATTTTAACACATACACGCTGAGAAAAATTTAGTTTCAAAAACACGAAATTAAAAAATATTTTGTATTTTTATATTTAAAAACCCTTCTAGTATTTTTCTTCGTTGTTGGTTGATTCACATTCGCAACAAATCCTTATCCAATTTTTCAGAATGGGTTGAAGAAAGTAAAACATTTAAGCGTGAATAAATTCTTCTTTCTTTTTATGTACCATGTTCTTTCAGGACGTAGGCGATCATGGCTCTCCACCTCCCTCTATCCCTTGCAGCTCTCAGCAAATTCCTTCCCTATGCTTCCTCCCCCAGACCACGTTCTGTCATTCACCTGCTCAAGCTTATCAGGTATGTCACGCGCTGCTTTCCCCTGTCTCTCTTTCCCTCAATTCGACCCTTGAGTATCAGATTCTCCAGGCCCTCCTTCCTCATTATGTGTCCCAGAAACTTCAGCTGCCTCTTCCTGATGTTAAGTATAAGCCTTCTCCTTGTTTGCATGACCTCTAAGACTTCATCGTTGCTCACACGCTCGGTCCATTATATCCTTAGCATCCTTCTGTAGAACCACATCTCCGTCGTCTCCAGTCTCTTCATCTTTGAGGAAATTGTCCAATATTCGCTACTGTTTACAATTTCATCGCATTAATTGGAAATTTATTCACTTTATTTAATGTGACTTTGATTAATTATTAAAGCCGCTAGACAGTATTTTATCAATCTATTTCAAAGAGTTTCTTCCGTCCTATGATGTGAAATAATGGTTATCTCCCTTTGTTCGTATCGAAGAAGAATGGATTTACATCAATAAAGAAAGAATCCATAAACTTGGACTTTTATACTCGCAAAAAAAATATCGAGTGTCAAAAGGACGGTTTTT
This sequence comes from Acanthosepion pharaonis, assembly GCA_903632075.3. NCBI lineage: Eukaryota > Metazoa > Mollusca > Cephalopoda > Sepiida > Sepiidae > Acanthosepion > Acanthosepion pharaonis. The sequence goes on along the minus strand of CAHIKZ030005487.1, from coordinate 1,087,861 downwards.
CCTTTGACACCATTATTATTTTAACTACCTTCACTCCTCCTCTAAGTTTATTGTTTTAAAAAGCGATCAGGTAGAAAAATGCAAATTTTGATTAGATAGCGAGGGTCGCAAAGCAGTACCAATCAGGCTTGGGCCCCACGGTCGCCACACCAGAAGAAAGAAGAAAGTCTTTTTTCTTAATACTGTTTTCCGTAATACTTTTTTTAATACTGTTTTTCGAAATACTGTTTTCCGTAATACTTTTTTAATACTGTTTTTCGAAATACTGTTTTCCGTAATACTTTTTTTAATACTGTTTTTCGAAATACTGTTTTCCGTAATACTTTTTTTAATACTGTTTTTCGAAATACTGTTTTCCGTAATACTTTTTTTAATACTGTTTTTCGAAATACTGTTTTCCGTAATACTTTTTTAATACTGTTTTTCGAAATACTGTTTTCCGTAATATGTTCAAGTCTTTTTCCGTAATACTGTTTTCCGTACTGTATCAAGTGAAATCTCACTGTTAAGAGTGTATTCACTCCTCACTTGTCTGGTCGTTAATTTTTTTAGAAGGACAAGCAGGAAAAGAAAATATACAGAACCTCTAATTATCGACCAAAAAAAAAAAAATTAACTCCCCCCAAAAAGGAATCTAAGGAGTGAGGTGTTGAGGGTCTTCCCCTTTTTACACAAATGGACTCACCCAGAGTATACATATACTACTGCTAGTGAATACCCGGAGGAAGTACGAGAAGAGCGACGAACCAGAACGAACGTAAGGAGCAAGAGTCACAGTGAGCATGCGCGTAGACTCAGTAAGAAATCATACAGTGATACGTCGATACCAAAGACTGTATATATATATTTTGCTACTAACCCGCATTCCTGGAACTACTAACCTGCATTACTAGTTTGTATTATTACATTTATTTTCCTATATTCCTTCTTGGCGTTTGTTATTTATTGATACCGGATTTCATCCCGGAATCGACAACAGGATTATATAGATATAATGTAAGAAACGACGATATGATAAGATAACCTCGCCACTCCGACCATAAAAGTGGCATCCGTATTGTACAGCTACAGAAGTTCTTGGAAAACGAATACCTTCTTTATTTTCATGAAGTCATTCTGGCAACAAACTTTGCACAGATAGTTGACTAGCCATTAGACCAAACTAAATTGAAGGTATGCCATTGCTTAGCTTAAGACTTTCACCGAGTTTTGCAATTGTGATTCTTCCATCAACTCGAATCTGTTTAGCGTTATCCTCATTCCCAGTAGCAGCTTTTCTGTTTTCTCTAGAATCAGACTCACTTTTCTTTGTTAGATCGCCAGTAACTCTGCGAACCCATCTCCTTGTTGTGCTTCCAGTTTTCCAGATGGGTCATCAGTTTGTCTTTCCATCTCGGTCATGGTCTGTCTACGTTTTCTTTTGCCGCTGTGTAGCTGGCTGTACATGATGACTTTTGGTATTCAATTGTCGCTCATTTTGATAACATGAACAGTCCATCGCAATTGACATTGAACTAGAATGGATGCCACAAATTCTGTACTTTGAAATCTTATGTTCATATATATATATATATATATATATATATATATATATATATATATATATATATAGCGATTTTCGAAGTGCAGCGTAGATGTGGCACAAGGCTGAATGTATGGGCACCCAGTGAGGATCGAACTCACTATTCAGTCGTAATTGTTCTAGCAAGACAAGCTTGCTAACCATTACAATCGAGATGCCTATATATATATATATATATATATATATATATATATATATATATATATATATATATATATATCAGGTCATCCCATAAGTTCTGTCCGAATTTTAGCTTTTTGTTAAAATGAACGAAATTTAAAGGATATTTTATAATGTCTAATGGAGCTGAGCATTATTTTTATGTTTAGATGCATTTAAACTGATCAAATTTTATTTCAGAGAACAATAAAATTAAATTTTGTTTGATTAAAACCCTGCTAACATGGAATGGAAGTACCTGAGAATCATTTGAGGCACATAATGCTTTATGAGTTCAAGAAAGGAAACTCAGCAGCCGAAGCGGCTAGAAACATTCACTCAGTTTATGGAGAGGAATGTGTGAATGAAAGAACTTGCAGAACATGGTTTGCAAAAGTTGAGTTTGATGAAAACCTTCTTGAAGCAGCCCTTGAAGAAAATCCTGCTTTATCAGTTGAGAAATTAGCAGTGGTTCTCAGTTCAAACCATACAACTGTTCATCGTCATCTTCAACAACTTGGAAAAGTTCCTAAACTTGGAAATTGGTGCCTCATGAATTGTCTGAAAACAACCTCAAATCCCGAGTTGATTCTCTTCTCTCCAACTTGTTTCACCTTTTTTTGGATAGATTGGTGACTGGTGACGAAAAATGGATCTTTTATCGAAATGTTAAGCGTCGTAGACAGTGACTTGGTAAAGAGGAAGAACCCCAGCCACAGCCGAGAAGGGAAATTTATGGGCAAAAGGTTCTTCTTTCAATCTGGTGGGATCACCAAGGAATAATCCACTTTGAATTCTTACCACCTAATGCAACAATTAATGCTCAAATATAATGTCAGCAATTTGAGCGTTTGAACCAAGCTTTGGGGAAAAAAAGACCTGCTCTAGTGAATCGAAAAAAGGTGATGTTTCATCAGGACAATGCGCGACCCCACACAGCAAGAATCACGTCACAAAAGATCGAAGAACTTGGTTGGGAGAAAATTCCTCATCCACCTTATTCTCCCGATCTTGCTCCTTCAGACTACCATTTGTTTCATAGCTTACAGAATAATTTGGAAGAAACAGCTTTTGTAAAACAGGAAGAGGTTAAAACTGACATTTGTGAGTTCTTCGAATCAAAGCCAAAAGAATTTTACAGTAATGGAATTAGTAAGCATGTTAATAGATGGAAGAAAGTCATAGATAATCAGGGAAAATACATCGTTGTTTGAATCTGTAATTAAATGTAACATTTGGTCACTTGTTTTCTTTATTCAAAATTCGGACAGAACTTATGGGATGACCTGATATATATATCGAGATGCCCATATATATTCTCGTGTAGTCGTGTGACGTCATGAGATGCGGTGCGATTTTCGCTTCTAGCGTCTTATATGCGCGTGTTCATCGTTGCTTAGTGATCCACTATGTAAACATAACAATGACAGACTATATCATCACTGTCGTGTCCGTATATTGTTTGATATGTTTGTATTTACATCTTTTATAATGGCTTGAGTAAGCCGAAAGCTTAGATTTTATTAAAAAATAATGGATAAATATTGTGAATTTCTTTTTTCGGTTAATGATAATGTTACCAAACTTATCAGAAGATACGAAAAAATTTTACATAAAATAAATAGACAACACTTGTCTATATTATTTAATGAAACGTGTATAAATGAAAATATGCTGCCTAAATACACACAATATATATATATATATATACACTGAGTGCCCCATACTTCCAGACTTCCACATCTACGCTACGCTTCGAAAATCACTATATATATATATATATATATATATATATATATATATATATATATATATATAGAGAGAGAGAGAGAGAGAGAGATAATTAATATCTCATACGGGTAGCTTATTTCATAGTCTCATAGCTTATTTCAACTGACGAAAAAATAAAATACGTCAGTCTTATTCAACACTAGTATAGACTGATTTCGTGTCGGGAGTAGAAAAAAACAGTCGAAAAACTAATACTGAATTTATCCATTTCAATGTTTCAGTCAGACGAAAGGCACGAGACAGGGGTCAGGAGAGGGTCGAAGGTATTAGTCTTAAAGGGAAAAGTTTTTATGCAATTAAACCCGGATATTAACCTTATGACATTAAATTATGGTTATATGAAGAATGAAATATTAATTTGAAACTAAGAGTGGTTAAAAAAAAAACTTAAAGTACACAGAAAAAGTTGTTTAAAAATACAAAATCATACTTAAAAGTACTATACCAAAGACAACTTGCATTTAAAAATAAGATATAATTAATAAATTATAAATAAGTTATATTTAAAATATGTCATATTTAAACAATTTATATTAAAATAACGTAAAATCATATTTAAAAATAACTTATATTTAATATAAAATCAATAGGTTATATTAAAGAATAAAAATATATTTAGAAATAAAAACATAAGATAAAATAAATTATGCATTTAGAAATAGAAAATATAAATAAATAAATAAAATAAAAAAAATTAACTTTAAAGATAAGCTAAATATAAAGCAAGTTATATTTAAAAATATAAAGTAATACTTAAAGATACAAAGTCATATTCAAAAACAACCTAAAATGTATAGATAAAGATATGTAAGTGATAAAAGGAAAGAGAGTTCTTAGAACAGGGGACAATTATAAGATATAATTAATATGGTATAAAAATGGAAATATAGAATTATTTATACATTCGACATTTTAAAGAGTTAAAGAAATACAGTAGATAATAAAGAAAACCTATATTATGGAAATTTGAATTTGTTTCTATGTCGACATAAAAACAAATTCAAATTTCCCTAATATAGGATTTTATTATATGTGTGTGTATGTTTATATGTATGTGTGTCTGTGATTTATATATATATATATATATATATATATATATATATATATATATATATATATATATATATATATATATGTGGGGTAGGATATATAATAATTTCTGAAACAAAAAGTTCATGAACTGGTTTGAGTCAGCTTCAACTGACTTAGTTGAAACAGAGACTGCATTTGGAGAATGCCCTTCTCTGATGTGGGCTGGTGAGAAATATCTTATAGTCCAGTTGTTTTAATAAGTCCTAAAATTGATTAGTTTTTCTATTTTTTAACATGCGCGAATAAAGTATATTTACATTTACTTTTTGTCAGTAGTTTAGCTTTGTGTTGAATTCATCGTTGTATGTTTTATAAATTTAGCATCGGTGGTTTGTTGAATAAAACTGAGTGTTGGTGTTCTAAAAAATAATATAGAAATACATCAGTTTCGGACATCTTCGCTTGTCGCCCGACTTACGCACCTTCCACATTTCTTAAACAGGAGTAGAGGTTTATCCCTTATTTTCTGATTAGGTTTTGGCTTCCGGTTCCTTCTAAATTCTTCTCATTCTCTTTCATTCCTAGTAGTCCGTTGCATCTTAGTGGCATTATCATCTTTCTTGGAGTGAATAGATGAGTAGAGGTTTATCCCTTGTTTCCGGTTTAGGATTGGGTTTCTTGTGCCTTTTAAAGTCTTCTCATTCTCTTTCACTCCCAGTAGTCCGTTGCATCTTAGTGGCATTATCATCTTCCTTGGGGTGAATAGATGAGTAGAGGTTTATCCCTTGTTTCCTGTTTAGGATTGGGTTTCTTGTGCCTTTTAAAGTCTTCTCATTCTCTTTCACTCCCAGTAGTCTGTTGCATCTTAGTGGCATTATCACCTTGCTTGGGGTGAATAGAGGAGTAGAGGTTTATCCCTTGTTTCCTGTTTAGGATTGGGTTTCTGGTTCCTTCTAAAGTCTTTTTCATTCTCTTTCACTCCCAGTAGTCCCATGCATCTTAGTGGCATTATCACCTTGCTTGGGGTGAATAGATGAGTAGAGGTTTATCCCTTGTTTCCTGTTTAGGATTGGGTTTCTGATTCCTTCTAAAGTCTTTTTCATTCTATTTCACTCACAGTAGTCCCTTGCATCTTAGTGGCATTATCATCTTGCTTGGGGTGAATAGATGACTAGTGGTTTATCCCTTGTTTCCTGTTTAGGATTGGGTTTCTGGTTTCTTCTAAAGACTTCTCATTGTCTTTCACACCCAGTAGTCCCTTGCATAGTGGCATTATCAGCTTCCTTGGGGTAAATAGATGATTAGAGGTTTATCCCTTGTTTCCTGTTTAGGATGGGGTTTCTGGTTTCTTCTAAAGACTTCTCATTCTCTTTCACTCCCAGTAGTCCGTTGCATCTTAGTGGCATTATCACCTTGCTTGGGGTGAATAGACGAGTAGAGGTTTATCCCTTGTTTCCTGTTTAGCATTGGGTTTCTGGTTCCTTCTAAAGTCTTTTCATTCTCTTTCACTCCCAATAGTTCCTTGTGTCTTAGTGGCATTATCGCCTAGAAAATGATTTAAAAATTTTTTCTTAATGGCCAATAAAACTGCTTACTGAATTCCCTGTGAGTCTTTTCGCTTCTGTAACAAATTTTTCCCAAATTATAGTTTTTATGGAAAATGAAAAGATTTCAATTTAAAACTGGAATTCCAGAAGTGTGATCCATTGGTGAAGTGGAAATGTCCAGAGAAAGGTTCTTTTTTTTTTGTTGTTTTTTTTTCGGGAATGAAGGCCCTTTTTTGCTGATATTTACTGCGTTGTCAACCTATAATTTACGAAATACGTAACACAACATTATGCCACACACACTTTAGCCAAACACATGTTTTACTTTATTACTCAACCACAGACACTTTAAATTAAAAAACGTGTATATTCTATGATTTTGAAATTAGTACACATTGAGAGAAACATTGACTCTTTCATCACGCCAATGATCTTTTTCAGAAGTGTGATACATAACATTGGTTAAAGATTTTGTTTGTCTTATTCAAATATTTTACCGATTTAAAACGCTTTAATTCTTTCTGTATGAACACTTTAAACTAAAACATTCTGTTTGCTGTCTACACAACTTGTCAATTTCTTTTTGAGTTTTGACTTTAGTTTTGACCCTCAACTTTTCCTCTCCCAATTTTGACACGGCTACTTGGTGTGGAGGAAGAAAAGGTCATCTCCCCCTCACCACCACCACCACCACCATGGCAAACCGTTCAAGTTTCGTATTCTCGGCTGCAGCTGCGAAAACTGAAATCAACACAGAATGAAAATCTCTCTTTCTCCCTCCCTCTCCCTCCCTCTTCCTCTCTCTCTCGCTATATATATATATATATATATATATATATATATATTGAACAATAAGAAAATGAAAAATTAAAAAATTAAAATCATTAGACACACTGGGTTGTAGATTAATATTCTTTCGTTTTTATTATTATTATTATTCCATTTAGATTCCTCGACTAGTTTCGACCGAAATGGCCATCATCGGGAGGAGAAATATTTCTGCTTGCTGTTAGCAGTGAACTACAGAAATGAATGTCTTTTGTTGGAGAAAATGAACTTTTGTCTGTAGTTTTCATTTGTTTTTTTATTTTTTTATTTTTTTATCTTTTTCACATGAATCTTTTAACATTCCTTGTGATGGTCAAACAGTCTCTTTTAAGTTGTTATTTGAGATAAGAACTGGATAGATATATTTTATCCTGAATTCTCTGGTCAGTTTGACAGTTTTATTGGAACTGGTGAGGGGATGTGTCTCTGTTTAGTGTTTGTGTGTGTGTTATTTGGTTCTTAGGGAGTGAGTGAGTATGATATGCGCAAGCGTGTGTATTGCTGTAGGTGTGTGTTATCATTTGGCCCATTAGGGAGTGAGTGAGCATGGTGTGTGTACGTGTGTATAATCGTGTGGGTGAGTGTATAAGTGTGAGGCCTATATATATTATTATAAATAATATATATAATGTATATATATATATATATATATATATATATATATATATATATATATATATATATATATATATAATATATATATATATATATATATAAAGACGATGTTGGAACGTTTTGAAAGAAAGAAAGAAAGAAAGAAAGAAAGAAAGAAAATGAATGAATGAATATGGTTGATTTTTAGTAACGTCTCGCTTGATTGGTTAATTGCTGACCAATAAAGACCGAGTTTTAAATTTAAGTTTGGCGCCGTTGTGTTCGTTTTGGGTCGTCTGCTTTTTACAATTATTTTTTTCAGTAGCATTTTATTTTTAGATTATTAAACTTAAGGATGTACTTTCCTTCTAGCTATTCACGAATTTTCATTTATCCCTTGACTTTCCATTCTTTTTTTCTTTTTTCTCTTCACTTAATTGATTTTTCTTTTTTAAAAAAAAAGTCGCCAAAGAAAAAAAGTTTTCGTAAAAGATCAAGGCCAGATTTCTGAGGCGTTACAGGTAAGTACAATAATTTTTATCTTACAAAAGTTATTGACGTTAAAACTAAAAAGGGATCACTCTAGTTAATAGAAATTATTACGCCTTCAAAAGAGGACAATTAATATAATATTATATCAAAAAAATTCGTTGTTGAGATTGTTTATGTTTCTTTTATGTGGCACAAGGCCCCAAAAATGAGTGGAAGGAAATGCTGGCCAACACTATCCTCATCCTATGCACCCATGAATGTAAAAATTGCTGAATATGTACAAAGTACAAATATTTTGTTTCAGTATCGTTGAAACTTTTTATGAGAGACAATTTATTACCCCCAAATCTCCATTGCTTTGTGACCCTCGCTGTCTTATCAATATTATTAACCCTTTTCTACCTACATTTATTTTATGTTACAAATTAAACTAAAAGCACAAATCGACTAGTTTTTTTTAAAGGATGACAAATTTTCGCGTATTTTGTTGACGTCATTCTGGGGTCTTTTTTTTTTTTTTTTTTTTTCCATCCAAATCCGTGAATTTGTTTTGTTCATACTAAGTCTCGAAAAAAACTAAAATTCTTTTTTTTTACCCAGAATGTTGAATGTGTTAAAATTCTTCAAATTCTTAACAAAAAAGAAATCAAGTTGATGTTAAAAATTCTGCAAAATATAGATTTATTTATGACTGATCTATTATGATGTGTTTCTAATTTGTATTTACACACATTAATTTAATTTCAGTTTTTCTAGTTGAAAATTATTCACCTATTGCATATGATCCATTATTGTACATACAGTGTAAAATTTGTATTTTATATGAATAATACCTCTTGACAAGTGAGATGTCATACATTCGGTGGGGGCCCGCGAGACCCTTGAAAGCGGCCTTGATAAGAGATACCGAAAAAATATTGATAAAAATTATGCAATGCGGGCAATATTTTCACTGCACTTTATTTGAATATGATGATATTAATTAATAATATTTCAGGGTTTCTACAGAAATTCACGTTTTCAAAAAATAATTATTATTTACCAATTTTTTTTCCATATTGCTATCAAATTTTAAGAAAATTTAATTTTAAATGTGTTTGGGGAGTCATTTTGCGATGTAGAAGTAAAATTCATTATAAATTGACCCACCTACGAAGCCAAAAACTGCTCATAAAGTATATTGGGTTGGCTAAAAAGTTCGTTTGGTTTTATGGGTATGTTCAATAATTCGACGAAAAAAACAGCATTGCTTAGCATGATGAAAAAAGCCCCAAACTTAATAAAAACAAAGTTTTATCGTGAAAAAAAAAATTATATCATTAATAAGAGAAAAGACGAAGTTATTTTTTAATTATCTTTTAAAATTTTTTATTCATTTCTAGCGCGTTTGAAATTTTGATTGAAAATCTTTTTAATTTAAAAATATAATTTAGCATTATTTGTTTTTTTAGCGCCTTTTTTCAGTTGAAAAACACATTAATTTGGAAATTCTTGTAAAAATTAAATAATTGTCGGATTTTAATGAAACTTTCAGAAATTATTCAAAAATGAATTATTTTAAATGTTTGTTTTTTTAGAAAGTCATGGCAAAAATATTTTTTTACATCTGTTAACCTCCCTACACAATTTTATGAAAACTCGAATAAATTTTTGTAATTTTTTGCAGAAGATTTTGTCCAAAAAAATTTTTTTATTTCTTCTTATTCTTCAAATTAGACCACAACATTTTCATTTGTTGTTGTTGTTGTTCTCCTTCTTTTTCTTCTTCTTTTTCTTATACTATTTCTTCTTCTTCTTTTATCTCCCTCTTCTTCTTCAAATTTTTATTCAGCATCATATTTATTTCATCTTTTTTCTTCTTATTATTATTTCCCTCTTCTTCATTTTCTTCTTCTTTTCTCACTCTTCTGCTTCAAATCAGTCCGCATCATTTTGCCGTTGCTTTGGCTCGCTATTTATCATACGAATTGTCACAAGTCGCTAACTCCTCCTACTCCTCCTTCTATGATTCAGCGATCTGAAAAAAATCCTTTAAATACGGTGATTTTCTAAGCGTAGCTTAGATGTGGCACAAGGCCGAAAGTCAGGATCAGTTGTAATTGATGTAGCGAGACAAGTTTGCTAAACATTATTACACCATGTCGAAGTACCGAAACATTCTTCAAAAATGAAAAAAAACAAACAAAAAACAGGTTCCGGCGAGTTTCGAACTCGCGACCTTCTGCGTGTTAAGCAGACGTGATAACCACTACACCACGGAACCACACCGTTAGCACGGAGGCTACCAAAATATTAACACATAAAAACATTGTTCTTATAGTCTTCTACTATTTTTTCTTATTTCCCTCTTAGTGTTCTTCAAATTAATCTGCATCATTTTTATTTCTTCTTCTTCTTCTTCTTCTTCTTCTTCTTCTTCTTCTTCTTCTTCTTTTTCTTCTTCTTCTTCTTCTTCTTCAAATTAGACCACAACATTTTCATTTGTTGTTGTTGTTGTTCTTTTTCTTATTTCTTCTTCTTTTAATTTCCTCTTCTTCTTCAAATTTATTCAGCATCATATTTATTTCTTTTTTCTTCTTATTATTTCCCTCTTCTTCATTTTCTTCTTCTTCTTCTCTCACTCTTATGCTTAAAATCAGTCCGCATCATTTTCATTTCTTCTTCGTCTTCTTTTTCTTTTTCTACTTCTTCAAATTAGGCCGCATCACTTTCATTTCTTCTTCTCCTTCTTTTCTTCTAATACTTTTTCTTATCACACTCTTCTTCTTTTTTTAAATTAGGCCGCATCGTTTTCTTTCTTTCTTCTTCTTCTTCTTCTTCTTCTTCTTCTTCTTCTTCTTCTTCTTCTTCAAATTAGTCCGACATATTTTCATTTCTTCTTTTCTTCTTCTTTGATTCAGAGATCTAAAAAAAAGCCTTTAAATATGCTGATTTTCTAAGCGTAGCTTAGATGTGGCACAAGGCCGAAAGCCAGGATCCGTTGTGATTGATGTAGCGAGACAAGTTTGCTAAATATTACACCATGTCGAAGTACCGAAACATTCTTCAAAAATGAATAAAAAAAAACAGGTTCCGGCGAGTTTCGAACTCGCGACCTTCTGCGTGTTAAGCAGACGTGATAACCACTACACCACGGAACCACACGGAGTAACAAATGTTAACAAAATGTTAACACATAAAAATATTGTTCTTTTTCTTCTTCAAATTAGTCTGCACCATTTTTATTTCTTGTTCTTCAAATTAGGCCGCAACATTTTCATTTGTTGTTCTTCTTCTTCATCATTCTCTTCTTTTTCTTATACTATTTCTTCTTCTTTTTATCTACCTCTTCTTCTTTAAATTTATTCAGCGTTTCTTCTTTTTTCTTCTTCTTCTTATTATTTCCCTTTTCTTCATCTCTCACTCTTCTGCTTCAAATCAGTCCGCATCATTTTCATTTCTTCTTCGTCTTCTTTTCAACTTCTTCAAATTAGGCCGTATCACTTTCGTTTCTTCTTCTTTTCTTCTAATCACACTCTTCTTCTTCAAATTAGTCCGCATCAATTTCATTTAATTTCTTCTTCTTCTTCTTCTTCTTCTTCTTCTTCTTCTTCTTCTTCTTCTTCTTCTTCTTCTATAATTCAGAGATCTAAAAAATCCTTTAAATATGGTGATTTTCTAAGCGTAGCTTAGATGCGGCACAAGGCCGAAAGTATGGAGCATCTAGTCAGGATCAGTTGTAATTGATATAGCGAGACAAGTTTGCTAAACATTAAACAGATTGAAGTACCGAAACATTCTTTAAGAATGAAAAAAAAAAAAAAGCAGGCTTCAGCGAGTTTCGAACGCGCGTCCTCATGGATGTTTTTTGTGTAACGGCTATGTAATATCTTATAGCAATGAATGATGGACAATTTCCGCAGAGAATAAGAGACAACGAGGACAATGAAAGCAAAAAGTAAAAAAAAAGGAAGTATTAAACTACGATTGCCTCTGGAGAAAAATAAGTTTTTATTTTTAATAAAGTAAGATATTATCATCAATCAACTGGATTTCAAAAATTGTGAGGAAGGGAAACAGGAAATCACAAGACTAGAAGTCCCGATCAATTCACTTTCCGTGAAAGAAAGCTGATGAGGGCCATGTTCGCCTACGTCTGGCATTTTACAAAATTAGTAAGGAAACAATTTTTTATCTGTTAGTTATGATTTGAAGATTTTTAAAATAAAGTAAAAAATAAGTAAAAGTAATAAGTAAGTACAATAAAGAACCTCTTTTTTTTTTTAATATATATATAAAAAAAAGAAGCCAGAGGTTCCGGCGAGTTTCGAACTCGCGACCTTCTGCGTGTTAAGCAGACGTGATAACCACTACACCACGGAACCACATTCAAACACCCCCGTCTAAGCTGTTATTATTATAGTGTTTATAAATAAAGATAAAAATCAGTTCCACAACTTGGCGATGTAGTAGAGTCACATTGGTTGATCGTTTAAAAAAAGGACTATTTTCTCAAACCCTGTTAAAAAAAAAATTATTAGTAGTATTTCTTTAAGGTACAATGTGAATTTAATGGTCCCAATTTGAGGCAGTCTCAAATTTGATGACATCATGCAGGAAGTTTAATTTATTCCTTGGGCATTTGACTGGCTTGATGAAGATTCAGTCAATTATGTGCCATGCGTCATATACGCTTAGGCAATCATGTATCTTTCGATACATGACTGATGACAATTTTTTCCTGCAGTAGGTTGCCATTTCTTTTTGCGATAGACTAGTTACCATCGAAGGCTATAGAACCCAGTCTGTCCTGCTATTTACCCATAGCTGGTGGGGTGGAGAAGAAGAGGATTCATACCTTTCCCAAGGGTATTAGCACGTAAGTGAATGGAATTGTAATGGGTTCGACTGGAATTCGAACTCGACTCTCCAATTCCTCAATCCGAAAATGTTATAAATAATTTATACAATCAAAAAATTTTATTTTTTTAAATTAATGAAAAGTAATATTTACAAAAAACAAACAATTCTATTTATACAGACAAGTGATTTAGCATCTTTGAAGATATTTAGATTTCACGACGATTGTAAAAAAATAAAACGCCGTGTCAGAAGGACGGTTATTCCCTTGACACCGCTATTACTTCATACACTTTAAACTCCCTCGGCAATTATATTTACAAGATTATAAAAAAATATATGGACCAAGTACAATGCGATATTTATCATTTATCTTATAAGAAGATTTATTATTTGCCATTTTATAAAGAAATACATTTGAAAATAAATCTTTTTATTTAAAAATTTATTTAAAAAATACAAAATTATCAAAATATGTAAAACAACTACAATGTCATATTGATTATTTACAATTTTATAAATAGATCTTCAAACAATTTTTTATTCATAATTTTATAAAAATATCAGTGAACTATTGTTCTCAATTCTCAAGAATAAAGAAAAATGCATAAATAAACTTTCATACGTTTGGTTTGGCTTTATTAAAATTCTGATCATCGTTTTTTTTAAAAAAAAAAAAAAAATTCCGAGGGAGTCAAAAGTGTATACAGTAATAGCGGTGTCATGAGAATAACCGTCCTTTTAACACACAGTTTTTTTGTTTTTGTTTTTGTGTGGTTACGAAGGTTAAACATTGCCCATATTTCGATGTGACGTTATTGAATCTGCAACTGTTTCAAATATGACCAATTAACTTATATTGTACTTTTTCTTCGTATATGTTCGAATTTCTCAACGGCAAATAAAACAATTGAACAATAAATGCGAAATTAAGCTTACCTGCAATTAAAGAACCAGTTGCCATCGTCGTCGTAATAGGTATTCCTTTAGTTTTCACACTCGAAATTGGCAACTTTCGGTGGACGTCCTGGGTATGACGACAAACTACATCCGGCAGAAAGAGATTGAAGGTTTTCGGGAACATGGAACAACATCTTAATTTCTGTTGTCTCCAGGTTCACCCTGAGCCGGGATGGTAGCACCTGTTAGGGTCCCAACTGCACAAACAAACACTAAGGTATAAAAAATGCATATTTGTAGTAAAAATACTAACAATACATTTATTACATTAAAAAATTACCAGCAATAATTATTTATAGTAAAATAACAAACAATACATTTTTAAAGTGGGATGACCAGCAATACATTTTATCGTAGACTTTACAACAATATATTTTATCTGTAGTTGAAGGCATACAATGGCCTTCAAAATATATTTAGCTGAAGCCATAAAATTATGTTCAAAATATTTAGATTTTGGCATTAAATAGCCATAAAGGTTGATACACCTCTAAACGAAATCAACCTAACAACAAACATGAAAGAACTCTTTCATTACATTAAACCATATAATATTCTACAATTTCTGAAAGAAATCAAATCGTATTCAAAACCTTCAACAAAACTCCAACATGAAACACACATATCTCCGACTTTAGTAATTACGTCCACAAAACATGTATAAGCACAAATGCTGAGTATCACCTACCATGTATTCAATTGTGAAAGCAGAATAACATATATCATTCTTTTATTATTTCAAAGTTCTCAAGAAAATTAAATTTTAACCTTAAATGACACATAAGGACTTGATATGGTGTTAAACAAAGAAATCAGTCAATTATTAACATTGGAGAACAAGTCACAGCAAGTTTTTCTCAACACTCAACAACTCTCCTTAGTTTTGTATACGATTTGAGTAACGGTGTAATCTGGGTGGTTTCACGTTCCTGCTCTTATTGTTTATACTGTTTGAAGTAGATGTGCCGGTAGCGTATAGGTTATCAGCACAGAAAGCGGAATCAACGAACCCAGTTCTAAATACAGCAAGAGTGCTCGGGTGCTTGGGACTCTCCCCCACACCCCCGGATTCTTCCGGAGGGATTAGCAGTGAAGGAGAGTTTGGCTGGGGGGGATCCTGTCGCAGTAGATGCTGCGGTTGTAGTAGCTGTTTCTCGTCCCGTTCGTTCCCTCCACCGTTGCGTAGTATCTGTTACGTAACGGCGGTATGATCAGCTATGACTCGATCAGACAAGCTATGACCAGCTTAGATAAGCTAAGAAACACTCGGGTACCCACGTTAAAACCCGACCTTGTGTCACAACCTGAGGGGTTTAAAAGTAAATTTCGGGTAGTCTGGGTTCTTGGGGTGATATTTAATGAGAAGTACGATTCGGAATTAAGTAGCACAAATATACTCAGATTCAGTAATAACTGAACAATTAACTATGGACACCAGAATGAGAACAATCTACCCCTGAACCCTGTGGATTTAAAGCGCTCGATTAACCAAACAAGAGGGAAAGTAAGAAGAACATTAGATTTAAAGCCTCGTGTTCTAGTTTCCATGTTCTCTGATAATATTAAACTGTTGATTAACAGTAACACTCAGAATCGGGAAGAGACAGCTGAAATTCCTTGATCATAATGAAGGGGGGAGCGAGGGCTTGGAAAACTTAACCTTAACGGGGCATATTGAGGACAAGAGAGATAGGGGAAAGCAGCGAGCCAACTTACCTGACGAGTCTGTGTGAATGGATGGGGGGGGTCTTAGCAAAGCGAGAAAAAACTGCTAAAGGACACACGGGATATAAAGTTTTGGAGGGCCAAGATTGTCCATGGCCTGAAGGGACGCAGCACAAAGAGAAGTAGTAAAGGATGAGGTGGAAGAATAAAAAGAAGAGGTGAGGGTGGAGAATTCAATCCCTGGTCCGAGTAAAACGGATATACTCCTACTTAGTGGTCACAGAACAATTAAACATGATGAGATATCTCATCAATTATTTGTATATAATTGATATCAGCACAATCTACGTGGGTAAAAATTGCGTTTGAAATTATTTCCTGAAATTTACCCGGATTGATATACAGAGGATAGGACAGAGGATACAATTATTAGAATAAAATCAAGATGCCGGTACCCATTTTAAGAAAACTACAATTACAATCCATTTATAATACAGGATGTGCGAGTGATGTAATGGATAATGACTCAGAAGGAAAAATGGGAGAGCCGAGTTCGAATTCCATTCGGGTTAGTAGAAAGGTATGAATATATATTTTCTTATCCCCCACCACAACCACAAACCGCAAGTTAGGGGTTGAGCCCCATAGCCTTGGAAGCAATTTACGTTAGTCTGCTGCGGGAAAAAGACATGATCGGCCAGGCGTGTATCACGTGTGGCGCTTGACATCACTTCTCTGATATGGCATACTGTCAGCGTTCTATTTTGAACTACTGTATGAAATATGATTGACATTTCCCGGTGACGGATATCCCGTATCAGTCTTATTTTCTTTTAGTTCCCGTGAATAAACGTGTATATATATATATATATATATATATATATATATATATATATATATATATATATATATATATATATATATATATATATATATATATATTCAAACCTAGTGAGCCAGACAAACCTACACAGGTTTCACCTAAGGGATCGTTTTTGTTTTTTTGGGTTTTTTTTTCTTCTTTTTTATTTGGTCATGTGGTATAGTTTTGATTGTTGCCTATAAATATGCCGTTTCTCTTTTGCCAATTTAGCCAGCTTTCCCTGACGATCCGCTTAGGTAAAACCTGGGTAGATTTGTCTGGCTCACTAGGTTTGATTGAGCTCTTTCTAGTTAGTTGTTTACTCGTGTCGGTTTTTTTTTTTCTTTGGGCTTTGAACCCGTATCTGTGCGATTTTTTCGGCTCTTTCTTTTTTTAAAACCTTTTTTTTCCTTCGAGATTGATTTGATTATTGGCAAATCAAAAATTCGAAGGTTTTTCGAGACGAGTATAGTTACCTATATATATATATATATATATATATATGTGTGTGTGTGTGTGTGTGTGTATATTTAATTTTATACTCAATCTGATTTGTTCCGCTGCTTACGGCATTTCATTGAAACACCGGTTCTCATACGATCGCTCAAGTTAAGCAACGTTGAACCTGATCAGTTCCTCAATGGGGAATACCAGTTCCTAAATTGGGAATACCAGGTGCTGTAAATTTGGATGTGCGGGTGGTGTAAACGATAATGGCTCAGAATTGTTAATCGGAGAGCCGAGTTCCAATTCTTGTTTGGTTCGTTCTATTCACTTACGCGCAATTACCCTCCTGTCCTCCAAACTATGGGTTAATTAATAATACATGTATCACTTAAATAATTATTATCTCAAAAAAATTCTTACAATCTAAAAATATTTCCTGGCTGTAAATAAACAGCAAAGGTTTGATAAGTAGTAGAAAACGAATTAATCAATGATTTTTTTTACTTTTTTTCTTCAATCCTCAAATATGAGACAACCATTAGATGTCATTTAACATATCAACAATGTCCGAAACATTAAGACCTTAGTAATAAAGATGAGGATATTAGCACGTGTAACACTAGGGAAAATGGTTTACCCCCGAAACAGATTCAGACGTGTCTAGCATATTCCGAAAAAGGAAATGGCAGTTTTACGAGTCGGGTAATTAAAGATAGATCTAGGAGTAGGATAGACGTTTGCGAGAATCTCTTTTAACCTATGCACATTTGAACTGTCACTCAATATATAAAATGTGCTTAAGTGGGAGACAGAGAGAAGTGCGACTGATGTAGCAGAACAGGAGACATGCGTTGGATTGTTTGACTTACGGATTTGGAAACTTTATTAAAAACCAGAAATCCGACTGCAAATAATGTAAATAACGTGTGGTAAAATTTCAAATTATCATACTTATTATAAAACCCAGGTTGTGTGTGTGTCTGTACGTTTATATATTGGATCGGATTTCCTACATTTTTCAACCGATTTCAACAAAACTTCACAGGACTAGGTAAAATTACCTTGCGGTGGTTCTGACAGCGCCAAAATTGGAAAAACACAATTGTTTTTGCACGAAATCAATTGGAAAACACGATTAAGCGGCATCACGAGAATGAAAGGGGACAACTCATATCGAGTTATACTTATTATAAAACCCAGGTTGTTTGTGTGTGTGTGTTCGTTTATATATGGGATCGGATTTCCAATATTTTTCAACAAAATTTCATTTTTTTTTTTTGGCAGGTAGTGTTTCTTATTGTGTTGCACACTTTTTCTTTATTTTTACATTCAGAATGCTTTAAAAATTCCATTTACAAGACAATTGTTTATAATAAAATTCTATTCAATTGGTAGACTCCTAACGATTGAAAACAATGTTTTTGTTTGACTTTGGGTTTGACCAATTCGAAAAAAAAAAAAAAAAAAAAATAATAATAATAATTAAGACATCCGTGTCCGTCATCCTTAAACAATAATCTTTGTCAATTTTATTTTTCAGTCTTTATGGTGGTCGATACTTGATCTATCTCTTACTGTTACATCCCTGGGCAACACCGGGCTCTACTGCTAGTGTAAAATATAGGTAAAAGACTTTATCAGATAATATTTTACAGGTTATTTAACATATATTTAACACGAGATAACTCGTGGTTGGCAGTTTTTATTATGACGCCAACATAATCTCTTGATAAGTATTTTCTGCTACATTTTCATCGGTGGGCACCAACAGCCAAACGCGGTTATATCTTTTAGTGTGAAAACAATGTTAAGCCTTCCGTTAAGTTGGCTGTTATAATGCTGGCCATTATAAAGTTGGCTCTTAAAAAGATGTTCCTTATAAAGTTAGCCTTATAAAGTTGGTTTTTATAAAGTTGGCTGTTATAAACTTGCCATTATAAATGTTAGAGGAGACAATTCTCCCCTAACTAATCATTGACTCTTCACGGAAAACGGGTAGTATCAGACAACAACATGTCTACTGGACAATACATAATCTTTAGACGGTGAATTGTTTATCTAATCCAATCCTGCTGTATGCTGGTTGGTGAGAATAAAAACGAATATTGTTGAGTTTTAAAATATATTTAACTGTGTTTTGTGATATTTTGTTGTCCTTAATATTTTGGGTTACAACAATAAAGTTGGGTGTAATAAAGTTGGCCATTATGAAGTTGGCTCTTAAAAAGATGGTCATTACAAAATTGACTGTTATAAAGTTGGCTATTATAAATTTGGCTGTTATAATGTTGGCCATTATAAAATTGGCTCTTAAAAGATAGTCATTATAAAGTTGGCTGTTATAAAGTTGGCCATTATTAAATTGGCTCTTAAAAAGATAGTCATTATAAAGTTGGCTGTTATAAAGTTGGTCATTATTAAATTGGCTCTTAAAAAGATAACCATTACAAAACTGGCTGTTATGAAGTTGGCTCTTAAAAAGATGACCATAAACAAAATTGGCTTTTATAAAGTTGGCACTTAAAAAGATGGCCATTATAAAATTGGCTGTTATAAAGTTGGCCATTATTAAATTGGCTCTTAAAAAGATGGCCATTATAAAATTGGCTGTTATGAAGTTGGTCATTATTAAATTGGCTCTTAAAAAGATAGCCATTATAAAATTGGCTGTTATGAAGTTGGCCATTATTAAATTGGCTCTTAAAAAGATGGCCATTATAAAATTGGCTGTTATGAAGTTGGCCATTATTAAATTGGCTCTTAAAAAGATGGCCATTATAAAATTAGCTGTTATGAAGTTGGTCATTATTCAGTTAGCTATTATAAATATATATCTATTATGAATTTGACTGTTATAAAGCTGGCTATTATAAATTTAGTGTTTCGTAATTGACCTCTAGAACCCAAAGTATTAAGATATTATTTTCCATCCTGAGGAATGATAACGGTGCCTTTCTTAAAAACAACAACTTAAGTATGCATGTGGGTGTATGTATGTGTATGTGTGTGTGTGTGTGTGTGTGTGTGTGTGTGTGTGTGTGTGAGAGAGAGAGAGAGAGAGAGAGAGAGAGAGAGTGAGAGTAAGGAGTTGAATATCGCAAGACCCAACCTCGAAACATATCCTTTAAGATCCGACGAAGCCTGAACGGCTGGCAAAAGATAAGTAGCAATCAGACCAAACTTCAATACAAAGAATACTCTTCACGCGTGTCACGACACCGGTTTCAATTCAATTCAGAATTTACCTTCTGCTAGACGGCTGCCACCCAAAGCAAGAGAAACTATTTTACATAGAAATAGGTGCATAATTTTTCAAAAGTGAACGTGCTAAGTGAACGTAACAGACTCGGACAGTGTAGATAGAAAGCATTACTAAACCTGACTTCTAAGGTGATTCCCCGATCATTATAATCTTAACCTGTTCAAGTCTAGATTTAACCGTTACCTTCTCCACATATCCACTTAAACTGTGTCTCTTACTCTGTAACCTTCTACCTCGAGTGGCTCTTGGGCCTTGTACAGGGTAAAAAAGTCTAAAAGCGATAAAAACAGACATGTTAAATAAAACAAAAAGAAAAAAATAACTAAAAATAGGTAAAAAAAAAGCATTGCCGTAAAAAGTGGTAATATCGAAACACAATCAAGAAAACGTATCTAAATCGGTTTATCAGCCCTCTCTCTTCAGTGCTCAATCGAGGACAAGAAATCTGCACACTACTACAGCTATCGCTCTGTTAAAAATGCATTTCTGCGATATTTTAAACATAAAGTAACTATTATTATTTGTTTCAAATCAGATTAATTAAACTTCTAAATCTGCTAATATTCCTCAAATAAAATTTCTGAGAAGTATATTTTATTTTGAAACATTTTTTAATAAAGAGAATTACACTATGTTGACATATGGCTAAAATGGTGCTAAAATCAGCAATTTCAAAAAAGAAAAAATAAACTCCTTCCTGTCAATTTAAATTAGTTTTGAAATACAACAAGGTATTTTGCTTATTGAAATTATTAAATTCAATTTAATCTATTAGCTTCAAATTAAAAATAAAACAAAAAAAAAATTTTAAAGTTAAAAAAAACTTTAAGAAAGATTTTTCATTTTCTTAAATTCATTTCAAACCTTGGGTATAGCGTTTCTGTGGAGGTACCAATGATCAAATATTATATAAAAATAAAATATAACTGCAGTTGAAACAAGTGAGGATCGAAGAGTTTTACGAGTCGACATGCTAAACATTATAGCACAGCGAGGTGCAACTATTTATTTACATTTGCAAAGCTTTGTCGTATGTGTGAGGCGCATATTGAGTACAACACGACCTTGGCAAAGGTTGCAAACGAAGCGCCTTTCTATTTCTTTTCGTGGAGGAGGAGAGAGACAGACAGAACGCGTACAAGTATCAGCCGACGGGATGTGACTGTCAGACAGAATAGTGCATACAAAGAACACAGAGGGACCAAAATACCAGAAAAAAAATAGATTAATTAAAAAGCTATTCGCGTGCAGTTCGATCGATGAGTGCTGATCGATCATAGTGTAATTCAATACAGACGTCATGCTTAAATAAAATGGATGAGACAAAAAAAAGGTTGAATTCCGATTTAAAAATAAGTACAACGCAACATTGACAAAATAAACGAATAAACGATGGCCTATTAAGATGATAGTATAAAATACGCAGAAGTGGCAATTGAGCTGGTTCCGTGGTGTAGTGGTTATCACGTCTGCTTAACACGCAGAAGGTCGCGAGTTCGAAACTCGCCGGAACCTGCGTGTTTCATATTTTACTTTATAAATCCCTCTTTTATATTATTATTTTATTTTATATAAAACCACAGATGAGCATTACATTAGTCTTGTTATCAATGAATTATTACATGCTATCTTAATCGGTAGGCGTTCTCTTCCCCAACATGTCATAAAATGAATATGGAGCCATGAGTCATTAACATCACTGTGGTTGTTTTAAAACCTGCTAGTTCATTCGTCATGATCGTACGAAGACAAGCGTGATATACATTTGACATTTGACATTCCAAAAAGTCGGACGAAATACGAAAAAATACTAAGAATGATTGCTTTTGCCAGCATAGGTGGAATTTTTTAAAAAAAGACAACAGCATTCTAGGTTTCGGCGAGTTTCGAACTCGCGACCTTCTGCGTGTAAAGCAGACGTGATGACCACTACACTACGAAACCCTTAACCGCCCATTAAGCTTGCCATATCGGATTGATGAATAAAGAAAGCTCATCAGTAGAGGATCTTTGAAATTGATGTAGAGTAAAAATGGATTCATTTTCCGTCGATATCAAACAATCGCGTGTTAGTTTATATATAGGCACTTTGCAAATAGACAAACGTAAAAACGATCGCATTTTCACAGCTTTAGTGTGTCTAAATTTTAACTAAAAGTACCATCAGATAGACAGGTGTGAGGATGATTGCACGAGAAAGACCTACTACAAAACAAATCCCGTTCCAGGTTTCGGCGAGTTTCGAACTCGCGACCTTCTGCGTGTTAAGCAGACGTGATAACCACTACACCACGAAACCAGACATACTCCGTTTCTCCGAATTAATTCACATGAAGTATATAGGCAACTGATACTTAGAACAGAGTTTCATGTAGGCTCGCCTCAAAATGGCCCGTGTTTCCTCAATAAAAGTCAAGTAATAGCGATATTTGAAACATTTATGAAGTGACAGTGACAAGCATCGTTAAGCAACGCGAATTGACATGTAGCGAAGTGCAACACTGTAATATGTGAGACGAATTTAGAATATTCACCGTTGTTTGGTGTTAAAGCAAAAATGGTTTGATTACTCACAAATCAAATAGGTGTTAAGGTTTCGGCGAGTTTCGAACTCGCGACCTTCTGCGTGTGAAGCAGACGTGATAGCCACTACACCACGAAACCACAGATGAGCATTACATTAGTCTTGTTATCAATGAATTATTACATGCTATCTTAATCGGTAGGCGTTCTCTTCCCCTAACATGTCATAAAATGAATATGGAGCCATGAGTCATTAACATCACTGTGGTTGTTTTAAAACCTGCTAGTTCATTCGTCATGATCGTACGAAGACAAGCGTGATATACATTTGACATTTGACATTCCAAAAAGTCGGACGAAATACGAAAAAATACTAAGAATGATTGCTTTTGCCAGCATAGGTGGAATTTTTTATAAAAAGACAACAGCATTCTAGGTTTCGGCGAGTTTCGAACTCGCGACCTTCTGCGTGTAAAGCAGACGTGATGACCACTACACTACGAAACCCTTAACCGCCCATTAAGCTTGCCATATCGGATTGATGAATAAAGAAAGCTCATCAGTAGAGGATCTTTGAAATTGATGTAGAGTAAAATGGATTCATTTTCCGTCGATATCAAACAATCGCGTGTTAGTTTATATATAGGCACTTTGCAAATAGACAAACGTAAAAACGATCGCATTTTCGCATTTTCACAGCTTTAGTGTGTCTAAATTTTAACTAAAAGTACCATCAGATAGACAGG
Organism: Acanthosepion pharaonis; assembly: GCA_903632075.3. Classification (NCBI taxonomy): domain Eukaryota; kingdom Metazoa; phylum Mollusca; class Cephalopoda; order Sepiida; family Sepiidae; genus Acanthosepion; species Acanthosepion pharaonis. Next base: position 1,064,532 of record CAHIKZ030005487.1, on the reverse strand, counting down.
TGTGAGGATGATTGCACGAGAAAGACCTACTACAAAACAAATCCCGTTCCAGGTTTCGGCGAGTTTCGAACTCGCGACCTTCTGCGTGTTAAGCAGACGTGATAACCACTACACCACGAAACCAGACATACTCCGTTTCTCCGAATTAATTCACATGAAGTATATAGGCAACTGATACTTAGAACAGAGTTTCATGTAGGCTCGCCTCAAAATGGCCCGTGTTTCCTCAATAAAAGTCAAGTAATAGCGATATTTGAAACATTTATGAAGTGACAGTGACAAGCATCGTTAAGCAACGCGAATTGACATGTAGCGAAGTGCAACACTGTAATATGTGAGACGAATTTAGAATATTCACCGTTGTTTGGTGTTAAAGCAAAAATGGTTTGATTACTCACAAATCAAATAGGTGTTAAGGTTTCGGCGAGTTTCGAACTCGCGACCTTCTGCGTGTGAAGCAGACGTGATAGCCACTACACCACGAAACCACAGATGAGCATTACATTAGTCTTGTTATCAATGAATTATTACATGCTATCTTAATCGGTAGGCGTTCTCTTCCCCAACATGTCATAAAATGAATATGGAGCCATGAGTCATTAACATCACTGTGGTTGTTTTAAAACCTGCTAGTTCATTCGTCATGATCGTACGAAGACAAGCGTGATATACATTTGACATTTGACATTCCAAAAAGTCGGACGAAATACGAAAAAATACTAAGAATGATTGCTTTTGCCAGCATAGGTGGAATTTTTTATAAAAAAGACAACAGCATTCTAGGTTTCGGCGAGTTTCGAACTCGCGACCTTCTGCGTGTAAAGCAGACGTGATGACCACTACACTACGAAACCCTTAACCGCCCATTAAGCTTGCCATATCGGATTGATGAATAAAGAAAGCTCATCAGTAGAGGATCTTTGAAATTGATGTAGAGTAAAAATGGATTCATTTTCCGTCGATATCAAACAATCGCGTGTTAGTTTATATATAGGCACTTTGCAAATAGACAAACGTAAAAACGATCGCATTTTCACAGCTTTAGTGTGTCTAAATTTTAACTAAAAGTACCATCAGATAGACAGGTGTGAGGATGATTGCACGAGAAAGACCTACTACAAAACAAATCCCGTTCCAGGTTTCGGCGAGTTTCGAACTCGCGACCTTCTGCGTGTTAAGCAGACGTGATAACCACTACACCACGAAACCAGACATACTCCGTTTCTCCGAATTAATTCACATGAAGTATATAGGCAACTGATACTTAGAACAGAGTTTCATGTAGGCTCGCCTCAAAATGGCCCGTGTTTCCTCAATAAAAGTCAAGTAATAGCGATATTTGAAACATTTATGAAGTGACAGTGACAAGCATCGTTAAGCAACGCGAATTGACATGTAGCGAAGTGCAACACTGTAATATGTGAGACGAATTTAGAATATTCACCGTTGTTTGGTGTTAAAGCAAAAATGGTTTGATTACTCACAAATCAAATAGGTGTTAAGGTTTCGGCGAGTTTCGAACTCGCGACCTTCTGCGTGTGAAGCAGACGTGATAGCCACTACACCACGAAACCACAGATGAGCATTACATTAGTCTTGTTATCAATGAATTATTACATGCTATCTTAATCGGTAGGCGTTCTCTTCCCCTAACATGTCATAAAATGAATATGGAGCCATGAGTCATTAACATCACTGTGGTTGTTTTAAAACCTGCTAGTTCATTCGTCATGATCGTACGAAGACAAGCGTGATATACATTTGACATTTGACATTCCAAAAAGTCGGACGAAATACGAAAAAATACTAAGAATGATTGCTTTTGCCAGCATAGGTGGAATTTTTTATAAAAAAGACAACAGCATTCTAGGTTTCGGCGAGTTTCGAACTCGCGACCTTCTGCGTGTAAAGCAGACGTGATGACCACTACACTACGAAACCCTTAACCGCCCATTAAGCTTGCCATATCGGATTGATGAATAAAGAAAGCTCATCAGTAGAGGATCTTTGAAATTGATGTAGAGTAAAAATGGATTCATTTTCCGTCGATATCAAACAATCGCGTGTTAGTTTATATATAGGCACTTTGCAAATAGACAAACGTAAAAACGATCGCATTTTCACAGCTTTAGTGTGTCTAAATTTTAACTAAAAGTACCATCAGATAGACAGGTGTGAGGATGATTGCACGAGAAAGACCTACTACAAAACAAATCCCGTTCCAGGTTTCGGCGAGTTTCGAACTCGCGACCTTCTGCGTGTTAAGCAGACGTGATAACCACTACACCACGAAACCAGACATACTCCGTTTCTCCGAATTAATTCACATGAAGTATATAGGCAACTGATACTTAGAACAGAGTTTCATGTAGGCTCGCCTCAAAATGGCCCGTGTTTCCTCAATAAAAGTCAAGTAGTAGCGATATTTGAAACATTTATGAAGTGACAGTGACAAGCATCGTTAAGCAACGCGAATTGACATGTAGCGAAGTGCAACACTGTAATATGTGAGACGAATTTAGAATATTCACCGTTGTTTGGTGTTAAAGCCAAAATGGTTTGTTTACTCACAAATCAAATAGGTGTTAAGGTTTCGGCGAGTTTCGAACTCGCGACCTTCTGCGTGTGAAGCAGACGTGATAGCCACTACACCACGAAACCACAGATGAGCATTACATTAGTCTTGTTATCAATGAATTATTACATGCTATCTTAATCGGTAGGCGTTCTCTTCCCCTAACATGTCATAAAATGAATATGGAGCCATGAGTCATTAACATCACTGTGGTTGTTTTAAAACCTGCTAGTTCATTCGTCATGATCGTACGAAGACAAGCGTGATATACATTTGACATTTGACATTCCAAAAGTCGGACGAAATACGAAAAATACTAAGAATGATTGCTTTTTGCCAGCATAGGTGGAATTTTTATAAAAAAGACAACAGCATTCTAGGTTTCGGCGAGTTTCGAACTCGCGACCTTCTGCGTGTAAAGCAGACGTGATGACCACTACACTACGAAACCCTTAACCGCCCATTAAGCTTGCCATATCGGATTGATGAATAAAGAAAGCTCATCAGTAGAGGATCTTTGAAATTGATGTAGAGTAAAAATGGATTCATTTTCCGTCGATATCAAACAATCGCGTGTTAGTTTATATATAGGCACTTTGCAAATAGACAAACGTAAAAACGATCGCATTTTCACAGCTTTAGTGTGTCTAAATTTTAACTAAAAAAGTACCATCAGATAGACAGGTGTGAGGATGATTGCACGAGAAAGACCTACTACAAAACAAATCCCGTTCCAGGTTTCGGCGAGTTTCGAACTCGCGACCTTCTGCGTGTTAAGCAGACGTGATAACCACTACACCACGAAACCAGACATACCCGTTTCTCCGAATTAATTCACATGAAGTATATAGGCAACTGATACTTAGAACAGAGTTTCATGTAGGCTCGCCTCAAAATGGCCCGTGTTTCCTCAATAAAAGTCAAGTAATAGCGATATTTGAAACATTTATGAAGTGACAGTGACAAGCATCGTTAAGCAACGCGAATTGACATGTAGCGAAGTGCAACACTGTAATATGTGAGACGAATTTAGAATATTCACCGTTGTTTGGTGTTAAAGCAAAAATGGTTTGATTACTCACAAATCAAATAGGTGTTAAGGTTTCGGCGAGTTTCGAACTCGCGACCTTCTGCGTGTGAAGCAGACGTGATAGCCACTACACCACGAAACCACAGATGAGCATTACATTAGTCTTGTTATCAATGAATTATTACATGCTATCTTAATCGGTAGGCGTTCTCTTCCCCAACATGTCATAAAATGAATATGGAGCCATGAGTCATTAACATCACTGTGGTTGTTTTAAAACCTGCTAGTTCATTCGTCATGATCGTACGAAGACAAGCGTGATATACATTTGACATTTGACATTCCAAAAAGTCGGACGAAATACGAAAAAATACTAAGAATGATTGCTTTTGCCAGCATAGGTGGAATTTTTTATAAAAAAGACAACAGCATTCTAGGTTTCGGCGAGTTTCGAACTCGCGACCTTCTGCGTGTAAAGCAGACGTGATGACCACTACACTACGAAACCCTTAACCGCCCATTAAGCTTGCCATATCGGATTGATGAATAAAGAAAGCTCATCAGTAGAGGATCTTTGAAATTGATGTAGAGTAAAAATGGATTCATTTTCCGTCGATATCAAACAATCGCGTGTTAGTTTATATATAGGCACTTTGCAAATAGACAAACGTAAAAACGATCGCATTTTCACAGCTTTAGTGTGTCTAAATTTTAACTAAAAGTACCATCAGATAGACAGGTGTGAGGATGATTGCACGAGAAAGACCTACTACAAAACAAATCCCGTTCCAGGTTTCGGCGAGTTTCGAACTCGCGACCTTCTGTGTTAAGCAGACGTGATAACCACTACACCACGAAACCAGACATACTCCGTTTCTCCGAATTAATTCACATGAAGTATATAGGCAACTGATACTTAGAACAGAGTTTCATGTAGGCTCGCCTCAAAATGGCCCGTGTTTCCTCAATAAAAGTCAAGTAATAGCGATATTTGAAACATTTATGAAGTGACAGTGACAAGCATCGTTAAGCAACGCGAATTGACATGTAGCGAAGTGCAACACTGTAATATGTGAGACGAATTTAGAATATTCACCGTTGTTTGGTGTTAAAGCAAAAATGGTTTGATTACTCACAAATCAAATAGGTGTTAAGGTTTCGGCGAGTTTCGAACTCGCGACCTTCTGCGTGTGAAGCAGACGTGATAGCCACTACACCACGAAACCACAGATGAGCATTACATTAGTCTTGTTATCAATGAATTATTACATGCTATCTTAATCGGTAGGCGTTCTCTTCCCCTAACATGTCATAAAATGAATATGGAGCCATGAGTCATTAACATCACTGTGGTTGTTTTAAAACCTGCTAGTTCATTCGTCATGATCGTACGAAGACAAGCGTGATATACATTTGACATTTGACATTCCAAAAAGTCGGACGAAATACGAAAAAATACTAAGAATGATTGCTTTTGCCAGCATAGGTGGAATTTTTTATAAAAAAGACAACAGCATTCTAGGTTTCGGCGAGTTTCGAACTCGCGACCTTCTGCGTGTAAAGCAGACGTGATGACCACTACACTACGAAACCCTTAACCGCCCATTAAACTTGCCATATCGGATTGATGAATAAAGAAAGCTCATCAGTAGAGGATCTTTGAAATTGATGTAGAGTAAAAATGGATTCATTTTCCGTCGATATCAAACAATCGCGTGTTAGTTTATATATAGGCACTTTGCAAATAGACAAACGTAAAAACGATCGCATTTTCACAGCTTTAGTGTGTCTAAATTTTAACTAAAAGTACCATCAGATAGACAGGTGTGAGGATGATTGCACGAGAAAGACCTACTACAAAACAAATCCCGTTCCAGGTTTCGGCGAGTTTCGAACTCGCGACCTTCTGCGTGTTAAGCAGACGTGATAACCACTACACCACGAAACCAGACATACTCCGTTTCTCCGAATTAATTCACATGAAGTATATAGGCAACTGATACTTAGAACAGAGTTTCATGTAGGCTCGCCTCAAAATGGCCCGTGTTTCCTCAATAAAAGTCAAGTAATAGCGATATTTGAAACATTTATGAAGTGACAGTGACAAGCATCGTTAAGCAACGCGAATTGACATGTAGCGAAGTGCAACACTGTAATATGTGAGACGAATTTAGAATATTCACCGTTGTTTGGTGTTAAAGCAAAATGGTTTGATTACTCACAAATCAAATAGGTGTTAAGGTTTCGGCGAGTTTCGAACTCGCGACCTTCTGCGTGTGAAGCAGACGTGATAGCCACTACACCACGAAACCACAGATGAGCATTACATTAGTCTTGTTATCAATGAATTATTACATGCTATCTTAATCGGTAGGCGTTCTCTTCCCCTAACATGTCATAAAATGAATATGGAGCCATGAGTCATTAACATCACTGTGGTTGTTTTAAAACCTGCTAGTTCATTCGTCATGATCGTACGAAGACAAGCGTGATATACATTTGACATTCCAAAAAGTCGGACGAAATACGAAAAAATACTAAGAATGATTGCTTTTGCCAGCATAGGTGGAATTTTTTATAAAAAAGACAACAGCATTCTAGGTTTCGGCGAGTTTCGAACTCGCGACCTTCTGCGTGTAAAGCAGACGTGATGACCACTACACTACGAAACCCTTAACCGCCCATTAAGCTTGCCATATCGGATTGATGAATAAAGAAAGCTCATCAGTAGAGGATCTTTGAAATTGATGTAGAGTAAAAATGGATTCATTTTCCGTCGATATCAAACAATCGCGTGTTAGTTTATATATAGGCACTTGCAAATAGACAAACGTAAAAACGATCGCATTTTCACAGCTTTAGTGTGTCTAAATTTTAACTAAAAGTACCATCAGATAGACAGGTGTGAGGATGATTGCACGAGAAAGACCTACTACAAAACAAATCCCGTTCCAGGTTTCGGCGAGTTTCGAACTCGCGACCTTCTGCGTGTTAAGCAGACGTGATAACCACTACACCACGAAACCAGACATACTCCGTTTCTCCGAATTAATTCACATGAAGTATATAGGCAACTGATACTTAGAACAGAGTTTCATGTAGGCTCGCCTCAAAATGGCCCGTGTTTCCTCAATAAAAGTCAAGTAATAGCGATATTTGAAACATTTATGAAGTGACAGTGACAAGCATCGTTAAGCAACGCGAATTGACATGTAGCGAAGTGCAACACTGTAATATGTGAGACGAATTTAGAATATTCACCGTTGTTTGGTGTTAAAGCAAAAATGGTTTGATTACTCACAAATCAAATAGGTGTTAAGGTTTCGGTTTCGGCGAGTTTCGAACTCGCGACCTTCTGCGTGTGAAGCAGACGTGATAGCCACTACACCACGAAACCACAGATGAGCATTACATTAGTCTTGTTATCAATGAATTATTACATGCTATCTTAATCGGTAGGCGTTCTCTTCCCCAACATGTCATAAAATGAATATGGAGCCATGAGTCATTAACATCACTGTGGTTGTTTTAAAACCTGCTAGTTCATTCGTCATGATCGTACGAAGACAAGCGTGATATACATTTGACATTTGACATTCCAAAAAGTCGGACGAAATACGAAAAAATACTAAGAATGATTGCTTTTGCCAGCATAGGTGGAATTTTTTATAAAAAAGACAACAGCATTCTAGGTTTCGGCGAGTTTCGAACTCGCGACCTTCTGCGTGTAAAGCAGACGTGATGACCACTACACTACGAAACCCTTAACCGCCCATTAAAGCTTGCCATATCGGATTGATGAATAAAGAAAGCTCATCAGTAGAGGATCTTTGAAATTGATGTAGAGTAAAAATGGATTCATTTTCCGTCGATATCAAACAATCGCGTGTTAGTTTATATATAGGCACTTTGCAAATAGACAAACGTAAAAACGATCGCATTTTCACAGCTTTAGTGTGTCTAAATTTTAACTAAAAGTACCATCAGATAGACAGGTGTGAGGATGATTGCACGAGAAAGACCTACTACAAAACAAATCCCGTTCCAGGTTTCGGCGAGTTTCGAACTCGCGACCTTCTGCGTGTTAAGCAGACGTGATAACCACTACACCACGAAACCAGACATACTCCGTTTCTCCGAATTAATTCACATGAAGTATATAGGCAACTGATACTTAGAACAGAGTTTCATGTAGGCTCGCCTCAAAATGGCCCGTGTTTCCTCAATAAAAGTCAAGTAATAGCGATATTTGAAACATTTATGAAGTGACAGTGACAAGCATCGTTAAGCAACGCGAATTGACATGTAGCGAAGTGCAACACTGTAATATGTGAGACGAATTTAGAATATTCACCGTTGTTTGGTGTTAAAGCAAAAATGGTTTGATTACTCACAAATCAAATAGGTGTTAAGGTTTCGGCGAGTTTCGAACTCGCGACCTTCTGCGTGTGAAGCAGACGTGATAGCCACTACACCACGAAACCACAGATGAGCATTACATTAGTCTTGTTATCAATGAATTATTACATGCTATCTTAATCGGTAGGCGTTCTCTTCCCCTAACATGTCATAAAATGAATATGGAGCCATGAGTCATTAACATCACTGTGGTTGTTTTAAAACCTGCTAGTTCATTCGTCATGATCGTACGAAGACAAGCGTGATATACATTTGACATTTGACATTCCAAAAAGTCGGACGAAATACGAAAAAATACTAAGAATGATTGCTTTTGCCAGCATAGGTGGAATTTTTTATAAAAAGACAACAGCATTCTAGGTTTCGGCGAGTTTCGAACTCGCGACCTTCTGCGTGTAAAGCAGACGTGATGACCACTACACTACGAAACCCTTAACCGCCCATTAAGCTTGCCATATCGGATTGATGAATAAAGAAAGCTCATCAGTAGAGGATCTTTGAAATTGATGTAGAGTAAAAATGGATTCATTTTCCGTCGATATCAAACAATCGCGTGTTAGTTTATATATAGGCACTTTGCAAATAGACAAACGTAAAAACGATCGCATTTTCACAGCTTTAGTGTGTCTAAATTTTAACTAAAAGTACCATCAGATAGACAGGTGTGAGGATGATTGCACGAGAAAGACCTACTACAAAACAAATCCCGTTCCAGGTTTCGGCGAGTTTCGAACTCGCGACCTTCTGCGTGTTAAGCAGACGTGATAACCACTACACCACGAAACCAGACATACTCCGTTTCTCCGAATTAATTCACATGAAGTATATAGGCAACTGATACTTAGAACAGAGTTTCATGTAGGCTCGCCTCAAAATGGCCCGTGTTTCCTCAATAAAAGTCAAGTATAGCGATATTTGAAACATTTATGAAGTGACAGTGACAAGCATCGTTAAGCAACGCGAATTGACATGTAGCGAAGTGCAACACTGTAATATGTGAGACGAATTTAGAATATTCACCGTTGTTTGGTGTTAAAGCAAAAATGGTTTGATTACTCACAAATCAAATAGGTGTTAAGGTTTCGGCGAGTTTCGAACTCGCGACCTTCTGCGTGTGAAGCAGACGTGATAGCCACTACACCACGAAACCACAGATGAGCATTACATTAGTCTTGTTATCAATGAATTATTACATGCTATCTTAATCGGTAGGCGTTCTCTTCCCCTAACATGTCATAAAATGAATATGGAGCCATGAGTCATTAACATCACTGTGGTTGTTTTAAAACCTGCTAGTTCATTCGTCATGATCGTACGAAGACAAGCGTGATATACATTTGACATTTGACATTCCAAAAAGTCGGACGAAATACGAAAAAATACTAAGAATGATTGCTTTTGCCAGCATAGGTGGAATTTTTATAAAAAAGACAACAGCATTCTAGGTTTCGGCGAGTTTCGAACTCGCGACCTTCTGCGTGTAAAGCAGACGTGATGACCACTACACTACGAAACCCTTAACCGCCCATTAAGCTTGCCATATCGGATTGATGAATAAAGAAAGCTCATCAGTAGAGGATCTTTGAAATTGATGTAGAGTAAAAATGGATTCATTTTCCGTCGATATCAAACAATCGCGTGTTAGTTTATATATAGGCACTTTGCAAATAGACAAACGTAAAAACGATCGCATTTTCACAGCTTTAGTGTGTCTAAATTTTAACTAAAAAGTACCATCAGATAGACAGGTGTGAGGATGATTGCACGAGAAAGACCTACTACAAAACAAATCCCGTTCCAGGTTTCGGCGAGTTTCGAACTCGCGACCTTCTGCGTGTTAAGCAGACGTGATAACCACTACACCACGAAACCAGACATACTCCGTTTCTCCGAATTAATTCACAGAAGTATATAGGCAACTGATACTTAGAACAGAGTTTCATGTAGGCTCGCCTCAAAATGGCCCGTGTTTCCTCAATAAAAGTCAAGTAATAGCGATATTTGAAACATTTATGAAGTGACAGTGACAAGCATCGTTAAGCAACGCGAATTGACATGTAGCGAAGTGCAACACTGTAATATGTGAGACGAATTTAGAATATTCACCGTTGTTTGGTGTTAAAGCAAAAATGGTTTGATTACTCACAAATCAAATAGGTGTTAAGGTTTCGGCGAGTTTCGAACTCGCGACCTTCTGCGTGTGAAGCAGACGTGATAGCCACTACACCACGAAACCACAGATGAGCATTACATTAGTCTTGTTATCAATGAATTATTACATGCTATCTTAATCGGTAGGCGTTCTCTTCCCCTAACATGTCATAAAATGAATATGGAGCCATGAGTCATTAACATCACTGTGGTTGTTTTAAAACCTGCTAGTTCATTCGTCATGATCGTACGAAGACAAGCGTGATATACATTTGACATTTGACATTCCAAAAAGTCGGACGAAATACGAAAAAATACTAAGAATGATTGCTTTTGCCAGCATAGGTGGAATTTTTTATAAAAAAGACAACAGCATTCTAGGTTTCGGCGAGTTTCGAACTCGCGACCTTCTGCGTGTAAAGCAGACGTGATGACCACTACACTACGAAACCCTTAACCGCCCATTAAGCTTGCCATATCGGATTGATGAATAAAGAAAGCTCATCAGTAGAGGATCTTTGAAATTGATGTAGAGTAAAAATGGATTCATTTTCCGTCGATATCAAACAATCGCGTGTTAGTTTATATATAGGCACTTTGCAAATAGACAAACGTAAAAACGATCGCATTTTCACAGCTTTAGTGTGTCTAAATTTTAACTAAAAGTACCATCAGATAGACAGGTGTGAGGATGATTGCACGAGAAAGACCTACTACAAAACAAATCCCGTTCCAGGTTTCGGCGAGTTTCGAACTCGCGACCTTCTGCGTGTTAAGCAGACGTGATAACCACTACACCACGAAACCAGACATACTCCGTTTCTCCGAATTAATTCACATGAAGTATATAGGCAACTGATACTTAGAACAGAGTTTCATGTAGGCTCGCCTCAAAATGGCCCGTGTTTCCTCAATAAAAGTCAAGTAATAGCGATATTTGAAACATTTATGAAGTGACAGTGACAAGCATCGTTAAGCAACGCGAATTGACATGTAGCGAAGTGCAACACTGTAATATGTGAGACGAATTTAGAATATTCACCGTTGTTTGGTGTTAAAGCAAAAATGGTTTGATTACTCACAAATCAAATAGGTGTTAAGGTTTCGGCGAGTTTCGAACTCGCGACCTTCTGCGTGTGAAGCAGACGTGATAGCCACTACACCACGAAACCACAGATGAGCATTACATTAGTCTTGTTATCAATGAATTATTACATGCTATCTTAATCGGTAGGCGTTCTCTTCCCCTAACATGTCATAAAATGAATATGGAGCCATGAGTCATTAACATCACTGTGGTTGTTTTAAAACCTGCTAGTTCATTCGTCATGATCGTACGAAGACAAGCGTGATATACATTTGACATTTGACATTCCAAAAAGTCGGACGAAATACGAAAAAATACTAAGAATGATTGCTTTTGCCAGCATAGGTGGAATTTTTTATAAAAAAGACAACAGCATTCTAGGTTTCGGCGAGTTTCGAACTCGCGACCTTCTGCGTGTAAAGCAGACGTGATGACCACTACACTACGAAACCCTTAACCGCCCATTAAGCTTGCCATATCGGATTGATGAATAAAGAAAGCTCATCAGTAGAGGATCTTTGAAATTGATGTAGAGTAAAAATGGATTCATTTTCCGTCGATATCAAACAATCGCGTGTTAGTTTATATATAGGCACTTTGCAAATAGACAAACGTAAAAACGATCGCATTTTCACAGCTTTAGTGTGTCTAAATTTTAACTAAAAGTACCATCAGATAGACAGGTGTGAGGATGATTGCACGAGAAAGACCTACTACAAAACAAATCCCGTTCCAGGTTTCGGCGAGTTTCGAACTCGCGACCTTCTGCGTGTTAAGCAGACGTGATAACCACTACACCACGAAACCAGACATACTCCGTTTCTCCGAATTAATTCACATGAAGTATATAGGCAACTGATACTTAGAACAGAGTTTCATGTAGGCTCGCCTCAAAATGGCCCGTGTTTCCTCAATAAAAGTCAAGTAATAGCGATATTTGAAACATTTATGAAGTGACAGTGACAAGCATCGTTAAGCAACGCGAATTGACATGTAGCGAAGTGCAACACTGTAATATGTGAGACGAATTTAGAATATTCACCGTTGTTTGGTGTTAAAGCAAAAATGGTTTGATTACTCACAAATCAAATAGGTGTTAAGGTTTCGGCGAGTTTCGAACTCGCGACCTTCTGCGTGTGAAGCAGACGTGATAGCCACTACACCACAAACCACAGATGAGCATTACATTAGTCTTGTTATCAATGAATTATTACATGCTATCTTAATCGGTAGGCGTTCTCTTCCCCTAACATGTCATAAAATGAATATGGAGCCATGAGTCATTAACATCACTGTGGTTGTTTTAAAACCTGCTAGTTCATTCGTCATGATCGTACGAAGACAAGCGTGATATACATTTGACATTTGACATTCCAAAAAGTCGGACGAAATACGAAAAAATACTAAGAATGATTGCTTTTGCCAGCATAGGTGGAATTTTTTATAAAAAACAACAGCATTCTAGGTTTCGGCGAGTTTCGAACTCGCGACCTTCTGCGTGTAAAGCAGACGTGATGACCACTACACTACGAAACCCTTAACCGCCCATTAAGCTTGCCATATCGGATTGATGAATAAAGAAAGCTCATCAGTAGAGGATCTTTGAAATTGATGTAGAGTAAAAATGGATTCATTTTCCGTCGATATCAAACAATCGCGTGTTAGTTTGAGTGCATTAAAAAAAAAACGATCGCATTTTCATTCAGCTTTAGGCAAGCGTGATATAAATTTTAACTAAAAGTACCACTGATAGACAGGTGTGAGGATGATTGCTTTTGCCAGAATAAGTTTCGAACTCGACCTTCTGCGTGTTAAGCAGACGCCCAACTACGAAACCGTTAGCTATATAGGCACTTTGCAAATAGACAAACGTAAAAACGATCGCATTTTCACAGCTTTAGTGTGTCTAAATTTTAACTAAAAGTACCATCAGATAGACAGGTGTGAGGATGATTGCACGAGAAAGACCTACTACAAAACAAATCCCGTTCCAGGTTTCGGCGAGTTTCGAACTCGCGACCTTCTGCGTGTTAAGCAGACGTGATAACCACTACACCACGAAACCAGACATACTCCGTTTCTCCGAATTAATTCACATGAAGTATATAGGCAACTGATACTTAGAACAGAGTTTCATGTAGGCTCGCCTCAAAATGGCCCGTGTTTCCTCAATAAAAGTCAAGTAATAGCGATATTTGAAACATTTATGAAGTGACAGTGACAAGCATCGTTAAGCAACGCGAATTGACATGTAGCGAAGTGCAACACTGTAATATGTGAGACGAATTTAGAATATTCACCGTTGTTTGGTGTTAAAGCAAAAATGGTTTGATTACTCACAAATCAAATAGGTGTTAAGGTTTTTCGGCGAGTTTCGAACTCGCGACCTTCTGCGTGTGAAGCAGACGTGATAGCCACTACACCACGAAACCACAGATGAGCATTACATTAGTCTTGTTATCAATGAATTATTACATGCTATCTTAATCGGTAGGCGTTCTCTTCCCCTAACATGTCATAAAATGAATATGGAGCCATGAGTCATTAACATCACTGTGGTTGTTTTAAAACCTGCTAGTTCATTCGTCATGATCGTACGAAGACAAGCGTGATATACATTTGACATTTGACATTCCAAAAAGTCGGACGAAATACGAAAAAATACTAAGAATGATTGCTTTTGCCAGCATAGGTGGAATTTTTTATAAAAAAGACAACAGCATTCTAGGTTTCGGCGAGTTTCGAACTCGCGACCTTCTGCGTGTAAAGCAGACGTGATGACCACTACACTACGAAACCCTTAACCGCCCATTAAGCTTGCCATATCGGATTGATGAATAAAGAAAGCTCATCAGTAGAGGATCTTTGAAATTGATGTAGAGTAAAAATGGATTCATTTTCCGTCGATATCAAACAATCGCGTGTTAGTTTATATATAGGCACTTTGCAAATAGACAAACGTAAAAACGATCGCATTTTCACAGCTTTAGTGTGTCTAAATTTTAACTAAAAGTACCATCAGATAGACAGGTGTGAGGATGATTGCACGAGAAAGACCTACTACAAAACAAATCCCGTTCCAGGTTTCGGCGAGTTTCGAACTCGCGACCTTCTGCGTGTTAAGCAGACGTGATAACCACTACACCACGAAACCAGACATACTCCGTTTCTCCGAATTAATTCACATGAAGTATATAGGCAACTGATACTTAGAACAGAGTTTCATGTAGGCTCGCCTCAAAATGGCCCGTGTTTCCTCAATAAAAGTCAAGTAATAGCGATATTTGAAACATTTATGAAGTGACAGTGACAAGCATCGTTAAGCAACGCGAATTGACATGTAGCGAAGTGCAACACTGTAATATGTGAGACGAATTTAGAATATTCACCGTTGTTTGGTGTTAAAGCAAAAATGGTTTGATTACTCACAAATCAAATAGGTGTTAAGGTTTCGGCGAGTTTCGAACTCGCGACCTTCTGCGTGTGAAGCAGACGTGATAGCCACTACACCACGAAACCACAGATGAGCATTACATTAGTCTTGTTATCAATGAATTATTACATGCTATCTTAATCGGTAGGCGTTCTCTTCCCCTAACATGTCATAAAATGAATATGGAGCCATGAGTCATTAACATCACTGTGGTTGTTTTAAAACCTGCTAGTTCATTCGTCATGATCGTACGAAGACAAGCGTGATATACATTTGACATTTGACATTCCAAAAAGTCGGACGAAATACGAAAAAATACTAAGAATGATTGCTTTTGCCAGCATAGGTGGAATTTTTTATAAAAAAGACAACAGCATTCTAGGTTTCGGCGAGTTTCGAACTCGCGACCTTCTGCGTGTAAAGCAGACGTGATGACCACTACACTACGAAACCCTTAACCGCCCATTAAACTTGCCATATCGGATTGATGAATAAAGAAAGCTCATCAGTAGAGGATCTTTGAAATTGATGTAGAGTAAAAATGGATTCATTTTCCGTCGATATCAAACAATCGCGTGTTAGTTTATATATAGGCACTTTGCAAATAGACAAACGTAAAAACGATCGCATTTTCACAGCTTTAGTGTGTCTAAATTTTAACTAAAAGTACCATCAGATAGACAGGTGTGAGGATGATTGCACGAGAAAGACCTACTACAAAACAAATCCCGTTCCAGGTTTCGGCGAGTTTCGAACTCGCGACCTTCTGCGTGTTAAGCAGACGTGATAACCACTACACCACGAAACCAGACATACTCCGTTTCTCCGAATTAATTCACATGAAGTATATAGGCAACTGATACTTAGAACAGAGTTTCATGTAGGCTCGCCTCAAAATGGCCCGTGTTTCCTCAATAAAAGTCAAGTAATAGCGATATTTGAAACATTTATGAAGTGACAGTGACAAGCATCGTTAAGCAACGCGAATTGACATGTAGCGAAGTGCAACACTGTAATATGTGAGACGAATTTAGAATATTCACCGTTGTTTGGTGTTAAAGCAAAAATGGTTTGATTACTCACAAATCAAATAGGTGTTAAGGTTTCGGCGAGTTTCGAACTCGCGACCTTCTGCGTGTGAAGCAGACGTGATAGCCACTACACCACGAAACCACAGATGAGCATTACATTAGTCTTGTTATCAATGAATTATTACATGCTATCTTAATCGGTAGGCGTTCTCTTCCCCTAACATGTCATAAAATGAATATGGAGCCATGAGTCATTAACATCACTGTGGTTGTTTTAAAACCTGCTAGTTCATTCGTCATGATCGTACGAAGACAAGCGTGATATACATTTGACATTTGACATTCCAAAAAGTCGGACGAAATACGAAAAAATACTAAGAATGATTGCTTTTGCCAGCATAGGTGGAATTTTTATAAAAAAGACAACAGCATTCTAGGTTTCGGCGAGTTTCGAACTCGCGACCTTCTGCGTGTAAAGCAGACGTGATGACCACTACACTACGAAACCCTTAACCGCCCATTAAGCTTGCCATATCGGATTGATGAATAAAGAAAGCTCATCAGTAGAGGATCTTTGAAATTGATGTAGAGTAAAAATGGATTCATTTTCCGTCGATATCAAACAATCGCGTGTTAGTTTATATATAGGCACTTTGCAAATAGACAAACGTAAAAACGATCGCATTTTCACAGCTTTAGTGTGTCTAAATTTTAACTAAAAGTACCATCAGATAGACAGGTGTGAGGATGATTGCACGAGAAAGACCTACTACAAAACAAATCCCGTTCCAGGTTTCGGCGAGTTTCGAACTCGCGACCTTCTGCGTGTTAAGCAGACGTGATAACCACTACACCACGAAACCAGACATACTCCGTTTCTCCGAATTAATTCACATGAAGTATATAGGCAACTGATACTTAGAACAGAGTTTCATGTAGGCTCGCCTCAAAATGGCCCGTGTTTCCTCAATAAAAGTCAAGTAATAGCGATATTTGAAACATTTATGAAGTGACAGTGACAAGCATCGTTAAGCAACGCGAATTGACATGTAGCGAAGTGCAACACTGTAATATGTGAGACGAATTTAGAATATTCACCGTTGTTTGGTGTTAAAGCAAAAATGGTTTGATTACTCACAAATCAAATAGGTGTTAAGGTTTCGGCGAGTTTCGAACTCGCGACCTTCTGCGTGTGAAGCAGACGTGATAGCCACTACACCACGAAACCACAGATGAGCATTACATTAGTCTTGTTATCAATGAATTATTACATGCTATCTTAATCGGTAGGCGTTCTCTTCCCCTAACATGTCATAAAATGAATATGGAGCCATGAGTCATTAACATCACTGTGGTTGTTTTAAAACCTGCTAGTTCATTCGTCATGATCGTACGAAGACAAGCGTGATATACATTTGACATTTGACATTCCAAAAAGTCGGACGAAATACGAAAAAATACTAAGAATGATTGCTTTTGCCAGCATAGGTGGAATTTTTTATAAAAAGACAACAGCATTCTAGGTTTCGGCGAGTTTCGAACTCGCGACCTTCTGCGTGTAAAGCAGACGTGATGACCACTACACTACGAAACCCTTAACCGCCCATTAAGCTTGCCATATCGGATTGATGAATAAAGAAAGCTCATCAGTAGAGGATCTTTGAAATTGATGTAGAGTAAAAATGGATTCATTTTCCGTCGATATCAAACAATCGCGTGTTAGTTTATATATAGGCACTTTGCAAATAGACAAACGTAAAAACGATCGCATTTTCACAGCTTTAGTGTGTCTAAATTTTAACTAAAAGTACCATCAGATAGACAGGTGTGAGGATGATTGCACGAGAAAGACCTACTACAAAACAAATCCCGTTCCAGGTTTCGGCGAGTTTCGAACTCGCGACCTTCTGCGTGTTAAGCAGACGTGATAACCACTACACCACGAAACCAGACATACTCCGTTTCTCCGAATTAATTCACATGAAGTATATAGGCAACTGATACTTAGAACAGAGTTTCATGTAGGCTCGCCTCAAAATGGCCCGTGTTTCCTCAATAAAAGTCAAGTAATAGCGATATTTGAAACATTTATGAAGTGACAGTGACAAGCATCGTTAAGCAACGCGAATTGACATGTAGCGAAGTGCAACACTGTAATATGTGAGACGAATTTAGAATATTCACCGTTGTTTGGTGTTAAAGCAAAAATGGTTTGATTACTCACAAATCAAATAGGTGTTAAGGTTTCGGCGAGTTTCGAACTCGCGACCTTCTGCGTGTGAAGCAGACGTGATAGCCACTACACCACGAAACCACAGATGAGCATTACATTAGTCTTGTTATCAATGAATTATTACATGCTATCTTAATCGGTAGGCGTTCTCTTCCCCAACATGTCATAAAATGAATATGGAGCCATGAGTCATTAACATCACTGTGGTTGTTTTAAAACCTGCTAGTTCATTCGTCATGATCGTACGAAGACAAGCGTGATATACATTTGACATTTGACATTCCAAAAAGTCGGACGAAATACGAAAAAATACTAAGAATGATTGCTTTTGCCAGCATAGGTGGAATTTTTTATAAAAAAGACAACAGCATTCTAGGTTTCGGCGAGTTTCGAACTCGCGACCTTCTGCGTGTAAAGCAGACGTGATGACCACTACACTACGAAACCCTTAACCGCCCATTAAGCTTGCCATATCGGATTGATGAATAAAGAAAGCTCATCAGTAGAGGATCTTTGAAATTGATGTAGAGTAAAAATGGATTCATTTTCCGTCGATATCAAACAATCGCGTGTTAGTTTATATATAGGCACTTTGCAAATAGACAAACGTAAAAACGATCGCATTTTCACAGCTTTAGTGTGTCTAAATTTTAACTAAAAGTACCATCAGATAGACAGGTGTGAGGATGATTGCACGAGAAAGACCTACTACAAAACAAATCCCGTTCCAGGTTTCGGCGAGTTTCGAACTCGCGACCTTCTGCGTGTTAAGCAGACGTGATAACCACTACACCACGAAACCAGACATACTCCGTTTCTCCGAATTAATTCACATGAAGTATATAGGCAACTGATACTTAGAACAGAGTTTCATGTAGGCTCGCCTCAAAATGGCCCGTGTTTACTCAATAAATTCAAGTAATAGCGATATTTGAAACATTTATGAAGTGACAGTGACAAGCATCGTTAAGCAACGCGAATTGACATGTAGCGAAGTGCAACACTGTAATATGTGAGACGAATTTAGAATATTCACCGTTGTTTGGTGTTAAAGCAAAAATGGTTTGATTACTCACAAATCAAATAGGTGTTAAGGTTTCGGCGAGTTTCGAACTCGCGACCTTCTGCGTGTGAAGCAGACGTGATAGCCACTACACCACGAAAACCACAGATGAGCATTACATTAGTCTTGTTATCAATGAATTATTACATGCTATCTTAATCGGTAGGCGTTCTCTTCCCCTAACATGTCATAAAATGAATATGGAGCCATGAGTCATTAACATCACTGTGGTTGTTTTAAAACCTGCTAGTTCATTCGTCATGATCGTACGAAGACAAGCGTGATATACATTTGACATTCCAAAAAGTCGGACGAAATACGAAAAAATACTAAGAATGATTGCTTTTGCCAGCATAGGTGGAATTTTTTATAAAAAAAACAACAGCATTCTAGGTTTCGGCGAGTTTCGAACTCGCGACCTTCTGCGTGTAAAGCAGACGTGATGACCACTACACTACGAAACCCTTAACCGCCCATTAAGCTTGCCATATCGGATTGATGAATAAAGAAAGCTCATCAGTAGAGGATCTTTGAAATTGATGTAGAGTAAAAATGGATTCATTTTCCGTCGATATCAAACAATCGCGTGTTAGTTTATATATAGGCACTTTGCAAATAGACAAACGTAAAAACGATCGCATTTTCACAGCTTTAGTGTGTCTAAATTTTAACTAAAAGTACCATCAGATAGACAGGTGTGAGGATGATTGCACGAGAAAGACCTACTACAAAACAAATCCCGTTCCAGGTTTCGGCGAGTTTCGAACTCGCGACCTTCTGCGTGTTAAGCAGACGTGATAACCACTACACCACGAAACCAGACATACTCCGTTTCTCCGAATTAATTCACATGAAGTATATAGGCAACTGATACTTAGAACAGAGTTTCATGTAGGCTCGCCTCAAAATGGCCCGTGTTTCCTCAATAAAAGTCAAGTAATAGCGATATTTGAAACATTTATGAAGTGACAGTGACAAGCATCGTTAAGCAACGCGAATTGACATGTAGCGAAGTGCAACACTGTAATATGTGAGACGAATTTAGAATATTCACCGTTGTTTGGTGTTAAAGCAAAAATGGTTTGATTACTCACAAATCAAATAGGTGTTAAGGTTTCGGCGAGTTTCGAACTCGCGACCTTCTGCGTGTGAAGCAGACGTGATAGCCACTACACCACGAAACCACAGATGAGCATTACATTAGTCTTGTTATCAATGAATTATTACATGCTATCTTAATCGGTAGGCGTTCTCTTCCCCTAACATGTCATAAAATGAATATGGAGCCATGAGTCATTAACATCACTGTGGTTGTTTTAAAACCTGCTAGTTCATTCGTCATGATCGTACGAAGACAAGCGTGATATACATTTGACATTTGACATTCCAAAAAGTCGGACGAAATACGAAAAAATACTAAGAATGATTGCTTTTTGCCAGCATAGGTGGAATTTTTATAAAAAAGACAACAGCATTCTAGGTTTCGGCGAGTTTCGAACTCGCGACCTTCTGCGTGTAAAGCAGACGTGATGACCACTACACTACGAAACCCTTAACCGCCCATTAAGCTTGCCATATCGGATTGATGAATAAAGAAAGCTCATCAGTAGAGGATCTTTGAAATTGATGTAGAGTAAAAATGGATTCATTTTCCGTCGATATCAAACAATCGCGTGTTAGTTTATATATAGGCACTTTGCAAATAGACAAACGTAAAAACGATCGCATTTTCACAGCTTTAGTGTGTCTAAATTTTAACTAAAAGTACCATCAGATAGACAGGTGTGAGGATGATTGCACGAGAAAGACCTACTACAAAACAAATCCCGTTCCAGGTTTCGGCGAGTTTCGAACTCGCGACCTTCTGCGTGTTAAGCAGACGTGATAACCACTACACCACGAAACCAGACATACTCCGTTTCTCCGAATTAATTCACATGAAGTATATAGGCAACTGATACTTAGAACAGAGTTTCATGTAGGCTCGCCTCAAAATGGCCCGTGTTTCCTCAATAAAAGTCAAGTAATAGCGATATTTGAAACATTTATGAAGTGACAGTGACAAGCATCGTTAAGCAACGCGAATTGACATGTAGCGAAGTGCAACACTGTAATATGTGAGACGAATTTAGAATATTCACCGTTGTTTGGTGTTAAAGCAAAAATGGTTTGATTACTCACAAATCAAATAGGTGTTAAGGTTTCGGCGAGTTTCGAACTCGCGACCTTCTGCGTGTGAAGCAGACGTGATAGCCACTACACCACGAAACCACAGATGAGCATTACATTAGTCTTGTTATCAATGAATTATTACATGCTATCTTAATCGGTAGGCGTTCTCTTCCCCTAACATGTCATAAAATGAATATGGAGCCATGAGTCATTAACATCACTGTGGTTGTTTTAAAACCTGCTAGTTCATTCGTCATGATCGTACGAAGACAAGCGTGATATACATTTGACATTTGACATTCCAAAAAGTCGGACGAAATACGAAAAAATACTAAGAATGATTGCTTTTTGCCAGCATAGGTGGAATTTTTTATAAAAAAGACAACAGCATTCTAGGTTTCGGCGAGTTTCGAACTCGCGACCTTCTGCGTGTAAAGCAGACGTGATGACCACTACACTACGAAACCCTTAACCGCCCATTAAGCTTGCCATATCGGATTGATGAATAAAGAAAGCTCATCAGTAGAGGATCTTTGAAATTGATGTAGAGTAAAAATGGATTCATTTTCCGTCGATATCAAACAATCGCGTGTTAGTTTATATATAGGCACTTTGCAAATAGACAAACGTAAAAACGATCGCATTTTCACAGCTTTAGTGTGTCTAAATTTTAACTAAAAAGTACCATCAGATAGACAGGTGTGAGGATGATTGCACGAGAAAGACCTACTACAAAACAAATCCCGTTCCAGGTTTCGGCGAGTTTCGAACTCGCGACCTTCTGCGTGTTAAGCAGACGTGATAACCACTACACCACGAAACCAGACATACTCCGTTTCTCCGAATTAATTCACATGAAGTATATAGGCAACTGATACTTAGAACAGAGTTTCATGTAGGCTCGCCTCAAAATGGCCCGTGTTTCCTCAATAAAAGTCAAGTAATAGCGATATTTGAAACATTTATGAAGTGACAGTGACAAGCATCGTTAAGCAACGCGAATTGACATGTAGCGAAGTGCAACACTGTAATATGTGAGACGAATTTAGAATATTCACCGTTGTTTGGTGTTAAAGCAAAAATGGTTTGATTACTCACAAATCAAATAGGTGTTAAGGTTTCGGCGAGTTTCGAACTCGCGACCTTCTGCGTGTGAAGCAGACGTGATAGCCACTACACCACGAAACCACAGATGAGCATTACATTAGTCTTGTTATCAATGAATTATTACATGCTATCTTAATCGGTAGGCGTTCTCTTCCCCTAACATGTCATAAAATGAATATGGAGCCATGAGTCATTAACATCACTGTGGTTGTTTTAAAACCTGCTAGTTCATTCGTCATGATCGTACGAAGACAAGCGTGATATACATTTGACATTTGACATTCCAAAAAGTCGGACGAAATACGAAAAAATACTAAGAATGATTGCTTTTGCCAGCATAGGTGGAATTTTTTATAAAAAAGACAACAGCATTCTAGGTTTCGGCGAGTTTCGAACTCGCGACCTTCTGCGTGTAAAGCAGACGTGATGACCACTACACTACGAAACCCTTAACCGCCCATTAAGCTTGCCATATCGGATTGATGAATAAAGAAAGCTCATCAGTAGAGGATCTTTGAAATTGATGTAGAGTAAAAATGGATTCATTTTCCGTCGATATCAAACAATCGCGTGTTAGTTTATATATAGGCACTTTGCAAATAGACAAACGTAAAAACGATCGCATTTTCACAGCTTTAGTGTGTCTAAATTTTAACTAAAAGTACCATCAGATAGACAGGTGTGAGGATGATTGCACGAGAAAGACCTACTACAAAACAAATCCCGTTCCAGGTTTCGGCGAGTTTCGAACTCGCGACCTTCTGCGTGTTAAGCAGACGTGATAACCACTACACCACGAAACCAGACATACTCCGTTTCTCCGAATTAATTCACATGAAGTATATAGGCAACTGATACTTAGAACAGAGTTTCATGTAGGCTCGCCTCAAAATGGCCCGTGTTTCCTCAATAAAAGTCAAGTAATAGCGATATTTGAAACATTTATGAAGTGACAGTGACAAGCATCGTTAAGCAACGCGAATTGACATGTAGCGAAGTGCAACACTGTAATATGTGAGACGAATTTAGAATATTCACCGTTGTTTGGTGTTAAAGCAAAAATGGTTTGATTACTCACAAATCAAATAGGTGTTAAGGTTTCGGCGAGTTTCGAACTCGCGACCTTCTGCGTGTGAAGCAGACGTGATAGCCACTACACCACCAAAACCACAGATGAGCATTACATTAGTCTTGTTATCAATGAATTATTACATGCTATCTTAATCGGTAGGCGTTCTCTTCCCCTAACATGTCATAAAATGAATATGGAGCCATGAGTCATTAACATCACTGTGGTTGTTTTAAACCTGCTAGTTCATTCGTCATGATCGTACGAAGACAAGCGTGATATACATTTGACATTTGACATTCCAAAAGTCGGACGAAATACGAAAAAAAATACTAAGAATGATTGCTTTTGCCAGCATAGGTGGAATTTTTTATAAAAAAGACAACAGCATTCTAGGTTTCGGCGAGTTTCGAACTCGCGACCTTCTGCGTGTAAAGCAGACGTGATGACCACTACACTACGAAAACCCTTAACCGCCCATTAAACTTGCCATATCGGATTGATGAATAAAGAAAGCTCATCAGTAGAGGATCTTTGAAATTGATGTAGAGTAAAAATGGATTCATTTTCCGTCGATATCAAACAATCGCGTGTTAGTTTATATATAGGCACTTTGCAAATAGACAAACGTAAAAACGATCGCATTTTCACAGCTTTAGTGTGTCTAAATTTTAACTAAAAGTACCATCAGATAGACAGGTGTGAGGATGATTGCACGAGAAAAGACCTACTACAAAACAAATCCCGTTCCAGGTTTCGGCGAGTTTCGAACTCGCGACCTTCTGCGTGTTAAGCAGACGTGATAACCACTACACCACGAAACCAGACATACTCCGTTTCTCCGAATTAATTCACATGAAGTATATAGGCAACTGATACTTAGAACAGAGTTTCATGTAGGCTCGCCTCAAAATGGCCCGTGTTTCCTCAATAAAAGTCAAGTAATAGCGATATTTGAAACATTTATGAAGTGACAGTGACAAGCATCGTTAAGCAACGCGAATTGACATGTAGCGAAGTGCAACACTGTAATATGTGAGACGAATTTAGAATATTCACCGTTGTTTGGTGTTAAAGCAAAAATGGTTTGATTACTCACAAATCAAATAGGTGTTAAGGTTTCGGCGAGTTTCGAACTCGCGACCTTCTGCGTGTGAAGCAGACGTGATAGCCACTACACCACGAAACCACAGATGAGCATTACATTAGTCTTGTTATCAATGAATTATTACATGCTATCTTAATCGGTAGGCGTTCTCTTCCCCTAACATGTCATAAAATGCCATGAGTCATTAACATCACTGTGGTTGTTTTAAAACCTGCTAGTTCATTCGTCATGATCGTACGAAGACAAGCGTGATATACATTTGACATTTGACATTCCAAAAAGTCGGACGAAATACGAAAAAATACTAAAAATGATTGCTTTTGCCAGCATAGGTGGAATTTTTATAAAAAGACAACAGCATTCTAGGTTTCGGCGAGTTTCGAACTCGCGACCTTCTGCGTGTAAAGCAGACGTGATGACCACTACACTACGAAACCGTTAGCCGCCATTAAGCTTGCCATATCGGATTGATGAATAAAGAAAGCTCATCAGTAGAGGATCTTTGAAATTGATGTAGAGTAAAAATGGATTCATTTTCCGTCGATATCAAACAATCGCGTGTTAGTTTATATATAGGCACTTTGCAAATAGACAAACGTAAAAACGATCGCATTTTCACAGCTTTAGTGTGTCTAAATTTTAACTAAAAGTACCATCAGATAGACAGGTGTGAGGATGATTGCACGAAAAGACCTACTACAAAACAAATCCCGTTCCAGGTTTCGGCGAGTTTCGAACTCGCGACCTTCTGCGTGTTAAGCAGACGTGATAACCACTACACCACGAAACCAGACATACTCCGTTTCTCCGAATTAATTCACATGAAGTATATAGGCAACTGATACTTAGAACAGAGTTTCATGTAGGCTCGCCTCAAAATGGCCCGTGTTTCCTCAATAAAAGTCAAGTAATAGCGATATTTGAAACATTTATGAAGTGACAGTGACAAGCATCGTTAAGCAACGCGAATTGACATGTAGCGAAGTGCAACACTGTAATATGTGAGACGAATTTAGAATATTCACCGTTGTTTGGTGTTAAAGCAAAAATGGTTTGATTACTCACAAATCAAATAGGTGTTAAGGTTTCGGCGAGTTTCGAACTCGCGACCTTCTGCGTGTGAAGCAGACGTGATAGCCACTACACCACGAAACCACAGATGAGCATTGCATTAGTCTTGTTATCAATGAATTATTACATGCTATCTTAATCGGTAGGCGTTCTCTTCCCCTAACATGTCATAAAATGCCATGAGTCATTAACATCACTGTGGTTGTTTTAAAACCTGCTAGTTCATTCGTCATGATCGTACGAAGACAAGCGTGATATACATTTGACATTTGACATTCCAAAAAGTCGGACGAAATACGAAAAAATACTAAGAATGATTGCTTTTGCCAATATAGGTGGAAAATAAAAAGACAACAGCATTCTAGGTTTCGGCGAGTTTCGAACTCGCGACCTTCTGCGTGTAAAGCAGACGTGATGACCACTACACTACGAAACCCTTAACCGCCCATTAAAGCCATATCGGATTGATGAATAAAGAAAGTTTCAGTAGAGGATCTTTGAAATTGATGTAGAGTAAAAAATGGATTCATTTTCCGTCGATATCAAACAATCGCGTGTTAGTTTATATATAGGCACTTTGCAAATAGACAAACGTAAAAACGATCGCATTTTCACAGCTTTACCGTGTCTAAATTTTAACTAAAAGTACCATCAGATAGACAGGTTGATGATGATTGCAAGAAAGACCTACATCAAAACAAATCCTGTTCCAGGTTTCGGCGAGTTTCGAAATTGACCTTCTAGTGTTAAAAAGACGATTCATTTTCACCACGAAACCAGACAATCGTTTCTCCGAATTAATTCACATGAAGTTTATGATACTTAGAACAGAGTTTCATGTAGGCCCGTGTTTCCTCAATAAAAGCAAGTAATAGCGATATTTGAAACAAAACAGTGGCCGTTAAGACAAACGTAAAAAATATGTGAGATCGCATTTTCAAAGCTTTAGTGTGTCTAAATCGTTGTTTAACTAAAACATCACTGTACCATCATGATAGACAGGTGAATAGGATGATTGGACGAAATACGAAAAAAAATGGTTTTGCTACAAAAAAAATCAAATAGTTCCAGGTTTCGGCGAGTTTCGAACTCGCGACCTTCTGCGAAAGCAGACGTGATGACCACTACCTTCCGCCCACAGATGATGAATTAATCAGTAGTCTTTGAGATGTGATTAAAAATGGATTCATTTTCTATATCAAACAATCGCGTGTTAGTTTCGAAACCAGATCATTTTCACAGCCATGTGTCTAAATTTTAACTCCAGGTGTTTTGCAAATTAATAGTTTCATTTCGAAGTTTCGAACTCGCGACCTTCTGCGCAACTGATACTTTGAAAACAGACATTCCAAAAATTCACATGAAGAAATATAGTAGGCTTTCGCCTCAAAATGGCCCGTGTTTTCCTCAATAAAAAGTCAAGTAATATTTGAAACATTTATTTGAAACATTTATGCAACAAAGTAATACGTGACCAGTATTCACCGAAACCAAAATGCATCGTTAAAGCAACGCGAATTGAGGATCTTTGAAATTGATGAGAGTTAAATGGATCTTGTTTTCCGTCGAATTATTGCAACAATCTGTTCTCTTATATAATATGTCATAAAATGAATATGACGAATTTAACGATATTCACCGTTGTTTCATGATCGTAAAGAAAAACCATGGTTTGATTGATTGCTCAGAAATACGAAAAATCAAATAAAGGTGTTTTTATAAAAAAGACAACAGGTTTCGGCGAGTTTCGAACTCGCGACCTTCTGCGTGTAAAGCAGACGTGATACACTACCACTACACCACGAAACCAGACATATCGGATTGATGAATAAAGAAAGCTCATCAGAGGATCTTTGAAATTGATGTAGATTAAAAATGTTCTTTTCCGTCGAAATCAAACAATCGCGTGTTAGTTTATATATAGGCAAAATAGACAAACGAATTATTTTCACAGCTTTAAACATTTTAACTAAAAGTACTATGATTAATCGTTAGGTTTCGGCGTTTCTCTTCGACCTTCTGCATGTCATAAAATGAATATGGAATTAATGAATTCATTATACATCACTGTTGGTTGTTTTAAAACCTGCTCAAAAATTCGTCATGATTTATGTACAGTGAAGACAAGCGAATGATATACATTAATATGTGAGACGAATTTAGAATTTCACCGACATTCCAAAAAAATAGGTCGGACGAAATACGAAAAAGACGTACTAAAAAACCACAGATGAGCATTGCATTAGTCTTGTTATCAATGAATTATTAGGGTAATTTTTCCCCTAACATGTCAAAAATGAATATGGAGCCATGACATTAACATCACTGTGGTTGTTTTAAAACCTGCTAGTTCATTCGTCATGATCGTCGACAAGCGAGTTTACATTTGACATTTGACATTCCAAAAAGTCGGACGAAATACGAAAAAAATACTAAGAATGATTGCTTTTGCCAGCATAGGTGGAATTTTTTATAAAAAGACAACAGCATTCTAGGTTTCGGCGAGTTTCGAACTCGCCCTTCTGCGTGTAAAGCAGACGTGATGACCACTACACTACGAAACCCTTAACCGCCCATTAAGCTTGCCATATCGGATTGATGAATAAAGAAAGCTCATCAGTAGAGGATCTTTGAAATTGATGTAGAGTAAAAATGGATTCATTTTCCGTCGATATCAAACAATCGCGTGTTAGTTTATATATAGGCACTTTGCAAATAGACAAACGTAAAAACGATCGCATTTTCACAGCTTTAGTGTGTCTAAATTTTAACTAAAAGTACCATCAGATAGACAGGTGTGAGGATGATTGCACGAGAAAGACCTACTACAAAACAAATCCCGTTCCAGGTTTCGGCGAGTTTCGAACTCGCGACCTTCTGCGTGTTAAGCAGACGTGATAACCACTACACCACGAAACCAGACATACTCCGTTTCTCCGAATTAATTCACATGAAGTATATAGGCAACTGATACTTAGAACAGAGTTTCATGTAGGCTCGCCTCAAAATGGCCCGTGTTTCCTCAATAAAAGTCAAGTAATAGCGATATTTGAAACATTTATGAAGTGACAGTGACAAGCATCGTTAAGCAACGCGAATTGACATGTAGCGAAGTGCAACACTGTAATATGTGAGACGAATTTAGAATATTCACCGTTGTTTGGTGTTAAAGCAAAAATGGTTTGATTACTCACAAATCAAATAGGTGTTAAAGTTTCGGCGAGTTTCGAACTCGCGACCTTCTGCGTGTGAAGCAAACGTGAGAGCCACTACACCACGAAACCACAGATGAGCATTACATTAGTCTTGTTATCAATGAATTATTACATGCTATCTTAATCGGTAGGCGTTCTCTTCCCCTAACATGTCATAAAATGAATATGGAGCCATGAGTCATTAACATCACTGTGGTTGTTTTAAAACCTACTAGTTCATTCGTCATGATCGTACGAAGACAAGCGTGATATACATTTGACATTTGACATTCCAAAAAGTCGGACGAAATACGAAAAAATACTAAGAATGATTGCTTTTGCCAGCATAGGTGGAATTTTTTATAAAAAAGACAACAGCATTCTAGGTTTCGGCGAGTTTCGAACTCGCGACCTTCTGCGTGTAAAGCAGACGTGATGACCACTACACTACGAAACCCTTAACCGCCCATTAAGCTTGCCATATCGGATTGATGAATAAAGAAAGCTCATCAGTAGAGGATCTTTGAAATTGATGTAGAGTAAAAATGGATTCATTTTCCGTCGATATCAAACAATCGCGTGTTAGTTTATATATAGGCTCTTTGCAAATAGAGAAACGTAAAAAAGATCGCATTTTCACAGCTTTAGTGTGTCTAAATTTTAACTAAAATTACCATCAGATAGACAGGTGTGAGGATGATTGCGCGAGAAAGACCTACTACAAAACAAATCCCGTTCCAGGTTTCGGCGAGTTTCGAACTCGCGACCTTCTGCGTGTTAAGCAGACGTGATAACCACTACACCACGAAACCAGACATACTCCGTTTCTCCGAATTAATTCACATGAAGTATATAGGCAACTGATACTTAGAACAGAGTTTCATGTAGGCTCGCCTCAAAATGGCCCGTGTTTCCTCAATAAAATTCAAGTAATAGCGATATTTGAAACATTTATGAAGTGACAGTGACAAGCATCGTTAAGCAACGCGAATTGACATGTAGCGAAGTGCAACACTGTAATATGTGAGACGAATTTAGAATATTCACCGTTGTTTGGTGTTAAAGCAAAAATGGTTTGATTACTCACAAATCAAATAGGTGTTAAGGTTTCGGCGAGTTTCGAACTAGCGGTCTTCTGCGCGTGAAGCAGACATGACAGCCACTACACCACGAATCCGTTTGCCTCGAACAATGTTCCCCACATCTGACTGATGAATCATCAGGCATATTATCTTTGAGTGCCTAAATTTGATTAATTTTCCGTTGATATCAAAGATGAACATAACCCTTTTTATATATATATATATATATATATATATATATATATACATATATACATATATATATATATATATATATATATATATATATATATATATATATATATATATATATATATATATATATATATACTAGCAGTAGAGCCAGACGTTGCCCGGGATGTAACAATAAGAGATAGATCAAGTATCGACCATCATAAAGACTGAAAATTAAAATTGACAAAAGTCAATTTAATGTTGACGGACACGCACGTCTTAATTATTTTTTTTGTTTTTTTTTACGAATTGGTCAAACCCAAACTCATCAAAAACATTTTTTTCAATCATTATGAGTCTACCGATTGTATAGAATTTTTTTTTATAAACAATTGTCTTGTAAATGGAATATTTAAAGCATTCTGAATTTAAAAATAAAGAAAAAAGTGTGCAAGACAATAAGAAACACTACCTGCTAAAAAAAAATTGAAGTTTTGTTGAAATTGGTTGAAATATATAGGAAATCTAATCCCATATATACATGAACACACAGACACAAAAACAACCAAGCTTTTATAAGTGTAAATCGATATGAGTTGTCCCCCTTTCATTCTCGCGATTAATCGTGTTTTCAAATTTATTTTGCACAAAAACAAATGTGTTTTTCCAATTTTTGGCGCTGTTAGAACCACCGCAAGGTAATTTTGCGTAGTCCTGTGAAGTTTTGTTGAAATCAGTTGAAAAATGTAGGAAATCCGATCCAATATATAAACGTACAGACACACACACACACACACAATCTGCGTTTTATAATAAGTAAGATATATATATATATATATATATATATATAAATATATATATTTATATATATATATATATTTATGAAAAATTGTCATTTTCATTAGATATATATATATATGAATATATATATATATTCATATATATATATATATATATATATATATATATATATATATATATTGATGCACATTCGAAATAGACGAACTTAACAATGTTAGACTTTTCTTAGTTTTAGTTTGTTAAAATTTCAGCTGAATGTATTATCAGAGCGACATGTGTCAGGATGTTACCACGAATAAGTCTTACTTAATCTGCTTTCTTTTTTCGAATTTGCGACCTTCTATGTGGAATAAATATATTGTAACTGATACTGCGAACAGCGTTTCATGTGGGTTGCTTGAAAAGACACACTGTTTTGCCGTCTTTCTCAAAGTCTCATGGATTTCGCTGAACTTATTCCAAATCAATTCTCTTTTTCTCGACATATATGATTTACACCTTTTTGGGCTTTTATTTCAGTCTGAATGTGTCGAAGTGTTTCGCGCAACTTCTCCGTCTTTAATATTACGCTTCCCCTCTATTACTCCCATTTTCTTTTCTTTTTTTTTTCTTTTTTCTTTTAATTTTACTGTGATCATCAACCTTTACATATCCTGGGACCATTCGATGTTGAGTGTTGTGATTGGGGGCCATTTGTGTGTATCTGATTGGTTGATAACTGTTACCCCTTTCCTTGAACAGTTTAATATTGCAGTTATTGGAGAAACATTATTTGGGGTTAGTTAGTTAGTTCCCCTGGAATTGGTTTCCGTGAAGAAGCTGTTCGAGGGAAACTTACTTCTCACCGATGATATATGAATGGAATTTGTTTTGCTATTATGTAAGGGTCATGTCGTGTTCTTGTCGTTATGGCTTTCGTCAGCGGGACCCTGGATTATAGTTCGTCCCAGCACTTTCCGTGTAAATAGCGGTAGAGCAGTGAGAGACTTGCCACATCCCGTATGTGGGAGAGAGGTTGAAGTGTAGAGAACAATTCGTCACCCACAAGGGTTCAGATATGCTTTTAAATTCTAACATAGCTGGAGAGTGAGATCTGGGTAGCACTCGCCCAAATATAGCAAGAGTACTCCATTGTTGACCTGATGTTTCTCTTTTGAATAGCAAAAAGGATAGCGGGAGGAGTCAGGTACTTACTGGTGCGGTACAGAGAGCCGGCCATTTTACCTGCATCTTTAGCATTGGATTCTGTGTACGAGTTCCACTTGAGGTCGGGTGTGTGTTTGGGATCCAACAGTCTTTCAAGTCATGGTGCTTCCTGGAGAGAACCTTCGTTCATCTTGATTGGTGGTAGTTCGGGATCAGATCGGTGATGATGGAATGTATCACGCTTGGTCTTCGAGACATTGAAGGTAACCAGCCAGGCCATTGGGTAGTTTGTGCAAGATTGGAACCAATCTTTGACCATCAAGAGTTTCAGAGGTGTACCGGTATAGTGATTTTCCAAGCGTAGCTTAGATGTGGCACAAGGCCGAATGTATGGAGCACCCAGTGAGGATCGAACTCGCTAATCTGTCGTAATTGTTCTAGCGAGACAAGCTTGCTAACAATTACACTGCCTCGAGGTGCCCAAAGATGATTTTTTTTACAGCGAGGTTCACCCTTTACAAGGTCCTTGGGCCACTCGGGGTAGAGGGTTACGTTTGGAGGCCGTTTGTGTGGAAGACAACGGTTTACCCCAGCCTTGAATAGATTAAGATTGTAGTGATCGGGGAAACATCCTGTTGGGAGTCGGTTCACGCCCAAATATGGCAACAGTGCTATATTTTTAGTTTGATTTGGCGCTTGTAAAGGTAAAGGATAGCAGGAGAGTTTAAGTACTTACTGAGGGGGTACAGGAAACCAAACATGTTACCTGCATCTTTCGCAGTGGATTCTATGTACGAGTTCCACTTGATGTCGGGTGTGTGTTTGGGATCCAACAGTCTTTCAAGTCATGGTGCTTCCTGGAGAGGACCTTCGTTCATCTTGATTTGTGGTAGTACGCGATCGGCGATGATGGAATGTATCGCGCTTGGTCTTCGAGGCATTGAAGGTAACCAATCCAATTCCCACCTCCTTAGGCAGTTTGTATGTGATCGGAATAGAGATCATAAGTTAGTAGTAATATAAAATACAAATTTTATTGTAATCTACGTGGGTCATTCAATAAATAAGGTGAATTTTTCGGTATAAGGACTTCTAATACAGATAGAAGCTTACTTTTTTTTTTCAACGAAGTCCCCCAGCACTGTCACACACTTTTCCGTATTCCCTCAGCGTAAAAATCTTTGGACTGATGCCTCAGCCAGTCGCTCCCAACACTTTTGACTTCATCGTCACTTTTAAACTTCGTGCCTCTCGTGAACGCTTTCAAGGGACCAAACAGGTGAAAGTCTGAAGGGGTAAGGTCTAGGCTGTAAGGGGGATGAGGGAGCAGTTCCCAGCCCAGCTCGTTGATGGTCTGCACCGTTTGGGTTGCTGTGTGAGGCCTTGCATTGTCATGATGCAAGATGATTCCTTCTGACTGATGACCCTTGCGTTTGTTCTTTATGTCTTTCTTGACCTGCCTCAGCAGTTCACAGTAGTTCTTCTGTCAGACTGAATGAGGTCATTGACTCGATCACCTCAGAAGACCTCACTTCTGTAGGCCTCCCAGGCCTGTTTTCATCCTCAACACTGCTCCGTCCTTCTTTAAACAATTTAGCCCACTTGTAGACATTTTTTTGGCTGAAACATGTGGCACCATATACAGTTGACATTCTCTTATGAATTTCAACTGGTTTGCACCCTTCAGCAACCAAAAACTTGATAACTGACCGCTGTTCAATCCTGGAGCATGTTTCTTGGTCGGCCATCTTTGTTAATCGCCAAAAATCTCAAAGTTCTTTTTTTTTTTAATCTGCAAAAGAAATTAAATCCATGTGAAAAAGAAGTAAAACAAAAAAATTAAAAAAAAAGTAAGCTTCTATCTGTATTAGAAGTCCTTATACCGAAAAATTCACCTTATTTATTGAATGACCCTCGTAATTATGTACAATAATGGATCATATGCAATATCTTACTTATTATAAAACGCAGATTGTGTGTGTGTGTGTGTTTGTGTGTGTGTGTGTGTGTGTGTGTGTGTGTGTGTGTGTGTGTGTGTACGTTTATATATTGGATCGGATTTCCTACATTTTTCAACCGATTTCAACAAAACTTCACAGGACTACGTAAAATTACCTTGCGGTGGTTCTGACAGCACCAAAAATTGGAAAAACACAATTGTTTTTGTACGAAATCAATTTGAAAACACTATAAAACACGATTCTGTCACCAGAATGAAAGGGGGACAACTCATATCGAGTTATACTTATAAAACCCAGGTTGTGTGTGTGTGTGTGTGTGTGTGTGTGTGTGTGTGTGTGTGTGTGTGTGTGTTCCTTTATATATGGGATCGGATTTCCTACATTTTTCAACCAATTTCAACAAAACTTCACTTTCTTTTTTGGCGGGTAGTGTTTCTTATTGTCTTGCACACTTTTGTCTTTATTTTTACATTCAGAATGCTTTAAAAATTCCATTTACAAGACAATTGTTCATAATAAAATTCTATTCAATCGGTACACTCATAACGATTGAAAACAATGTTTTTGTTTGGGTTTGACCAATTCGTAAAAAAAAAAAATAATAATAATTAAGACATGCGTGTCCGTCAACCTTAAACAATAATCTTTGTCAATTTTATTTTTCAGTCTTTATGATGGTCGATAATTGATCTATCTCTTACTGTTACATCCCCGGGCAACGCCGGGCTCTCCTGCTAGTAGGTGAATAATTCAACTATAAATTGAAATAAATACAATGCATTTGAATAGAAATTAGAGACATGTCATATCAATCCATTTTAAATATAAACTAACAATGTTTCGTTGCGGCAATCTTTAATATCAACTAGACTAGAGACTTTTTTAATTTTATCACGTTCAACGTTATGGCTAAAAACTACTCAGTTTTTAGATGTTTTTTTTGAGAGTTAGCAAATCATGGGCAAAACAAATTCACAGAATTGGACATAAAAAGAAGACCCCAGAATGATTTGCTAAAATCTCCCCTCCCTCACTTCATTTGTGCCTAATTTAATTTGTAACGTAGAAAAAAAACTAAATATTGATAAGATAGTGAGGGTCACAAAGCATTACTCGGGGCCCTCACTCAGCCTCCCCTACCCTCGGTCGATTCAGTAGTATGTAAAAAAAAATAAACTAGCAAAAATGTCTTACCTTTTGTGTTCTTGGAAATCATATTTCGCCGGTTCGTGCATTTGTTTCTTATTTTGTTTTTTGTTTGTTTTTTTTTTCTTTTCTTTTTTTTTCTTTTTTTTTTTTTGTCACTTGCTTTTTGGACTTTGTTCTTTATTCGAATTTTCTAGCTTTTTTTAATCATCTATAAATGATTTATATGGATCTTCACGGTGAGGTATGATTCATTTTATTTTTATTTATATACTTATTTAAATTACCTTATTTTTAAAGCGTCATCACTCATTAAATAAATAAATAAATCCCCGAACACAAAACCTTCTAATCTAATTGAAGACAAATATTTTCATTCGTTGTTATTTTTAATTCTGGTTGAAACTGCGATGATGTTTTCATTTCGTCTACGTATGGTTAAAGGGAGATTACATAGTTAATAATAATATATGAGGCAGGCAGGTTCCAATGGGTTCCGTGGTGTAGTGGTTATCACGTCTGCTTAACACGCAGAAGGTCGCGAGTTCGAAACTCGCCGGAACCTGTGGTAGTGATTTTTTTTATTTTGCTTCTGGAATGTTAATTGACTCTGTTTTTTATTGTTGCTTTTTCATACAACTCTGTTTTCTTCCTCGGTTAGAATTATCAATTCATTATTCAACGCTTTTTAATTTAAAGATACGTCATTCATTCCTTTTATTTTATTTTAAATCAGTAGCCCAGCTTTTTCTAATATCAGTTATTCTCTCTGACTGACCATAAAAGTTTCTCTTGGTCGATAATACATAGTCTAATCAGCATATCCAACCCTCTTCTTAATTTTTGAAAAAAATTTATCTTTTCTGTTTATTCACCCCAAAATATTAATTCACCCCCAAAATAGAAAGAATTTATATTTACTAAAATTCACACCAAATTATCCCAGAGCGAGGCTATCCATTGTACTCCAGCTGAGTTGACCTTTGAAATCGCTCCAAATTTGGGCGACTCGGATGCGCTATCTCTCACTCCAATAAACAAGTCAAAAACTTTTTTTTTTTTAATTATAAAAAATTCCTTGTAAGTGCAAAAAGATTTTTTTTATTTGATAAAAAAACCCTACGAAAAAATAGTTTGAGTTAACATTTAATTTAAAAATAAGCACACAACAGAGACAGACGACACGAGCCGAATTTAAGAACAAACGACAAGTTTATTCATTGTTAACGTACAAAAAATGAATGAATTAGACAAATTAAGTGCACTGTGTGCCAAATGATGGCCAATAACATGTATGTAAAAATAATCAATATTGCAAATGAAATATGCCCTTTTACAATAAAAATTATACTGCTGAATAAAGTCCTCAGAAAAGAAAACTAAAATGTAAAAAAGGAAAAAACACTTCTCTGAATAGTTTTTAAAGAATTGGTACAATTTTCGAAGCAAAATTCGTGGTAACAGCGAAGAATATAACAATCACACCAGCCAAAGACTTTTTTTCCTTGATGTGGGGGCGACTTTGACGTTCCTTCCAATTCACCTCTTGTGGTTGTCAAATTTCTTCTATATTATTTTTCTGTCTGGACCGGGACGACCTGGGTTCCAGCAGCAGATGTTCGTCGACTCCAGTATTTACCTGCTAATCCCCAGTGAATTAGGATGTGACACAAGATCAATTATTTAATGTGGAAAACTCGAGTGTTTCCACTCTCGGGCCATTGGTCACTTTCTTGTCTTAGCTAGTCATAGCCAGTCAAAGACACGCTACGGAACAGATCCTATGATCATGTCCAAGTAGAGGCGGTGGGATGGGGATGCGCATTGAAACAGTTACTACTACAAGAGCATCATCATCTTTAACTCTAAGAACCCACCTTTTATAAACTACAGGTAGGCTACAAATCCACTGCTCGGACATTGGAGCGAAACTTCTTGATTGGTTCTGGATGAAATAAACGCAGCTGCTTTTCCACAAA
>CAHIKZ030005487.1:997500-1022500 GCA_903632075.3 Acanthosepion pharaonis | reverse complement strand
TGTTTCTCTTAATATATTTGTTTAACTCAATTCCTCTCTTTGTGTCTTTATTTCTGGCCCTAACAAGGCCACAATATAATAGTTATAAAACAATTACTGGTCAGAGTTTAATTAGACCAGGAAATAGTTGTATTTAAAAGTGCTCAAGACACAAAGAAAGAAAATAAAAATTTAACATGCAGAGCATTTAAATTTTAAAAATTTTAGATCAGCTACTCATGCTACCTTGGTTTCAAAATTTTTGGCCAATGCCACCTGAAAATACCAAAAGATAAAACCAAAAGTAGAATGATTGAATGATCTCCTAAAATTTATCTATATATATATATATATCCACATACAAGCCTATTTCACTGTATCATAGCTCATCAGTGTGGCTAGACATCCAATTGCCTCAGTCCAGGATCAAAACTCAACCGATTTGGCATCAGTCAGAGACTCTACCCATAAGCTATTGGTACATAGCAGAGAAAAGGAGTCTTTTGATCTATTATATACGTGATGTATATAAATGACACATACACTCAGAGTGCTCAATTTATAACTGAAGAACGATGCGTTACAAGCAGGAGCAGCCACTGTTTTAAAAATTCCCTTTCCCCATATATATATATATATATATATATATATATATATATATATATATATATATATGTTTCATTGATCATTGAATGTCATAGACAAGAAAAATCTTGTGAATTTTATTAAGTTTTTCTCATGTTCTCATTGTTTTGCTGGAGAGTTGATGCTAAGCAAATGTAGAAACTGTAGGCCACATTTTTAACCCAAGCACTTTTAGCCAATTCATTAGCCATTTCTAAGGTTTTTGCTGTTAATATGTTTTCCGTGTTTGTGTTCTAAGCTGCCATGTGTAGAAGTAGTGGTAGTTCTAAGTTGTGTGAGAAAAATCTGGTTGGGATGATAATCATTACAAACAGTTTCTAGATTTTCTTAGCCTCTGCAAAAGAAAAACTTTAAGGACCTCAGAGAAAACTTAATAAAATCTTAATAAAAAAAATGTCTCATTCAATGAAATATGTATAAGAAAAAAGATTGCTTCCCAAACATATAAACTATATATATATGTGTGTATGTGT
Source organism: Acanthosepion pharaonis (assembly GCA_903632075.3). NCBI lineage: Eukaryota > Metazoa > Mollusca > Cephalopoda > Sepiida > Sepiidae > Acanthosepion > Acanthosepion pharaonis. Next base: position 1,021,403 of record CAHIKZ030005487.1, on the reverse strand, counting down.
ATATATATATATATATTTCTGGCTATGAGTTTGAATCTCACCATGGTCAATTTGTCAGGATGGTGACTTCCTGATGATATCAGACTGGATTGAGATTGATCCCAGCATGTGGCACCTTTGGAAAGTGCCTGAAAACCATACCACGAGTTGACCCAAGTCTTGTGAGTGAAATTGGGTAGGCAGAACCCTTGAAGGTTGTCAATAGCTGTGCTAGCATGAAGTCACAAGTCATTGTGACTGAAGGTTTCAGTGTGCTGACCTTGTTCAGATTGTTGATCACGCTAGATAACACACTCTCTCCCAGAAACTGTAATTAAGGTCTGCTCAGCATAGTTACATTTTAAACCACAGGTAGGCTCTGTGGGTGTAAATAAACACAAATGCACCTGAGTAAGCATTTGCAATAGTAATTGGCTACCTGTACTAATAACAGGTATCCTCGAATACCAGTAGCCAGTTATTTATATATATATATATATATATATATATATATATATATATATATTTTTCTGTTCCGAGAAATGTTGTTGGTTAGAGGTCTCCCTGTGGAAATTATACTCTCTGAGTAAACCTAAATCCCTATTTAATCCCTCAATGTTTGAATTTATTTTGAAAATAAATTTCAACTGCATCTTTCTTCTCTGCTATTGAATGAAAACACTAAAAGTATGCATCTGATGTCATCAATGTTATGAAATGTTTGGCTGAAGTGGGCAGCGACAGGTAAATTGTTGTTGTTTTCCCTGATGGTATTTTTTTATGAATATTGAACCAAAGACGGAATTCTGTTCTAGTTTATACAAAGTAATTTCCTTTTTTGCATTTGTAGCAGAATAGCAAATTTATAAGGTTTGAACTGTTACAATTCAGAACCGGTGGTTTAAATACTACGTGAGTGCCAGTGGATGTGAAATTGCTATCAGTGATGATATTTCTACAGACTTGGCATCAGGGTTTATTGCAGCTGATATTCCCTTGGCAAGGTGGTGAATCATGTATACCAGATGATGTTAAGTGTGTGCGCAGATGGGGGGTGATTGGCTTATGCCTAGTGTGAAGTGGGTTCTCAATGAATAATTTTCTAATTGTTTGGTCAAGTTTTAAATACTGGAAATCTTTTGTTAAGATATCATTTTAATCATTTATTTATATATATATATATATATATATATATATATATATATATATATATATATATAAAAAGACCATCCATGTACGCTTCTTACAATGTAGATTTAATAGGTTGGTTAATGAAATTCAAGGAATAAAAAGACAACAAAATGGTAACAATATTGTCAATAAGTCAATAATATTTATCATATATTAGTAGGCCTTTTGACTAAATCAAAGCATGGAGAGAAAGATTTTAAAATCAGAATTGTGGTAATAAAATAAGCACATCCCCTCCCCTTCTTACTTGTAACTATCCATTATCATAAACATTTTCAGTACAAAACTGAATTAGTCAAACTGAATTAGTCAAATAAAGCTTCATAAGCTTCTACTTAGTTGTTGCTATATTACAGGATTTTTTGGACTCACCTGTATCCTTTATCAATGAGATGAGAAATAAATAATGAAACCGGACTGACTCTTCCAGGGAATTTTGTTATTGTTTATGTTCTTTTTCCATATGTGTTGTATTACTGTAACGAATTTGATATATTTAGCTTAGTAGTTTGAAATGGTTAGGGTTGTGGAGGCTTTGTAGAAGGGTCTCTGCAGAAACTATATTCTCTGATTAAACCTAAATTCATGTTTATTCTTTTAATACATGATCCTATTTTGAGAATGTATTTTAACTCAGACTTACGTTGTTCTTGTTGATATTAGATGAAGACAATGCTAAAAGCATGCATCTGATGTTATCAATGTTGTTGTCTGGTTGGTTCCAATATGCACACACACACACACACACACACACACACACACACACACACACATATATATATTGCTTACTTCACAAAAACCTCTTCTCTCTCCTCAATTATGGGTTAATGAGTAAGATGTGTATCATTAAATCATCATCATTTTCCAAAAATATTTTTTGGTTTTAAATAAACTGCAAAAGGTTAGTAAGCCATAAAAAACAAATCAATCAATCAATCAATCAATATATATATATATATATATATATATATATTTTAGTTTTAATCCTTTCAAGTCCACAAATTGATTTCTTGGTGGCTGTAGAAAATTTATCAAGAAAAATTCCAAAATTTTCTTACAAATAATTTTTATTTTCCCAAGTATTTTCAATCACATCTGAGACCATCTTTGGGGGTTTAAATATCTGTGCATGGATACAATAACTCCGTAAATTCAAAATATTTTTCTTTTTCTTTTTTTTCACTGTTCATTTATTTAAGCATTCCAAGTAGACTTGAAAGTGTTAATAATACTTTAGTAGACTATTATTTTTTATAGAATGTGTATTTCAGCTTGGATCTCCTGAGGTTAACCCTTGGGGTCAGATGGAAGACAAAACAAGGAAGTTGATTTTAATTTGCTGAACAAGTGTGAGAATGATAGATAGAGAAAGGTTTTTCGTGAGTCGAGTCTTAACCGTCAAACAATGTAGACATGTTTACTTTTGTGTCTGGAATGGCTCCCCTGTGGAAAAGAAATGATCACCACTGGATAGTTAGAAAATTTAAAACATATCAATATCATTAATAAATAGTTAAGTAAAAATTTCCTGTCTTTATCTCTGACTCAAAACAAATAACAATCACCGGCCGCAAGAGAAGAATGCAAAATTATTATCAAATTGAGTCCATCAATCAAGAGCTTCCCAGCATGAGGGGACAATACAACAAAAGGATTAAAACTAAAATAAATAGGCATAATACATTTAAATAATTTAACCAAACATGTTTGAATGAAAATATACAGATTAAATGTGTGTGTGTGTGTGTGTGTGTGTGTGTGTGTGTGTGTGTGTGTGTGTGTGTGTGTGTGTGTGTGTGTGTAAACAATGACTATGACTGCTAATAATGCAAGACTCTTGGGTAGACGAATTGAGTTCTCTGAGTCACTGTGTGTTTATCTAAAAATAAATACAGCTAAATTCACCTTCACCCCTACTGTGTGTCAATGGCTTAGGGGTAGAATCTCTGACTGACAACAATTCAGCCAATTTTTGATCCTAGTTAGAGGCAACCAGACATCTAAGCACATTGATGAGCTGTGATACAGCAAAACAGTCTCTCTGCAGATGACAATATATATATATATATATATATATATATATAAATCATATATATATATATATATTATTATATTTCCTAGCAGTGGTCAATATCTGAATCCAAGCAGAAAGCAATGTTTACAATGCTGATATTCAAATGATGTAGACTATTTTAAGCCCCCACCTCACCCAACACATACACAGCAAAAGCAGAACACATTATTTTCCATTATATTCTGTCATTTGCTATATTGTTGAGATAAGCTTAGCTTGGTAAATATAAAAATTCCTGGAGATCCTAACTGTAAATTAAAGCAAATGAAGTGGGATCAATGCAGTGTCTGTTTGTAATATAAAAAAGCATTTGCTTTGTACTTTTAAGTTATTGGTTCAAATACTCATATTTCGGAAGACCTTTATGTGAGATCAAGTGAAATGGGATCAATACAGTGTCTGATTCTATTATAAATGCATTTATATTGTAAAACTGGTTCAAATACCCTTATTCCTGAAGACCTTTACAGATCAAGTGAAATGGGATCAATTGTCTTATTCTTTAAAAATGCATTTACATTATTTTTATTCATTGGTTCAAATACCCTTATTTCTGAAGACCTTTATGTGAGATCAAGTGTGTCTGATTCTATTAAAAAATGCATTTTCATTGTAAATTTTATATCAAAATTCCTGTGAGATCAAGTAAAAATGGGATATATATGTCTGATTCTATTAAAAATGCATTTACATTGTACTTTTATATCACTGGTTCAAATACCCTTATTTCTGAAGATCTTTCTGTGAGATCAAAAAATGGGATATATAGTGTCTGATTCTATTAAAAATGCATTTACATTGTACTTTTATATCACTGGTTCAAATAATTCTGAAGACCTTTATGTTCAAGTAAAATGGGATATATAGTGTCTGATTTTTATTAAAAAATTTTACATTGTACTTTTATATCACTGGTTCAAATACCCTTATTCCTGAAGACCTTTATGTGAGATCAAGTGAAATGGGATCAATACAGTGCCTGATTCTATTAAAAAATGCATTTACATTGTACTTTTATATCACTGGTTCAAATACCCTTATTTCTGAAGACCTTTTATTCAAGTGAAATGGGATCAATACAGTGTCTGATTCTATTATAAAATGAATTTACATTGGATTTTTTATACACTGCCAAATACCCTTTTCTATTTATTGTGAAAAAAATGGGATCATTGTCTGATTCTATTAAAAAAATGCATTTTCATTTTTTATATCACTGGTTCAAATACTTATTTCTGAAGACTTTTATGTGAGATCAAAAATGGGATATATAGTGTCTGATTCTATTAAAAATGCATTTATTCCTTTTATATCACTGGTTCAAATACCCTTATTTCTGAAGATCAAGATCAAGTGAAATGGGATATATAGTGTCATTCTATTAAAAATGCATTTACATTGTACTTTTTATATCACTGGTTAAAAAATTATTTCTGAAGACCTTTATGTGAGATTTGGGATATATAGTGTCTTTTTTATTAAAAATCATTTACTTGTTCAAATCACTGGTTCAAATACCCTTATTTCTGAAGACCTTTATGTGAGATCAAGTGAAATGGGATCAATACAGTGTCTGATTCTATTAAAAAATGCATTTTCATTGTACTTTTATATCACTGGTTCAAATACCCTTATTTCTGAAGACCTTTATGTGAGATCAAGTGAAATGGGATATATAGTGTCTGATTCTATTAAAAAATGCATTTACATTGTACTTTTATATCACTGGTTCAAATACCCTTATTTCTGAAGACCTTTATGTGAGATCAAGTAAAATATGATATATAGTGTCTGATTCTATTATAAAAATGCATTTACATTGTACTTTTATATCACTGGTTCAAATACCCTTATTTCTGAAGACCTTTATGTGAGATCAAGTGAAATGGGATCAATACAGTGTCTGATTCTATTATAAAATGCATTTACATTGTACTTTTATATCACTGGTTCAAATACCCTTATTTCTGAAGACCCTTGTGTGAGATCAAGTTAAATGCAATCAATCTAGTGCCTGATTGTCTTATAAAAATTATTTTCATTGTACCTTTAAGTTGTTGGTTTATGTAACCACATTTCTGAAGACCTATATAGTGTTAGGTTGTCTCATAAAAGCATTTATATTATACTTTTAAGTCATGGTTTCAAATTGCCAAATTTCTTTCAACTCTCACATGAGTGAAATGAGATGAACACAATGTCCCCTTGTGTCATAAAAATATTTATAATGTACTTTTATTTCATTGGTTAAGAATAGCCATATTGATGTATTATATCTTTTTGTACAAAGTTATAACTTTAAATCCTTTTGTACAATGCTATCTCTAAATCATTTAAAATCAATAACAATTAATTCATCCTACATTGAATTATCTCTCCATACATACATATGCACATTACACAGAATGAGTGTTTATGTCTGAGGCAGCATCCAGTTGTGAAAACCTCAGATGCTGTTACTAAACTGGTGAAACTTTATCTCTCTCCAGAGGCATCAATACACATCTTTCGACAAGAATAAATAAAAAAATTGAAATAAATACAACTTGAATTTCTAACCAATCAGAGGCTTTCCAGCTTCCTTTTGGAAACCTAGAAAATCAACCCATGATCCAATCTGGATGCATGAAATGAGACTATATATCTCACTGTCTGCTCATTATCTATCTATCTATCTATCTATCTATCTATCTATCTATCTATCTATCTATCTATCTCTGTTCATATCTATCTCAAAGTTTTCTCATATCTATCTATATATTTATCTATTTCACAGTCTGCTCATATCTATCTATCTATCTATCTATCTATCTATCTATCTATCTATCTATCTATCTTATTGTGTTCATATCTATCTGTTTATCTCATTCTGCTCACAGCTATATACATTATTCTGTTCACAGCTATCTATCTCATTTTGTTCATATCTATCAATATGCCTATCTTTATGTATCTATCATATTGTCTGTCGTTGAGATACTTCAATGCTCTTGATGGCTTCATAACATTTCTTTGCCAGAGCTACATGCAGTTTAGAATTCAGGGTTTTTCCTTCTTCAAGACTGGTTGCCAACTACAGTCAACCCTGTTATTTAACCTATGGCTGGGGAGAAATGATGGAATTATTGAGCTGTATTTGAGAATACCAGTGTTAATGATAATGTGATGTTAATGGCAATATTAATGGTAATAGTAGCCATTTCCTTATAAGGAAACATTTAGCATTCATTGACCAAGCAGCCAGTGCTGCTTTCAGTTGAAATTTATAAAAGTTTTCAGGAAAATGGGTTTTTCAAGTCCAGTAGCTGTTACTGCTCTTTCCAGTATTGATGAGTGTTTCCTTCCTAACCTTTTATTTGAAGTAATGTGGAATGTCCACATATTGATTATGTTATTGTTTTCTCTTCAAGTTACATGTGCTATTCATTTTAGTTGTCACTGCTGCCATTAAAAGTATTCAACTTACATAGTTTCTGTTATCTGGTACAGTTCTTTGTTTGGGATTCTGTAGAATAGTCTTTGCTAAGACCCACAGGCTTCTCTTGCTCAAAACCATTTTAACCATCTGAGAAAATGGTTGTATACAGCTGACAATTTAGATGTTTCTGAATGAGTTTGGTGCCATGAAAGTCTCGATCTGATAAGGCTATTTAAGAACCTGACTCAAGTTTTCAGGTTGATATTTTGGATTTGTAGCAACTTGCAATGTTGGGCAAAACTACCCCTAGCACAGCTGATTCTATTCTCAATTTCCTTATCTCTTATGCTAAATTTGTTATAACTGATCAAGCATCAAGGTAGTTGATGTGTTTAGTATTTACTAATAACACACCTGGGATTTTTAGAATAGACTAGCAGCATGTCCCAATGCTGCCCGTGCTTGATTCAAAAATCGTACGACTCATACAGCAATTGCTATCACTTGACTTAAAATATTTTTGCCCTTCCTTGCCTTTAAAGGAGTGCCCTTTGTCGTGTTGATGTTGCTACATGCCTTACTTCTTGCCTATCTCACACTGCAAATTTTTTCTAAGCTCTATACTAAACATTAAATCTGTTACGAAAAAAGAACTAAACAAAATGAACACAAAACAATCAGTATTAAAAAAGGACTTGTTATAGACAAGCATATGGTTGCAAGAAAGAAATACGACAACAGCAGAAATAGATTTACGTTGTTTATTTCAACAGGAACGTGTGGGTTTGGGACAAGGTTCATAAGCCGGCTTCAAATCTAGGTCAATCTCTCATAGTAGTTCACACATGTTGACGGTGGTTGACGCTCCCCTGTTGTCAGCAGCTGAATGTGACAGGTCTCTATCCTGGGCACCTGTGGACTGCCTGTTGAACTTCCGTGTGACCCCTTTTATAGCGTTTTTTATGACTTAACAGGCTCGAAAAACGAAGCGAGTATAATTAGGAGGGAAGCATTTTTATTGGACGAAAAGTAGAGCACTTTAAATATTATTTTATTTTCCGACCGGAACACGTGTGTCGGGAACATTTGTGAAGAAAGATAATGGTCATTTTGTGACGGGGCTTTGTCCCGTTTACATCCGGTTCTCGCTCTTGAGTATTTGCCTGTAAATCAGTCAAGATATGTCTTATTTTATAACAGACTTGTAACTGGAAAAACCGAATGAAAAAAGAATGTTAAAAACAAATAATTTTTCATACCCAACCCAGTTCTGTAGAATCAGAATCAACGTTGATTTTAAGCAAGTGAATGAGCCAATTGAAGTAAAGCCATGCAGATTTAAATTTTTCCCACTTGTGACAAATGCAGCTATCAATTTTTTTTTTGCATGCTAGCATGCTAGTTAATATTCATGTCAGTCAGCTGTTGGCTCTCACGCTGACCAATAGAATCTTCCTACCTATTCATGGCAGCCGGCTATTGGCTCTCACTCTGGCCAGTACAAAATGACCGCAAACTACATGAAAACTGCTGTAGAAGTATGAAAAAATTGATTATTTCCACTATCAATGGGAGTTGGGAAATGCAAAATTGGTCTTGGCCATCCTGCTAACTTGGAGCATGTGCATGTAAATTTGGGCGCAAATCCTTCGAAAATTGCGGCCGTGCATTCGTTACACGCACACACACATCCTGCCTTTTATAAATAGAGATGCAGGGTATGTGAATCACTGTTTTCATTCCAAATTCAGAGCATAATTTCTATTTGGGAAAGGTTTCTCTTAAGTCCTATTTCTTGGAATACTTTTTAGAGGGCATTGATTTTCTGTTCAAGATCATTCTTATCCCAACTATAAACACTTATGCCTTCAGCATACCCCACTTCATCATCAGTACATTGGCCTCAGGAGGAAAAGCAGGATCATTGTCTTCTATCAATAGATTCATTTAGGGTGTGACATGGAAATGATTAGTACCCATCTCTTCACATCTGTGTTTAAAAATATGCTGGTCATAGTCTAGAAAATGATTGAATAGACTTGGACCCTTACTTCCTCTTTGTTGTACTTTTGATCAGGTTTAAAATGTTTCCATATTGGGGTCCATGCCAGACATGTAATATTTTTTAAGTTCCTATATTACATCAATGCATTCAGTTGACTTGGAGCTTGGAAGGTGTTTTTTAATGGATGAGAAGAGCAAGTCATTACTGATGTGGTCAGATGTGACTGAGCAGTCAACATAGCTGATATAGGATTATCTATGGGAAAGTCGTACAATTTCCTGAAGTTATATGATAATATATATACTATCATTACATCCCTTACCAGAACAAAAACCAAATTGGGACATGAGAAGTTTTATAAAAGAATTAGGATCTAGTTAATATAATGTTCATTAATACTTTCACCATAATGGATCCTCTGCAAAAACCATCCGTCAATGACACTTGATGTACAAACTGATTTCTTACAAAGAATACATATTCTATTCATATGAACCTATCCTTAAAATCTTGTTGGCATTAAATAACCCATTGTGGTTGATATGTCATAAAATAAAATAAACCAAACTAAAAGCAGACCCTCTACAAAAACCCTCTTTACAAAAATACATTAATGAAATTTGATCTACAAACTGATTTCGTACAAAGAATACATATTCCATTGATACAAAAATATCCTTAAAATGTTGTCGGCATTAAATAACCCATTGTGGTTGATATGTCATAAAACAAAATAAACCAAACCAAACCAAACCAGACTCTCGACAAAAACCCTCTTTACAAAAAGAAAAAACGACAATGAAACTTGATCTACAAACTGATTTCTTATAAAGAATACATATTCTATTCATATGAACCTATCCTAAAACTTGTCAGCATTAAATACCCATTGAGGTTGATATGTCATAAAATAAAATAAACCAAACCAAACCAAACCAAACCAAACCAAACTAAACCTTTATTAGCCGAAGTGCATGAGCCGATTCCAAGAATAACAAGGAAAAACATGTGACAACAATCCTGAGTTGAAGACTCAAACTGATTTCTTATAAAGAATACATATTCTATTCATATGAACCTATCCTAAAACTTGTCAGCATTAAATACTCATTGAGGTTGATATATCATAAAATAAAATAAACCAAACCAAACTAAACCTTTATTAGCCGAAGTGCATGAAATGATTCCAAGAATAACAACAAGGGAAAACATGTGACAACAATCCTGAGTTGAAGAAATAAACAAAGAAAAGAGGGAAAAAATGGAGGGGAAAATACTAAAAAATTAACAAATAAAATATAAAAAAAAAAACTTGTTAACTCTTTGAGAAACCAATATCTACAGAAAATTGGAAATTAAATTACTGGATCCAGCAACATAGAAAATGTGTTTAAATATGGTGAAAAGTGAAAAATCACAATAATATCATACAATCAAAACCAACACAGAAGAAATGACCTGGTCTCAAAGACATTTTGAATCACATTCAATTTACAGTTGAGCTAGCTAGATGTAGCCGTAACTTCTATGCTGACAGTTTCTTATCTTGCACTTCTCGCAATAATAATAATAATAATAATAATAATAATAATAATAATATGCATTATGATATCATGGCATGGAATATTGAGACAAGCTATACTTAAAAATGGTAATGTCAATATTAGCTGTTTCTCGACAAGGAAACATTTGGCATTCATTGACTGGGCAGCCAGTACTGCTTTCGACTGAAATTTATAAAATCTTTCTCTTAAAACAATTATTTGGGAAATAATTTTTTCAAGTTCAGTAGCTTTTATTAGACTTTTTAGTAATGATGGGGGTTTTCTTCCAAACCTTTTATTTGAAATGTCAACATCTTGATTATATCATTATTATCTCTTTGAGTTAGATGTGCTATCCATTTTAGTTGTTGCTGCTGTTGGTAGTCCTCAAATGATGTGTTTTTTGTTATTTGGTACAGTTCTTTGTTTGTAAACCTGTAGTACTAATCCACAATGTTCAAAGAAGATGGATCTTTACCAAGACACTCAGGCTTCACTTACTCAAAGCCATTTTTGGCCATTGATCTTAGAAAGCAGTTGTATATAACTGACAGTTTAGATATTTTGGAACAGGTTTGGCGCCATGTATTATATCCATGTAAATATCTCAATCTGACAAGGGTATTTAAGAACATGGCTGCCATCTATTTTCTTCATTACCATTGTAAGTCTATATCTAAACGATATTTATATTCTTCTTTGATTTCACTAGTATAAGAATGTTTATGTTTGACCTCATCAACTAAGTGTTTCACAATACTTTCCCTTCTTCTTTTATCCATCAAGATATATCAGCATCCAAAACCAGTCTACAATTTTTGTGCTTTTTTTTTTTTCATGACAGGTCAACCGTAATGATAAGACTTCACATTTTTACTTGTTGACTATAAATGGTCAATATTGATAATGATGTTCAACAAAGTCGAGCTGCATAATTTCCATGGTTTTTGATAACTAAGATATTATCATTACTCTTTCTTATATATGACTGCAATTACTAACACGATAAGGATATTATATGCATATTGTATATATTTACACATTATTTAAAATTATTAGACAATGAGTAATAATAAAGAAATTAAGAAAGAGAAGAAGAAAGAAAGGGAGAATATTAAGAAAGAAAGAAAATAAAAGAAAAGAAAGAAAGAAGGGAATGTTAAGAAAGAAAGAAAGAAAGAAAGAAAGAAAGAAAGAAAGAAAAGAGGGGAATGTTAAGAAAGAAAGAGAGATAATAAGAAGAAAAAAGGAAGAGGAGAATGCTAAGAAAGAAAGAAAGAAAGAAAGAAAGAAAGAAAGAAAGAAAGAAAGAAAGAAAGAAAGAAAGAAGGAATGTTAAGAAAGAAAGAAAGAAAGAAAGAAAGAAAGAAAGAAAAGAAAGAAAAGAAGAAAAAAAAGAAAAGAAAGAAAGAAAGAAAGAAAGAAAGAAAAGAAAGAAAGAAAGAAAGAAAGAAAGAGGGAATGTTAAGAAAGAAAAATGAAAGAAAGAAAGAAAGAAAGAAAGAAAGAAAAGAAAGAAAGAAAAAAAGAAAAGAAAGAAAGAAAGAAAGAAAGAAAGAAAGAAAGAAAAGAAAGAAAGAAAAGAGGAAATGCTCAGAAAGAATTAAACAAAGTAAGAAAAAAGGATTAATATTAACAAAGAAAGAAATAAGAAAGAAAAAAAGAAGTGATAAAAAAAAGTAGTAGGAGAAATATCAAGAAATATCAGGGAATTATTAAGAATGAATTTGGGAATGCCATCAATTGTCTTGTCATATCCTCCTTAATCTCATTCAATTATCCCATCATCTTTCATCTTTTCCATCTCCCTTCATCTTTTCAAAACTGCATGCTCCATTCTGATTGGTTGCCAAGCTACATGAAGGTCATGAAATTGTTAGAGCATTTAAAATGGTTGGTTATGTTGTGATTCCTATCAAGAAAAACCAAAGGTTTGAATTGATTTTAATGTCCATCACAAACCTTTATCTATGAAGAGTTAATTTCTGGTGAACCCAATATATACTGGATTCACCTTAAAACATACCAGTAAGTTTTGTATTCAGTGTCACCTCAGAACATCAAGAGACCAAGGAGTCCTGCACGTTGACCTAGAAGGTGAGCTTGAAGCCAACAGATGAAGAATTGGGTCTCGATGGATGGTGGTGCATATACCAACATGAACAAGGAAGTGAAACCAGCTGTACTTAGGATACACACACACAAGACAACCAGATAACAGGAAGATATATATATATATATATATATATATATATATATATATATATATATATACCCTAGTGAGCCAGACAAACCTACCTAGGTTTCACCTAAATGGATCGTCAGGGAAAGTTTGGCTAATGAGGCAAAGAGAAACACATATTTATAGCTCTTTTGTTAGTTAGTTGTTTACTCGTATCGGGGTTTTTTCTTTGGGCTTCAGACCTGCATCTGTGCGATTTTTTGTCAACAGAAGTTCATGTTTGTAGCTCTTTCTTTTTTTTAAAACCTTTTTTTCCTCGAGATTGATTTGATTAGCAAATCAAAAATTCGAGGGTTTTTCAAACGAGTCTAGTTATCTATATATATATATATATATATATATATATATATATATATATATATATATATATATGCCTCCTCCGAAGGGGAAGATAGAATACCCCATATTCTTGCAAGAAGATTGAACATTTGAAGAAAGACCTTAAACCACATATTACTAAATTCAGCTAACATTAATTTCATAGAGACCCAAAGTGATAAATAATTATTTTACTTATTAAAAAATTAGTCTCATGGTTTTCTCAGATATTACTATAACACTATTTTTTTTTTTGTTAGGTTATTGTTTTAGTCAGTTCCCCACAAACAAAGCAATAATAGCACTAAGAAGCAAAGGGCAACTGGGAGTGAAAGTGAATGAAAAAACTTTAGAAGGCACTGGAAACCTAAGCCTTAAAAAGTAAACAAGGGATAAACCTCTACTCTTGTTCAAAAGATTGGGGTAGAGTATGAACCCATTGACAGGCAAACCAAATGAATTAAGGCTCAAATGACTTGGAATATGACATAGATTTTAGTTATTTCTCATATGTCAATTATAAATCAGAGGTCCAAGAACTTTTTAGACCATGAATACCATCATGAAATACTTCTTCTCACATCATATTTGATACAATAAAAATATTTGGGCATATTAACAATTTCTGTAGGGAATATAAAAAGAAAGGTTTTTACTGTATTTAAGTGTGTTATGTTTAAAGCAAGCTGTCAGATTATTATAAAACATTACAAAAGCCTACTGTTTCCCAGGTTAGTGTTTTATCATTGCTGGTATTTCCTTTAAGTTACATCTCTTTCTTCTGGAGTTACCAACTGGTTAATGATAAGATTGTGTAGAGGCATATTTAGGTATGATGAATCAGCTGGTAATGATAAACATACCTGATATTTTGTCTTTTTATTTAATTATTTATAATTTTTTTACAATAATGACAAGAATAATAATAATAATAATGCTGTCTATAATTCTGAGATGAGGCATTGTAACTATTTACATCTTTCAGACTGTTGTCCCCATCCTTATTGTCTTATTTGTGACATTTCATTACATTCTGGCCTTCTTCAGGTGATATCCATTGGAATTTTGAACTGAAACCTTTTATTTAATACATTGAGGTAGATTGTTCCAATTCTTTATGCTATGGCCTTTTTTGGATATCTCAGTATCCATTAATTCCCTTTAGTAACTCAACTTTCCAAGTTTTTATTCACTCCTGTTGTGGCCAGGTATTGAACTCACAACTCTTTGGGTCAAGTTACTCTTTGAATTACTTAACCAATGCTTTTTGGATTACTCAACCAATGCTTTCAGCCACTGATCCAGTGGATAAAAGCATTGATTGAATAATCCAAACATTGTGAATATGGCAATAAAGATGAGCACAACAGTCCAAACAATGTAAATAGTGTAAATAATAATAATGCTGTTTGAATAAATAATATTATTATACTAGCAGCATGGCTCGGCATTGCCTGTGCTTGATTCAAAAATCGTACGACTCATACAGCAAATCGCTATCACTTGACTTAAAATATTTTTGCCCTTCCTTGGCTTTAAAGGAGTGCCCTTTGCCATGCTGATGTTGCTACATGCCTTACTTTTTGCCTATCTCACACTGCGAATTTTTTCTAAGCTCTATACTAAACATTAAATCTGTTACGAAAAAAGAACTAAACAAAATGAACACAAAACGATCAGCTTAAAAAAAGGACTTGTAACTGGAAAAACCAAATGAAAAAAGAATGTTAACAACAAATACTTTTTCACACCCAACCCAGTTCTGCGAAATCAGAATCAACGTTGATTTTAAGCAAGTGAATGAGCCAAGTGCCATGCAAATTTAAATTTTTCCCACTTGTGACAAATGCAGCTATCAATTTTTTTTTTGCATGCTAGCATGCTAGTTAACATTCATGTCAGTCAGCTGTTGGCTCTCATGCTGACCAATAGAATCTTCCTGCCTATTCGTGGCAGCCAGCTATTGGCTCTCACTCTAGCCAGTACAAAATGTCCACAAACTACATGGAAACTGCCGTAGAAGCATGAAAAAATTGATTATTTCCAAAAATTGGTCTATTTTTGGAGCATGTGCAAATTTTGGTGCAAAAAAATTGTGGCCTTTCGTTACACACACACACACACACACACACACACACACACACACACACACACACACACACACACACACATCCTGCCTTTTATAGATAGAGATAGTTTCGTCTAGATAGATGACTGTCTAAGGTAAAATGACTGTCTAAATTAAAATGGCTAGATAGAAATGACTGTCTGAGGTAAAATGGCTGTCTGAGGTAAAATTATAGCTTATTCTAGTGATACATTAATAGTTCAAGGTTACTATCATATTTTTTTTAATCATTTCAACCTAAGCAAGACAATAAAGTCACTAAAGAGCAAGAGGTTACTAAGTGTGAAAAAGTATGAAAAGAATAAAACATTATTAAGGAGAGGGAACAATAAAAGGACCAGAATTGAGAAGATAGAAGATAATGATTGACATTGAGGCATATTTAAAAATGATGGATCAGCTGGTCCTGATAAACATAGCTGATACTTTGTAATGATAACTCCTTTACAGTACAATAATAATAATGTTAATAATAATATCTTCAAATACTATCAAAATACAAGGATCTTGAAGTGGAAATTTCAAAAATATAGCACAGAGGGGCATCAATAATTCCAGTTGTAGTTGGAGCCCTCAGATTGATTGGAAAAGATTCTGATAGACTGATTGAAGGGATTCCTGGTAACCCATGCCTTAAAGAAATACAAAAATATATATGCACAAGCATTTAGAAAAATATGACAAACTATACAGCTCATACCTTACAAACAGCTTTATACAGTGTAACCCGGATATAAGAGAAACCCGGATATAAGAGAGATTTTCTCTGGTCCCAAATTAGAGCCTGTGTTAATGTATATAAAATAGACCAAACCCGCATATAAAGAAACCTATAAGAGAGATTTTCTCTGGTCCAAATTAGAAACCTGTGTTAATGTGTATAAACCCGATATAAGAGAAACCCGGATATAAGAGAGATTTTCTCTGGTCCCAAATTAGAGCCTGTGTTAATGTATATAAAATAGACCAAACCCGGATATAAGAGAAACCCGGATATAAGAGAGATTTTCTCTGGTCCCAAATTAGAGCCTGTGTTAATGTTCTATAAAATAGACCAAACCCGGATATAAGAGAAACCCGGATATAAGAGAAAATTAGAGCCTGTGTTAATGTATATAAAATGACCAAACCCGATATAA
Source organism: Acanthosepion pharaonis (assembly GCA_903632075.3). Taxonomy (NCBI): domain Eukaryota; kingdom Metazoa; phylum Mollusca; class Cephalopoda; order Sepiida; family Sepiidae; genus Acanthosepion; species Acanthosepion pharaonis. Next base: position 1,005,365 of record CAHIKZ030005487.1, on the reverse strand, counting down.
GAGAGAGATTTTCTGGTCCCAAATTAGAGCCTGTGTTAATGTATATAAAATAAACTCTGAGTCCCAAATTAGAGCCTGTGTTAATGTATATAAAATAGACCAAACCCGGATATAAGAGAAACCCGGATATAAGAGATTTTCTCTGGTCCCAAATTAGAGCCTGTGTTAATGTATAAAAATAGACCAAACCCGGATATAAGAGAAACCCGGATATAAGAGAGATTTTCTGGTCCCAAATTAGAGCCTGTGTTAATGTATATAATTAGACCAAACCCGGATATAAAGAAACCCGGATATAAGAGAGATTTTCTGGTCCCAAATTAGAGCCTGTGTTAATGTATTTTATAAGAGAGATTTCTCTGGTCCCAAATTAGAGCCTGTGTTAATGTATAAAATAGACCAAACCGGATATAAAGACTTCTTCTCCGGTCCCGACAACTCTCTTATATCTGGGTTACACTGTATATGTAAAATGTGTGTGATCATAGTTTTTTTAAATTTATTTTTTGTTTTTACAAAAATGCTCAGTGGAAAATGTCATGAAGCCATTTTTGACATTTGCTCTCTGGTTGGAACCTGGAATGAAATGTGTATACAAAAGAAATCAAAGGAAATAATAATCATAATAATAATAATAATAATAATAATAAAGAAAATCAATAAATTCAAAATGGAGTTTCAAGTGGGTGAAGAAATGTAAGTAAAACAAAATACACATACTGCAGCTGCAAAACCTTAAAAAAGGAAGCAAAGCCAAATAGAATTGACCAGATACAGAAACAATGGCAAGATAAACCTTTTCAAGGTCATTATTCTGCCCATACCTAACAAGCTGATGTAGACAAACCCTGTACCCATCAGTGGCCACATAGTTCAGGGTTAAAAGCTGGACCCAAAGATTTCATTCTTGCTACACAGGACCAATGCTTGCTAACTAGAAATTACCAATCACACATACTAAAAAATTATGTTAGCCCAAAATGTAGATTCTGTGATAAATATCCAGAAATAACTGACCATCTTGTATCAGGTTGCATGGTATTGACACCTACTGAATATAAAACCTGGCATGACAGAGTGAGCCAATAACTGCATTGGAAAATCCGCAACTTTTACAAAAAGGAAAATGCAAGAAATTGGTATGAACACCACCCAGACCTGGTTATGGAGATGGGATCTGTGACAATTTTATGGGACTTTACAATACCCACAGAGAGGACAATCAGAGCTAATCACCCAGACATTGTGATTACAGACAGCAAAGACAAAATGTGCCTTCTTATTAACATGGTAGTCCATGCAGACTATAATGTATCTTTGAAGATCTTCAAAAACCTATCAAAAAACATGAACCTTGAAATCAAAATCTCAAAAATATAGCACATGAGGACATGAAAAACTCCAGTTGTAGCTGCTGCCCTCAGATTGATTGGAAATGATTCCAATAGACTCATTGAAGGGATTCCTGGTAGCCCATGCCTTAAAGAAATACAAAAAAATTGTACTCACAAGTAGAGCCCACACTTTACAAAGGGCTTTATCTATGTAAAATATGTGTGATCTTAGGTGTGTGTGTTTTTTTTCTCAAAAAATTCTCAGTGGAAAATGTCAAAATGTTATTTCTGACCTTTGGTCTCTGATTGAGACCCAGAAAGAAATGAGCACACACTATAAAATAAAATAATAATAATAATGGCTAAGTGTTGAAAGGGTTGGTTTTTAAGCTTGAAGGATAAGGCAACCAAAGCAGCATGGGAGACATATCTAGTTACTTTGAAACACTGTCAATCAGAGACTGTCTGAGCGAATTGAGTTACCTGAACAACAGGTATTTCTAACTGGGCCCCACTTGCAAGATTATGCATTGCTTTTATTGTTTTGTTTTATTTATTTAATGGCATATCAACGTCTTATGGGTCACTTAATGCTGAAATTTAATTTTGGGGGAGCTTTGAAGTAATAAATATATGATATATGTTATTCTGCTTTCACAATTGAATACATGGTAGATGATACTCAGCTTTTATGCATGTACATATTTGTGTGGACATAATTACTAGAGGTGGCAATATGTGTGTCTTATGTTGTACTATTGTTGAAGTTATATTTTGGAATATAGTTTGAATTCTTTAAGAAATTGATATTATTATATGGATTAATGTCATGAAAGAGTTTTTTTATATTGGTTGTTCGGTTGATTTTGTTTAACGGCATATTAACACCTCTATGGGTTATTTAATGCTGAAATATTTTGTAATAAATAAATATTTATATACAGTTTTATGGCTTCAACTATAGATAAAATAAATTGCTGGTTATTTTGCTATAAAAATGTATTGCTTGTCATTTTACTACTGTTGTAATGGAATGTCTCACACTCCCTCTTGCCTATGTGGACTGACTATATCAGTAGCTATATATAGTGAGTACAGAATATACCTGGGGGCTTACTTCAGCAATTAGTTATACTTACCTGGCACAGGGCTCGTCCCTGGGCTGGTGGTATCACACCTATGACTAGCTTGGACTGGCTCCGGCCAGGACCAGCTATGACAAGCCAAGACCAGCTATGACTAGCTTAGACCAGCTCTGACCAGCTTGGACAAGCTAAGACCGGCTTAGACTAGAGGCCCGAGTGAAAACATTCGGATCCCCACGTTAAAAACCGACCTTGTGTCACAATCTGGCTTAGTCGGGGGTCAAGTAAATATCTAGTTCAAAAAATGAAATTAAAAAAGAAAATTTTAATTTCATTTTTCATTTCATTTTTGGAAGTGCTATCTGATGATCCGGCGTCCTTTAAAAGGACTCTGGTGAAATAAATTATTATAGTGGTACCTTAAAGTGGTCTGTTTTTCTTTTAAATATATATATATATATATATATAAAAACTTGACAGAAGAGTGAAAAAAAAATGAGAAAGACCACTTAGAGTTATTGAATTAATCAGCTATCAAACTGATACCTTGAGAATCTTTTGCAATGAAAGTCAAAACATTGTGCTGTAGTTATCAAGAGTGAAGGAGGATATTTTGATGTGAGAAAAATTTAATCATAAAATGTTTTTTTTTTTCTTTTTGTCAGAATAAAATTTCTAATAACTTAACATTTTTTTTAAATAACTTTTTCTATTTTAAAGTACAAAACAACTACTTTTGGGGCAAATTTTTAAAAATACCAGTGGTGTGTATGTGTGTGTATGTGTGTGTGCGTGTATGTATATATATATAGAGAGGGAGAGAAAGATATATATATATATATATATATATATATATATATGTGTGTGTGTGTGTATAAATAAAAAGAAAGAATAGTAAGATATATAATCCAAATTCGCTTGAGAAGGAAATGGAACTAATGTTTTTAATTTAATTACAAAATTAAATTCGAGGCTTTTAGCTTCCATTTTTGAAACATAGTTAGAACTGTGTAGCAGAAAAAAATATTTTAAATCATATTTTAAATCATATTAATTATATAATATATATATATATATATATATATATATATATAGATAGATAGATAGATATGAACAGACTGAGATAGATATAGATAGATAGATAGATAGATAGATAGATAGATTTATGAACAGAAAGATAGATGATAGATAGATAGATACATTTTCAAAAGTCTGTGGCATTGGACTATATATCTTAATAACTATTGAGAATATCAAAACGCAAATTTATATTTCCTGAAAGCTAATATTCCCCCATTTTTATATAGGTTTTTACAGATGTTCAATGTGAGTGCCGCAGGTTACATGAAACACATCCAAACGATAATCTAATTCTTACCAAACATATGACCAAGCATAGCATGTCAATGGCTGCCAAGACTTCAGTTATTTGCATCTTCAGATCATCTACATCTCTGGGAAGGGGAGGTATGTACATAAAGCCTTTCACATACCCCCAAAGGAAGAAGTCACATGGTATGAGGTCTGGAGACCTAGGTGGCTATTGCAGGAACACACAATCAGTCTGAAATGTCTGATCCATCTGTCAGTCAGAGTTTGTGTTCAAAATTAAATTTAATTAAATCAAATTACAAATTAACAGAAGAAAACTTGACACTTTCAACTTTCAAATGGTACCAGTTGAATCATGCTACCATTTGTAGTTCATGATATAAAAATTCTTGAGATGAATAGAAGAAGCACCTAACCAGATATGGCAACAGTATTCAATGTAAGAACAAATGGTAGATTTTTAAATGGATTCTGATGAGAAAAAATTTTCTGGCATGATACAGGGAATCAACTTTCCTTGCAGTAGATGAAGCAATTGATTTGATATAGTCACTCCACTTCATATCAGTTGAAAGCAGGAAGCTAATAAAGCACTCCTAGAGTTTAGCATCAGCCATGCTGATAGCAGGCAGAAAAGATTTTCTGTGGTGGTTAAATCAAAGTTTTGTTTTGGAGGCATTAAAATTTACAAGTCATTTCTTGCCCCAATTAACCTCTGATTGGAAATCCTTTTCAAGAACTGTTGCCAGGTCTATTTTGTTAGATTTGTCAGATTTGCTACTGAGACTTGAGCAAATGGTAATGTCCTCTGTATAAATGCCTAGTTGAGAACTGATGACATTAGGGAGATCATTGATGAAGATCAGAAATAGTGTAGAAACCAGGATAGAGCCCTGGGGAACTCCTGTGTTTGTATGAAAGGATCTGGAAGTGAGCCCATTCAACACAACCTTTCCTTTCACAATTTGTTAGGAGCAATTGGATTAAACTAAATATTCATCCAGTTACACTGTAGCCCTCGAACTTGCATATAAGGTCAGCATGTCAAACACTGTTAAATGCCTTTGAGATATCTAAAACCACAGACCAAGCTTTGCCATTCTTATCTTGAGCTTGATATACAAATTCAGTAATGGCTTTTAACATAGCAGTAGACTTGGCAAAACAGAAGCCATATTGTTTATCTGAAAAGCGGTAAGATTTTGGTATTGATTAGAGCCTCAAATACTTTATTCAAAAGCAGTAAGAGCCTAATAGGGCAATAATTTGAGGGGGTCAGAGGGTTTTCTAGAATTCTTAATAGCAAGAACTACAGAGGAGGACTTCCAACAAGCCGGAAAGCAGGAAGCAATTGTAGAGTTTGGAGAGAAAAGGATCCAGCTCAGGAGCACATTTCTTTAGAATGATGGCAGAGGTCCTGTCACATATGCTTGCCTTGTGGGAGTCTTATTTAGAAATGATGTCGAAAACCAGTGATGAGGTTATATGTATATCACTCAGTAGAGCCTCTGTTCTAAGGGGGGAAACTCCAGATGAATCAAGAGTGAAGTTGAAAGAGAACTTCCAAGCAAAGCACTCTACCTTGTTGGCAGTAGATGTCAGAACTTCACATTGATTGAAGAGAGGAAGGACTGACGATATGCTATTGTTCAGTACACTCTTGCAGAACTGCCAGTAATCTCTGGAACCAAACTTGTGAGAGGCTATACATTGTTTCATTCTATCAGCAAATAATAACTTCACTTCTTTGAGGTCACACTTGCACTCATTATGAGCAGTGACAAAGAGACTTCTGTTACAATCAGATCTATCACTCTAATTCAGCCAGAAAAAGTGACTCCTATGGGCTATATCAGCTGATCATGCATGTGAGAATCAACATGATGATCATGGTTTCAATTGGTATTTCTGTGCTGTTCTGAAAGCTTTGAAAATGACTTTCACTCAGAAGGAGACCTCAGTATCACATTTTTGAACAGGATGATTAAAAAGCGTCATTCCAAGGGAGATTGTGAAGGAAGTTACAAAATGAGTCCCAGTCAGCATATTGATAACAGAGGGGATATTCTGTTGGCAGAAAGTTCATGACTGATGGGAGAATGGAAAGAGACCATGCATGATTAGAGTTGCCAAGAGGACAGAGCTGCAGAGTATGACATGAGTCAGTGGTAGAGGTAAAGAATGATCATAGAAGTGGACTTTAGTCATGCAGGTGTGCAATAATTTCCTGAGAATATTAGGTTTCATGGATGGAGGTAGAATGGAATTGTGTTTAGACACAAAATTACAGATTACAAAACTATCAATATAATCTGTAGCTATTGATATAATCTGTCATTCTCTATATAAACGTAATATAATTCAGCCTCCATCCCTCAAACCTAATATTCTCAGGAAATTACTGCATACATGTACAACTAAAGTCTCCTTCTATAACCATAACTTATGCTGATCTCTTCTCTGACCTAGCTTTAACAGCTCAGTTAGGGAACAACTGGCTGGTCACATTCAATGCTTCAAAAATTAAACTAGTGACATTCCATCATTATCAAGCAAACCTTGAATTTTCAACTATTGTGATGAATGGATTTTCTCTCAGGAAGGCCCATGCTTTGAGTGCCTATTGAGACTTAAACTCATCCCAAAACTCATACATACAATCCATTGCTGGAAAAATGGTCAGTTCCTTGTACCCCAGTGAGTACCTGACACCTCCTGTTATACTCTACTTTTCCAGGAGCTGCACAATCTTCAATCTCCAGTCTCAATAGAGCCCAAAAATGTCTCTGCTATCATCTGCTTTTACAAAAGCCAGATCAGGCTGAAAATGAAACGTTGCTGCCATATATGGGCATAAGCTGCTCAGTCTTCACTTCCCCTCTTGATAGAGCCCAAAACTGTTTCTATGGCCTTGTGTCTGATGAATTATTTTCTAACCTACAATTGCTTTCCTACAGATGAAATGTTGCTACTCTATTTCCATGGAAAGTCTTCAGACAAACTACATTCTTCAGTTCTACCAGTCTTGAACCTTCATGGCTAAGACCTGCCATGCCACGCCCATTGTAGCAACCCCCCCCCATTCTCTTCGTATTTCCATTGGTGAGATGTAAGTTCCACTCAAGCAGCTTCTTCCCATAAACTACTGTTTTCTAGAAACAACTCCCAAGGGGATACTTCCCCAATTAAAACAATCTTAACCTGTTCATGTTGAGGGTAAGCCAGTATCTTTCCCATATATCCCCATCAACTGTGCCTTTTACTCTGTACTCATCTACCTAGAGTGGCTCTTGGCCCTTGTACAAGGTGAACATTATTGCCAAAAAAAATATACATACATAAAAGATACATAAGATATATTTTATTTATATCTGCATCTTTTAGACATACATAAATAAATATATAAAAATATAAATATATAATAATACACATTGAGTGCTGATATAATTAAAATAGTGCTCGATGCAATATAACAGAGTTATAACATATATTAATCAATATACATTTTTTCCTCACCATTAGCACAACTCCAAGTTTCATGCACAATGCAATTGAGACATAATTCAGCACCTGGAGATTGCAGTGTGCATGAAACAAATTTGTACTACTGGTGAGGAAAAAAAAAAATATATATATATATATATATATATATATATATATATAGTCGACTCTCCCATTGAATTTGACGTATGAGGGTCAAGCAGATCAGTTCCCAAGAAAACCGACAACCTGACAATAGCACATGAGATTTGATTATAGTGGTTGAGGTTTCGTGCAGGACCATCCATACTTTTTGAAGGGCCGAATTCAGAGACCTGGTGCACTACATGCCACAAGGTCCCCAAACGACCCTTCGCAGGTTTTGAATTCAGAGTTGTCCTTCTCCTAGATCAGTTGCCATCCAAGGCTATAGAACCCAGTCTGTCCTGCTATTTACCCATAGCTGGAGGGAGAAGAAGGATTCATACCTTTCCCAGGGGGTATATATATATATATATATATATATATATATATATATATATATATATCTTTTGTAAAATTGGATGCTTTAGTACACATCATCATTGATGTTTCTAGATGAGGTTCATTAAGGGTTTCGGGCCTTTCAATATCA
>CAHIKZ030005487.1:897500-995000 GCA_903632075.3 Acanthosepion pharaonis | reverse complement strand
GTATATATATATATATATATATATATATATATATATATATATATATATATGCATGTATGTATGTTATATTGAATTATATTGTGTGTGTTTTAATATGTTTTTAGTTTACTTTTAGCTGTTGTTTTCTTTACGTTTCATTGGGTGTGCAGAATCAAAAAAAAAAAAAAAGAAAAATCACAGAAAAAAGAAGCTGCTATAAAAATCCTATGGCAAATTTCACAGAATAAAAATAGATATAAATTGTTTGTTAGAGGCAGTATAACTTATTTAGAAACATATTTTTATTTCTCGGGTTTTTGAAGAGAGGGAGAGCAAGAAAGAACGAGAGAGCAATAACATGAAAGAGAAATTGAGAGAATCTTGAATTCCATGAATAACCTTTTCTAGCAATTGCACTCGCTCTTTAAACCAAATTTAAACGAAGAAATAAATAAAACAGGGAAAAAATATTTAAAATAAAGAAATCGTTAGAAAAAGAATTATATCGTGTATCTGAGTATCTGTTATATTAAATTAATGGATTTCAATAAAAACAGCTTCAGAGATTGTTTTTTTTTTTGACTTGCTTTTTATTTTTATCTTTTTTTAAATCCAGTTTTTTTTTTTGAAGATTTTGCCGGTGCTATTTAAAAATAAATGAAATAAAAAAATACCCAGATATAAAGTGAAGTAAAAAAAGGAGAAAAGAAAGAAAAAGCAGATTTATTCATTATGCATTCATTATTATGAATAATATTTATTTATTTATCAGATCAATTAAAAAGAGAAAGATTCATCTATATTTGTACTGCTATTCTCTCGTACTAAGTACACAGTAAAAAAAAAAAAAAAAGGAATGAAGAAATGTTGTAGTATAAACGGTCGGAATAAGAAAAAAAACTCAATGTTGTCTAATATGATATAATTTATTATTCTCTGTATATTTGCTTAATCGATTTTTTTTTCAGAAGTAAAATGAAACAAGAGTGGGAGGAAAAATGATTTGAGTTCATTAAAAATACGAAAGAAATCACGAGACCATTTAATAAAATGTTATTAGCATAATATGAAGTCATCTGGTTATCTCCCTTGAAAGAGGTGCAGTATGGGTGCGGGGTTTTGCGGAGAAGGAGGAAAAATATTAAAATTCTATTGATTCACTTATCGGGAGCCGCTTAAACTCCATCCAGGACACCCAGTTATAGATATATATATATTCATGTAAATATATATATATCTATTTCTCTCGATATATATGTATTGTACACACTGTAGAGCCCTATACATGCACATATAGAGAAAGAATCAGTAAGGGAAAAAAATTCTATACATACACAACAACACGAGCTTAAAGGCTTATAATATATAATATATATAATTATACATTTATATTATTATATATATATAAATAAATAAATATATATAATATCTATATGTATGTATGTATATATGTATATATATAAATAAAAGGAGTATTTTAGTTGGACGTTGTGATCACTTTTGCTTTTGGGATCTTGACATAGCAGTGTACGGAAAATGACTAAGGATAGACTTGCGGCATTGAAAGCGGTGAGTGATGTTTATTTATTTATTTTTATACATACACCCCCTACAAAACAGGCAAGAGAAATAGAAAAAAAGAAAACTAGAAGAATTAATTCAACAAAAGATATATGCATAAAGATATGTATGGCTTCTCTTGTCTTTGAATTTTTCTTCTGTCATGTTCTTTGCTTGCTTATCGCTTGTATTTGATGAAGGGGGTGTCTGTTTTTTTTCTTTTAGTTTTATATTTGTCAAGGTGGTCGAAAAGAAGGTGACCGATTTACATATACAAAACAAACCCAGATTATTCCCCCATTTTATGAACACTTGCCACGAATCTTTTTTTTTTTTTTTCCTTTCATATTCTTTCTTCTAATGGTGAAGAAAGATATCAACATTTATTTTTTTTTATTTCGTTTCTTGCTTTTATTTGCACAATGAAATAGGGTGACCATTTTTTTTTTTATTTTAGCGAAAAAAAAACAAACCCCAAATATTTTTATGAATTTGTTTTATAGATCATTCACTTAATTATTTCTTTTAAGCTTTTAAAAATAATTTATTAATAATTCCTTAACCTTACAACCGTTTTTGCTTTTAATTTTAATTTTTTTTAATAGTGGGCGAAAAATGGGTGATCAGTTTTTGTAGTCGAAATAAAGCCAGACTGATCCCCATTTTGTTTTATTATTTGTCATGCATATTTTCACTTCCTTCTTAAGCTTTAAAATTATAAATGAAATGTCATTTTCCAATCAGCATGAATAACAGTTGTTTATACATTATAATATATTAAATATGAGTTTGTTTGTCTTTTTCTTATTTTGCTTTTGCAACTAGCAAATAGTAAAAAAAATATCTCTAAAAATGCATTTGTTTTAGTTTTGCATATATTAAAACATCTTCTCTAATTCTAGTTAAAGAAAAATCATTTTCGATTTTAGCTTCGATTTTATTTTCATGTCTCTTTATTATCTTGTTTAAAGTTTGAAATAATAATATCACTCTCTTTCAGTAGTAAGTACAAGAACACTACAACACACTAGCAAAGAGTATATAATTCATTATTTAATTAATGATGAAATTATGTGTTGCTAACCCACAAACTGGAAAAGAGGGGAAACAAAATTAAATATAGGGGTGTAGGTATTTACTATGTAGAGTAAAAAAAAATAAATAAAACCGGAAATTTATATATGTATATAATTAAGAAATGGGGGGAAAAATCACCTTTGTCGTGACACACCCACCTTTTTAAAAATATCTTTCCTTTTGGTGCGCGTAAAAATAAAAATCTAAAATTTTTGTCACAAAAGGAGAGTCAAGGTTTCTTTCTAAGTTTATTTATAAAAATTAGTAATTTGCAGGAATATCATGTGAGATTGCAACTGTTACTTACTTAAGTAATCCAACGTTAACCGTATCTGGTACATTACACTTACTTACAGATAAAGAAATGTCATGTTACTTGTCAGAAAAAAGTCAATGCTTGCTAGTGCTTTGAGGTAAGAAGATACAATGTATTATGGAGGTATTAGAAATTTTCTAATATGTAAAGGTCGGACAATAAATGTTTGTTTGTTTTTTTGCAAGACAAAAGTGAAAGTATGACAATGACATATAAAAGCTGTATATGTGTAAATAAAAAAAATTATAAATTAAAAACGTTCCTAAAACCTTTTCAGTTTTCACTGAGTGTGTAAGATCACATTGTTTGATTGTAATTTTGCCTTCTTTCAGCAGCAATGATTTATCAGTCAGGTGTGTTTCAAAACACAAGAAAAGACAGAAATCTAAATATATGTGTGCCTTATGATCTCTGTCAGTCAATATGTCTTTCTTTATCGACTTGGCCCAACTGTCAACCTCTGTTTCTCTCTATCAGTCTCTCTCAGCCTGTTTATTGTTTATGGATCTCTAGCTCTATATGCCAGTCAATGATTTTTGTCTGTTTCTCTTCACATCTATATGTCAGTCCCTGTCTGTTTCTAAAGTAAACTCTCTCTACAATACATATACCGTTCTGTAACCTCACCAATGTCTCTCTCTCTCCCTCCCTGCATCTATATGTCGGTATCTCTCTCTTTGTTAGTCATCGTTCTCTCTCTCTCTCCATCTATAATATGTAAGCCATCGTCTCTCTCTCTCTCTCTTTCCCCATCTATAATATGTAAGCCATCGTCTCTCTCTTTCTCTCTCCATCTATAATATGTAAGCCATCGTCTCTCTCTTTCTCTCTCCATCTATAATATGTAAGCCATCGTCTCTCTCTTTCTCTCTCCATCTATAATATGTAAGCCATCGGATCTCTCTTTCTCTCTCCATCTATAATATGTAAGCCATCGGATCTCTCTTTCTCTCTCCATCTATAATATGTAAGCCATCGGATCTCTCTTTCTCTCTCCATCTATAATATGTAAGCCATCGGATCTCTCTTTCTCTCTCCATCTATAATATGTAAGCCATCGGATCTCTCTTTCTCTCTCCATCTATAATATGTAAGCCATCGGATCTCTCTTTCTCCATCCATATAATATGTAAGCCATCGGATCTCTTTCTCTCTCCATCTATAATATGTAAGCCATCGGATCTCTCTTCTCTCTCCATCTATAATATGTAAGCCATCGGATCTCTCTTTCTCTCCATCTATAATATATAAGCCATCGGATCTCTTTCTCTCTCCATCTATAATATATGTAAGCCATCGGATCTCTCTTTCTCTCTCCATCTATAATATGTAAGCCATCGGATCTCTTTCTCTCCATCTATAATATGTAAGCCCCTCGATCTCTCTCTCTCTCTCCATCTATAATATGTTAGCCATCGTATCTCTCTCTCTCTCCCATCTATAATATGTTAGCCATCGTATCTCTCTCTCTCTCTCCATCTATAATATGTAAGCCATCGGATCTCTCTCTCTCTCTCCATCTATAATATGTTAGCCATCGTATCTCTCTCTCTCTCTCCATCTATAATATGTTAGCCATCGTATCTCTCTCTCTCTCTCCATCTATAATATGTTAGCCATCGTATCTCTCTCTCTCTCTCTCCATCTATAATATGTTAGCCATCGTATCTCTCTCTCTCTCATCTATAATATGTTAGCCATCGTATCTCTCTCTCCATCTATAATATGTTAGCCATCGTATCTCTCTCTCTCTCTCCATCTATAATATATGTCCATCGTATCTCTCTCTCTCTCTCTCCATCTATAATATATTAGCCATCATCTCTCTCTCTCTCATCTATAATATGTTAGCCATCGTATCTCTCTCTCTCCATCTATAATATGTTAGCCATCGTATCTCTCTCATCTATAATATGTTAGCCATCGTCTCTCTCTCTCTCTCCATCTATAATATGTTAGCCATCGTCTGTCTCTCTCTCTCTCTCCATCTATAATATGTTAGCCATCGTCGTCTCTCTCTCCATCTATAATATGTTAGCCATCGTCTGTCTCTCTCACTCTCCATCTATAATATGTTAGCCATCGTCTGTCTCTCTCTCTCTCTCCATTTATAATATGTTAGCCATCGTCTGTCTCTCTCTCTCCATCTATAATATGTTAGCCATCGTCTGTCTCTCTCTCTCTCCATCTATAATATGTTAGCCATCGTCTGTCTCTCTCTCTCCATCTATAATATGTTAGCCATCGTCTGTCTCTCTCTCTCTCCATCTATAATATGTTAGCCATCGTCTCTCTCTCTCTCTCTCCATCTATAATATGTTAGCCATCGTCTGTCTCTCTCTCTCTCCATCCATCTATAATATGTTAGCCATCGTCTGTCTCTCTCTCTCTCCATCTATAATATGTTAGCCATCGTCTGTCTCTCTCTCTCTCCATCTATAATATATTTAGCCATCGTCTGTCTCTCTCTCTCTCCATCTATAATATGTTAGCCATAGTCTCTGTCTCTCCCCACATCTATAATATGTTAGCCATAGTCTGTCTCTCTCTCTCTCTCCCCCCATCTATAATATGTTAGCCATCGTCTGTCTCTCTCTCTCTCTCCATCTATAATATGTTAGCCATCGTATCTCTCTCTCTCTCTCTCTCCATCTATAATATGTTAGCCATCGTCTGTCTCTCCCTCTCTCTCCATCTATATGTTAGCCATCGTCTGTCTCTGTCTCTCTCTCTCCATCTATAATATGTTAGCCATCGTCTGTCTCTGTCTCTCTCTCTCCATCTATAATATGTTAGCCATCGTCTGTCTCTCTCTCCATCTATAATATGTTAGCCATCGTCTGTCTCTCTCTCCATCTATAATATGTTAGCTATCGTCTGTCTCTCTCTCTCTCCATCTATAATATTATTAGCCATCGTCTGTCTCTCTCTCTCTCCATCTATAATATGTTAGCCATCGTCTGTCTCTCTCTCTCTCCATCTATAATATGTTAGCCATCGTCTGTCTCTCTGTCTCTCTCCATCTATAATATGTTAGCCATCGTCTGTCTCTCTCTCTCTCCATCTATAATATGTTAGCCATCGTCTGTCTCTCTCTCTCTCTCCATCTATATTATGTTAGCCATAGTCTCTCTGTCTCTCCCCACATCTATAATATGTTAGCCATAGTCTGTCTCTCTCTCTCTCCCCCATCTATAATATGTTAGCCATCGTCTGTCTCTCTCTCCATCTATAATATGTTAGCCATCGTCTGTCTCTCTCTCTCTCCATCTATAATATATTAGCCATCGTCTCTCTCTCTCTCTCCATCTATAATATGTTAGCCATCGTCTCTCTCTCTCTCTCCATCTATAATACGTTAGCCATCGTCTCTCTCTCCATCTATAATATGTTAGCCATCGTCTGTCTCTCTCTCTCCATCTATAATATGTTAGCCATCGTCTGTCTCTCTCTCTCTCCATCTATAATATGTTAGCCATCGTCTGTCACTCTCTCTCTCTCCATCTATAATATGTTAGCCATCGTCTGTCTCTCTCTCTCTCTCCATCTATAATATGTTAGCCATCGTCTGTCTCTGTCTCTCTCTCTCCATCTATAATATGTTAGCCATCGTCTGTCTCTCTCTCCATCTATAATATGTTAGCCATCGTCTGTCTCTGTCTCTCTCTCTCCATCTATAATATGTTAGCCATCGTCTGTCTCTCTCTCCATCTATAATATGTTAGCTATCGTCTCTCTCTCTCTCTCTCTCCATCTATAATATGTTAGCCATCGTCTCTCTCTCTCTCTCTCTCCATCTATAATATGTTAGCCATCGTCTCTCTCTCTCTCTCTCTCCATCTATAATATGTTAGCCATCGTATCTCTCTCTCTCTCCATCTATAATATGTTAGCCATCGTCTCTCTCTCTCTCTCCATCTATAATATGTTAGCCATCGTCTGTCTCTCTCTCTCTCTCCATCTATAATATGTTAGCCATCGTCTGTCTCTCTCTCTCCATCTATAATATGTTAGCCATCGTCTGTCTGTCTGTCTCTCTCTCCATCTATAATATGTTAGCCATCGTCTGTCTGTCTGTCTCTCTCTCCATCTATAATATGTTAACCATCGTCTGTCTGTCTCTCTCTCTCTCCATCTATAATATGTTAACCATCGTCTGTCTGTCTCTCTCTCTCTCTCCATCTATAATATGTTAACCATCGTCTGTCTGTCTCTCTCTCCATCTATAATATGTTAACCATCGTCTGTCTGTCTCTCTCTCTCTCTCTCTCCATCTATAATATGTTAGCCATCGTATATTTCCCTCTCCATCTATGTTGGCCATCGTGTCTCTCCATCTATATGTTGGCCATCGTGTCTCTCCATCTATATGTTGGCCATCGTGTCTCTCCATCTATATGTTGGCCATCGTGTCTCTCCATCTATATGTTGGCATCGTGTCTCTCCATCTATATGTTGGCCATCGTGTCTCTCCATCTATATGTTGGCCATCGTGTCTCTCCATCTATATGTTGGCCATCGTGTCTCTCCATCTATATGTTGGCCATCGTGTCTCTCCATCTATATGTTGGCCATCGTGTCTCTCCATCTATATGTTGGCCATCGTGTCTCTCCATCTATATGTTGGCCATCGTGTCTCGCTCTCTTCAGCTGTCAGGAATTGACGTATAGATGGAAAGACAGTCTATATATCAATTCCTTTCTTTCTCTCTCCTTTTAAACGTCAATCCCTTTCTCTCTCTCTCCATCTATACGTCAGTCCTTGCCTCTCTATCTCCATCTACATGTCAGTCCCCGTCTAACTTCTTATCTATGCCAGTCTTCATCTCTCTCTCTCTCTACATTGATATACCTGTCTAGCTACACACACAGTTTAGTTTTAACTTTTCTAATGTAAATTACAACCGGCAAAGTAAAATGGAGAGTATGAATATTTTTGTCTAAGTGACATTTTATGTTAATATCTGGACTTGTGTTCGGCTTGTCGAAATATTTGTCCAGTTTAAAAGACAGAAAAAAAAAACATTTTTCTACTCCAGCAACTAAATTGCAGACAATTAAACGAGTCAGACTGAGAACGGAAAAACGGTGGGTGTGGAAGCACACCTCCCTTGGCATATTTTTAAAAATAACTTTCTATATTATTACAACACTTTTACGTTAAGAGTAAGACGTTTTTTTTTATGCTAGAGAATCTGATTTATATGAGAATTGAAAAAGAATTGTCAAAACTGAAAAGAATTTTAAAATATTTTCCAGCAGTTGGATGTCGTCAGTTATGCGGAAATACTGTAATAATTTAATTATTGATTTCATTATTGTGATTTTTATTTATATTCGGTAATTTAGAGAAAAATAAAAGTAAAAATAAATTATTTATCTTATAATGTCAGATATCGTTATGTTACATTTCACTTCCTTTTTTTTCTTTTTTTATCCGCTGATTTTTTTTTTTTTTTTTAGGTTAAAAAAATATATCTTGATTTTAGCTTTTTAAAACCTGTTCATAATTGCATGATTTCTGGTGTAAAAGACAAACGAATTTTAAATTCTTTCGCTACATTCGATAGAAATATAAAAATAGCGATCGAAAATACATATGATTTTCCAGAATTGGTTTGTAGTCTGTGGGTGTATGACGAGAGACGAGATGGACTCTGCCCCGGCTTTCTTCTTTTTCACTCTTCTTACCCACTCCAGTTCGCTTTTAAAAATTATAAAAGATCTTGAATTACTATATTAAAAAAAAAGGGGGTTTCTTTTTTTCTTTCTTTCTTTTTATCTTTTAATTGAACAACAACAAAAAAAAAAGATCAAGTTGCCTTTTTTTTTATGTAGGAATCTCTCATTTTTATTAAATTATTAAAAACAGTTGTCTGTACTTGTGGATTCAAAGAAAATACAAATAAATATAGCTAACCAGGGCGGGTATTTCTTTCTTTCTTTTTTCCCCCCTTCTTTCTTTCTTTGTTTGGCAAAAATATTTTAGGAAAAATTGCAAGAACTTAGAATCATTTCCTCCTATAATCTTCTCTATATTTTAATTTATCAATCAAGATGTTAAATTTATTGGGATGGGCGTGTACCACCCCTCTAAAGTGAACACGCTTAGTTTTGACTTTATCCCACACTGGTTGTTTTACTACTGCATTTCGCTTACAGTCCAAACATTTCAACAAAGTAAATTTAATAATTATACAAACAATATTCAGTCTTACCAAAAAGTCAGTGTGTGTGAGGGAGAGACTGAATTCAGAATTAGTACTCGTATTTTTTTGGAGTTTGTAAATTTTTTTTTGATTTTTTTAATCGTTAAATCAAAACTAAAGTATTATTTTATTTTTATAATTAAGACAATTTTTTTACAAACTCGCTCAACGTTTCTTTCTCTGTGCACATAAAAATGAATGAAGGCAATCACCGGCTTCTTATATATATAAATTATAAACTTCTTTGCTATGCAGACCAGAACACTAACACGTTCGTAATGCCAGTTTTCTCTTTTCTCTCTCTATTTAAAAGATAAGTTATCCGCGTGAAGTTTGTGTGTATGTGTGTATGTATGTATGTGTGTGTGTGTGTGTGCGCCCGAATGTAGATATAATTTAATTTAAAAACATAACATTAACAAAGTATGCGTATTTGTGCCATCTCACCCACCCACGTTCTTTCACTGAAAACCTATGTCCTCGCCTTTTAGTAGAAAGTACTTACCGCTAGCTATTATAAGAAAAGATGCTTAGCTTTTGCTATGTGTATCTGGAATCTTAAATATTCTCTTTTTGAGTGATTGTAAGTCTGTATGTAACACGAAATACTTGCTCATTTTGATGAGAAAACGCATTATATCAGGAATATTAAATGATTATTATTAATATATAATTTGTTTATAGCAAATGATGCAATGAATATTTTAAATATTAAAGTTGCAATGATTGCAACTTGCATTCATTAATAATCTGTTTCCAGTTAGGCTCTACGCGATTTCTACATGGTTTGTAGATACATAGAACAAATAATTGTTTGTAAGTAAGCTATTTACTTACTCACTTATGTAAATAAAGGGATATGTAGCATATACGAGGGTGAATCAGTAAGTTCGTAACCTGACATGTTTATTAACTAAATTTTGACCTGGAATTTTAACAGCACGATCGATATGGTTAATTTATTATTCATTAATAAATTTTTTAAGTGCTTTGATAAAAGATGGGATTGTGTCGTGCAAAGTAAGATAACCTCTTTTGCGGACCAACGTCCATAACTATCTCTCTCCAAAGCCAGATATATTCTCTAATCTAATAAATGTAATAAGTAATTAATTAATGGATTTTTATTTTTTTTTAAATGCCAAACCGTTTAATCTTTTTCTTAATTAAATCATTATTTTTAATCCGGCATTAAAATATTTACTTACGGTAATAAACAGAAATGAATGTGTTTAGTTTAGACTTTAGAGAACATTCGTTTTCCGATCATATGACCCGGATTTGAATCTCAGCATCAATTATCATGTGGCAACTTTGGAGAGTGCTTGAAAAACCCATACATACCACATATTGAAACCTCAGCCTTATGAGTGAAATTGGACAGACGGAACTGTGCGCGGACCGTCGATGGTTGTGCTAGCACAGTCACACGTCACCGTGGCCGAGGGTTTGAGTGTACTGAGCTTGTCCAAACTACTGACCACGTCAGATGATGTGCTCTCTAATACCTACTCGGCATAGTTGCAGTATTAGAAAACCACTTTGAAGAAAGACAAATGTGCCCGAGCAGACGTCTGTAACAGGGATTGGCTAATTGCCTGAACAAACGGAGATGTGCTCGGAAATGACTAGCTGGTTATTACTTCCCTCTCTCTATCTCTCTATAGTAATGTGGCACAAGGCCGAAAGTATAGGGCACCCAGTGAGTATCAAACTCAATACTCAGTTGTAATTGTTCTAGCAAGACAAGCTTGTAACCATTACACTACCTCGAGGTGACCACACACAAATATATATATATATATATATATATATATATATATATATATATATAGTCATCTACAGACAGACCGTTTTGCTGTATCACAGCTCATCAGCTTATGGATTTGAAAAGAATGTGCAGTGATGCCCATAATAAAATTTTTATTTTAATGTCAAACAATAATACAAAAAAAACCCATTTAAAATAGGATGAAATTATTGGCTCCCTTACCTCAATAATCAATCATGTAACCTTTATTCTTGATTATTTCCTTTAATCAATTTTGATAGTTCCTTGCAAGATCACTATACACATTGATATGTATTTTGCTCCATTCTTCTTCGTGAAGAAATAGCTTCTAGTTCCTCCAAATTTGAAGTACTTTCTCTTACTTTTTTTCTTCAAATATGCTCATAAATTTTCGATGTGATTTAGGTCATGATGTTTTGTGGGATATACAAATACCTTAATTTTGCTGTCATCTAAGTATTTTATAGCAATTAAGTGCCATGTGTTTTTGGTCATTGTCATGTTTGAGTGTCCAGTCACATCCCAAAGACAGCTTTAGTGCACTTTGTTTTATATTATTTTTCAGAATAGCCAAATACTGCTCTTTATCCATGATACCCTGTACTCTCACTAATTCTCCTGGTGCAGAAGTAGCAAAACATCCCCCAGAGCAGAATACTCTTGCCACCATACTTAATTGTAGGGAGGGGATTTTACTGGTTTTTGAGCTTCATATATAACGGGAGTTCATGTAACCAAGTAATTCTGGTTTAGTTTCATCTAACCATAAAACTGAGTTCCAATATTTACTCCCATGTTCTAGATGGCTTCTAGCATAAGCTAATCTTCATTTTAGATGTTTAGCCTTAAGCGAAGGGGTTTTCCTTGGGTGACAAGCTTGAAGTCCTGCTCAATGAAAGCATCTAGTAATAGTTTTCATTGATACATTCAATTCTGATGTCTTTACATCATTGACAATGTCATTTGTTGAGGATTCTTCAAGATATCTATAACAATTTACCTTTCTCTATTCTATCAGAAATTAACCATTTTCTGCCAGTCCTTAACTTATTCTCATCACAATGAGTCTTATTGTACTTCTTAAAAATGCCATAAATTGTTGATTTAGTAACATTTAAAGACTTGGAAAGTGTTATATATCCATCACCTTGTTTTTTTCGGGGGGGAATTGGATATAATGTGAGCATCTTTTTTTTTTTTTTTTTTTGTATATAATTTTTAAGTACTCAGTAATCTTAAAAATTTAGGAAAATATTCTCTGTAATCTACTGTTTATTGAATTTTAGATACTTTGGCATTAAATTTACTATAGTTATCACTCTTATTTTCTGATAATGTTGTGTATCTACAAAACTTGTCATAAAAAAATTTCTTTTAAAAATATTTGTGTTTGATGAAGCTTTTTGATTTATGATTAGTAAATATAGTTTTTACTTCATCTAAAAGGCTGAAATTAATACATAATTTTAAAAGATTTAAAACTTCATAAATTATTCTAAATAAAATTTTTTAAAAATGAAAACAATTCTTGTAAAAATTCATTATTATCAAAAAAGTTATTTTTCTTAAGACAATAGTCCTTTAATATATCTTATTTATAAAAGCAATTAAAAGCTTTTTTAATAAAATAATGTCTTTATTGCATTTTTTATTTTATGATTCAGAGCAGATTTTTGGTAAATAGTGTTTCTGTTTTACAAAATAAAATTGATAATTTAAATTCTCCACAGAATACTGCTTTTGACTAATATAAATATTAAGAGGGTGAATATTTAATTTTTAGAAATTTAATAAAATTAAGTAAGGGGTAAAAAAGAAAAATTGCAAATAATTTTGTTAATTTATGAATAACATCTGAAAGTTTCATTAAAATCCAATAATTATTTTATTTTTTGCAAGAATATCCGAAACAATGTTTTTTTACCACAAAAAGGATGCTAAAATTTCCAATATTAACCCCCCTCACACACACACACACACACACACACACACAAGGAAAATATGATTTTTAACCAAAATTTTGAATGTATTAGAAAGGATTAAAATAATTTAATGCAATAAGAAAAAAATACTATGGTCTTTCCTCTTAATAATAACACAGATTTTGACAATAAAACTGTTTTTTTATGAAGTTTGGGTTATTTTTTCATCATGGTATGCTCTTTTTTCAGCAAATTAGTGGGGCTACCTAATGTATGTATGTATGTATGTGTGTGTGTGTGCGTCTTTATTCTTATGTCTATAGACAAGGTAGTTTGTAAGATTTTTATTTCTACTAGTGTGCCCATGATGCCAATTGTTAGAAAGTTTTAACAGTGAGATGCAATGAAACAAGTTTTGGGATTCAATAAATTGGAGATAATTCACAACTAAAAAATAGAGGCCAATGAGCCATTTAATTAATCTGTTACCTTTGTATTTTTTTTTTTTTTTTTAATATGTTCAATGGTATCTATGAATCATTGATTACTCATGGTATTATATAAATCACTTTTTGCTCAATATCTTTTCATGTTAAAAACTTTGTGTTTAATATAACAGTGAAATGGAAATATCTCTCAGAAGAAAAAGATGAGCAACTGAACAACAAAGCCTAAGTTGAAGCAAAATGATCACTGAATGGAGTGCCTCACTTGAAAAGCTTGAACAAATAAGTCTGCAATATAAAAAATGTAGGAGTAAAGGAACTGGTTAATTAAATGGGTCATTTTGCTTGGGAAGTAATTGTTCATAAATTTACTAACTTACGTTGATTTACCTCCCTCCCCCCTACTGATAGGACAGGAAATATAAAATTAAATGCACATTGAAGAGTTATTGTGAATATTATTAGGTGGAGGATGTTATTGTCATATTTTTGAGTAAGCAAGTTGGTGGCTTATAACCATATCATGTTGAAACACTAATCCACATCCAGTAAAGATTGGTCAGTATTTAAATAGGCAACTGCTTCAGAATACTAGATGATGTAAATTTTGATGTACAGGCGGTGTAATGGATAATGGCTCTGATAAATCGAAAAACTGAAGTTCTAATTTTGATGAGGCTTGTTACATTCAATTATATGCAAATATCCTTGGGGAAAGGTATAAATCCATCTCTTTTTTCCTCCGGCTATGGGTTAGATAGTAGGGCTTGTATCTGAAATATAAAAACAATATTGCATTTTTGTTAGATATTTTTTTATTTTAATCATTAAATTGTTTTTAAAATAATGGGAGTATTTTGTATGTTAAATAAGAAAACATTTAGTTTTATAAAAAAAAATGAATCAAACTTTATTGTATGATGCTATGCACCTACATAAAACCAAGTGTACCTTGCACTTCTCCCCAAAATTTAGTTTTGATCAATCAATGTATGGCTATTTTAGAGGGTTTGATGAACAGACTAACAGAAGTCACAGAATTTTATATATAGATAAATGCTAACAAGGTCTGTCTGTGCAATTTTTTTATTTAGTTTTTCTAACTTCTAAGTTGTTCACTTAGAATTAATTTTCCATAATTCATTTGTTGTATCCATCTAAGTTCTTTTGGCTCTTACTACAATCATTATCAAGGATTCTGTGTTATTAGAATTGTGTTTTTTTTGCAAATTCCAGAGTTTTTTTAGCGTGCTGAAGCTAATTTCAAGTAATTTAAAGGTGACATCATCTTTCAACAGTCCAACTGAATTTATATGTGCATTTTATTTTTAATACACATTTCAATATATGATCCCCTATAGAGAAAGATACTCTATTTAATGTTGGTTTCTTCCCTTGCATTACAATGCTTTCTAAAATATTGAGTCTTTCTTTGCAGTGAGTCTGACACACACATACATACATACACACATATATATATATATATATATATATATATATATATATATATATATATATATATATATGTGTGTGTTAAGAAATGGACAAGGTCCGACAATTTATTTATTAAAGACATTTTTTTTTTTTTATGTTTAATGTTGTTATTTATAGATACAAGTATTTAAGCAAATGCTCTGTTTATGATAAACAGTATTAAATAACATTTACCGCCTGAATGTCCGAGAAATTTTTTCATAGAAAATATTCGTTCTTTGACAGGATTCGAACCTGCATCCTATAATGGAACCGTCATATACGCTTTTACGTGCCTGGAAGTTTTAAAGTTTATAAACAGTAAATTATACCTTGTCTGCGTAAGGTTCTTTGTGAAATGCGGTCATAGAACTTCTGATTAATGGCATGTAAGTCTTCGGTGAAGTGTGGTTGTTGTGTAACAAACACACACACACACACACACGTATATATATATATATATATATATATATATATATATATATATATATATATATATATATATATATATATATATATATATATATATTTTTTTTACAGATACAATCTGATTGGACAAATAATTCATAATCATTAGTCTTATTTAGGGATTTAGTGGGTTGAAAATATTTTTTTTAAATTGCTAGTTTTAAATTTTTTTTTTTTTTTTTTTTTTTATAATTTTTAAATGGGTATATTCTTTGTACAGATTTAATTTATCTATGTATTATACTTATATATATAAGTAGCAGTAGAGCCCGACATTGCCCCGGGATGTAACAGTTAGAGATAGATCAAGTATCGACCATCATAAAGACTGAAAAATAAAATTGACAAAGATTATTGTTTAAGGTTGACAGACACGCATGTCTTAATTAGTTTTTTTTTTTTGTTTTTTTACAAATTGGTCAAACTCAAACAAAAACATTGTTTTCAATCGTTATGAGTCTACCCGATTGAATAGAATTTTATTATAAACAATTGTCTTGTAAATGGAATTTTTAAAGCATTCTGAATGTAAAAATAAAGACAAAAAATGTGCAAGACAATAAAAAACACTACCTGCCAAAAAAAAAAAAAAAGTGAAGTTTTGTTGAAATCGGTTGAAAATGTAGGAAATCCGATCCCATATATAAATAGAACACACACACACACACACACAAAACAACCTGGGTTTTTATAATAAGTATAACTCGATATGAGTTGTCCCCCCTTTCATTCTCGACAGCGATGCCTCTTAATCGTGTTTTCAAATTGATTTTGTGCCAAAACAATTGTGTTTTTCCAATTTTTGGCACTTTCAGAACCACTGCAAGGTAAATTTACATAGTCTTGTGAAGTTTTGTTGAAATCAGTTGAAAAATGTAGGAAATCCAATCCAATATATAAACGTACAGACACACACACACACACAACCTGGGTTTTATAATAAGTATGATGTCAGTCATTTGTAATGAAACTTGTATAAAAGAGGGAAGGCTGCCAAAATACACAATTACATAATTTGCATGTGACAAATGCTCATGATTTTAAGAAAATCTATGACATTTTAGCTGGCCCATTCTCCATTGGGGACAGATACTGAATCTGCTTCCATTTGGCCTGGTGTTATCATCTGGGTCACTGGTAATGATGTCATCACTCTGAAACCCTGCATGACCGTAAGTCATTATCTTATGTAGGCTTTGTTGGAGGCCTCATACTTGTTGTTGCAGCCCTTAGATACATATACATAACAAACATGTAGATAGTAGTTTGTCAAAAAAAGACTTATCCATGTTATTTGTGGTGCATAACACTTTTAAGGTAATCAGTTGATCCTCCGCTGTGTCCAGGGTGTGATGGGTAAATTGTCACCATTTATATTTTGAATTTTGCGCATGCACGTTGTTTTCGATTTTTGTCAACTGCAAGTCTAGTAGGATCGGTTGGGCACCATCTGTGAGCAAAAGAGCACCATGACACAATTCACTCTGCCAGAAATTTGGAAACAGCATGCTGCACTTCTTGGTATTCTCACCAGGAGCTCCAATATGAATATTACAGTGTTTAGGTGTCATTCTGAGGACATTGCAGAAGATTCTGAAAATTTGGAATGAGTCTAATGAGGTTTATGAATTTCTTGGTGATGACCTCAGATTCAACACAGAGGCCTAGATCAAGTACTGTGAGGAGGTAGTGCTGCTCTGGGTCAAGAGGGTGGCTGCTGGAAGACCTTATGTCTGACAACAGGACTCTACACCATCTCACAAAAGAAAGAGAACCCAGTCATTAGCTGTTGAATAATTTCTGTGACCACAAACACCCCTTACATCTGGCCTCATAACTCTAGACTGTAACACCCTTGATTATTATGTAAAGATCAACTGAAGGCAAGGATTATGGCAATTATGACATTCACCAACTTAAACAAGGTGACTGTCCAGAAGAAATGCAGGGGATTCTGAAGTTTTTGGGAGGCTGTGCCTGAAGCCAATGTCGATTTTTTTTTTTTTTTTTTTTTTTTTAGTATCTCAAAATATTTTTGTGTAATTTAGTTAAATATGTCAGTGTTATTTTTATTTTTGCATAATTTAGACAATTCATCCATCACACCCTATACATAACAAATATGCCAATAGTGGTTTGCCAAAAAAAAGACAGCCAGAGTATTTCTGGTGGATAACACTTAAGGCAAGAAATTGGTCCTCTGATGTGTAGATTGTGTATTTATGCCAGGCGTGTATATTGTCTGTGTATATATAAAATATACATGTTTGAGTGTGTGTTAAAAAGGTATTGGTCTTATGTGCTTCCAAAAACTGAAATATCAGATTTTTTTTGGAAGGTCTTTTTGGTCAGACTCTGAATTTTCAGTATTCCTCCATCCCTCACACACACAGGGTGTTTTTTTTTTTTTTTTTTTTTTTTTTTTTGTAAAATTACCAGCAATACACACATACTAATAAACTGTAGCAACTTCTTCCAAATCCGCTTAAAATATTACCAAACAACAAACATGAAAGAACTTTATTGATTTTCATCCATGTACTATCCTACAATTTCTTAACTCAAACTGTATTCCAAAATATAACTTCTACAACATAAAACACATATATTACTGCCACCTAGTAATTATGTCTACAGAAACATGTATATGCACAAAAGCCAAATATCACAAATCATGTATTCAATTGTGAAAGCAGAATAACATATCATATCTTTATTACTACCAAGTTCCGGCATTAAATGACCCATAAAGAGTTGACATGCTGTTAAACAAATCGATCACTCAACCAAAGGTATATCAATCCCATACACACCTCTCCAAATTCTGGAGGGAATTTAAAAAAAACAAGAAAAGGAAGGTGTTGGATGGGGGCATACAATGTTAATGCCATTACATACATGGTCTTTGTGTTTGATGAAAATAAATTTCTCTTTTGATTCATTATAACAAATTTAAAAACTTCAAGAGGGAATTAAAACTTTAAAAAGTGTGTGTATATATATATATGTGTGTGTGTGTAAAAAAATATATAGAAAATAGGAAAGAACTCGTTAGGTAAATAATCCAAAGTATTTTTGTTATTATTTTTAAAAAATAGTGCTCGATACAAAAGTTGAGCATAAATAATTATTTATTTAAAAATTTTTTAAAAATATATATATATATATATAAAGAAATATAGTCTTAAGGTCTGCTATATTTATGTGATAAAGTGCTCGTTATCAGAGATAGAGCGTGTGTAAATATAAAAGTGAACATAGAAGTCAACACTTAGAGGCGACAGTCTGTTTCATGCTATATGCAATCGTCAGGCTGGGTTGGTGGCCTGGACGATTTTATATAGCATGAAACAGACTGTTGACTTCTATGTTCACTTTATATATATATATATATATATATATATATGTATGTACAAGTACAATACCTTACATTAATTGCACAACTCTGAGTTTCATGCTGAAGCAATTGTCAAGTGCTGGAATTGTTATTTTTATTTTGAGTTGACACCAGTTCATTAAAAGGTTTCTGGTTCTCATGAGCTACTTTATTGTTGGTGTGGAATATTGTTATTGTTAAAATATTTAAATAAATTGTGGTTTAATTATGAATTTGAATTTAGGCCCAGAATAACATTTAACATTGAAAATAAGGTTGGACATACTAAATGTAAGTTCTAATTTAGTAAGACGTTGATGCAGAAAAAGTAAATAAGGGACTTTGCAAAATTAAGGAGGGGAGCTAACTCTATTTTTTCTGAAAACCAAAAGAATAATTAATAATATTACTAATATTAATTAACTAAACCAACTAGAACTAATATCAATAATAAAATATGCTGTGATAAAATAAAGTACTAATAAAAATAATACATATCAATGAAAAAAAAAAAATAATGTAAAATAAAATAAGAAAAATAAAGTAAAATGCAATGTAGGAACAAGTAAATTTGTTAAAATATTTAAATGAATTGTAGCTTAATTTTGAATTTGAATTTATGTCTAGATCAATGTTTAAGATTGAAAATTTTCACTAGTTCGTATACCTATTCATGTTACCCATTTGAATATATATATATATAATATATATATATATATATATATATATATATATATATATATATATATATATATATATATATATATATATATATATATATAATATATATATATATATATATATATATATATATATATATATATATATATATATATATATATATATATATATATATTATATATATATAATATATATATATATATATATATATATATATATATATATATATATATATATATATATATATTATATATATAATATATATATATATATATATATATATATATATATATATATATATATATATATATAATATTATATATATATATATATATATATATATATATATGATGGATGAACTGTCAGATTACAAATTATAGTAGTGAAGGCTTGTGCAGAAACAGCTACACTTTTTGTAAGAACTGGTACACAGTGTGCCACAAGGTCTCTGAACAACACTCCTCAGGTTTCTGAATTCAGAATTGTCCTTCAATTAGACTGGTTGCCAACCAAGACTAAAGAGTCCAGTTTGTTCTACTATTTAAACCATAGTCAGTGGAAGACAGAGATGGATTTCTACATTTCCCCATGGGTATTTGCACATAAGTGAATTTAATGAATTGTATTGTGATTTGAATTCAGCTCTCCGATATTACAAACCACTGTGCATTACATAGTCTTCCCATTTAGCACTCTCAGACACACACATAGACACACAAACATGGTGTCCCTAAAGTCCGAACACATAAGCAAAAATGCATATATCTAAGATTTTCAACATTATTGAATTGGAATATTAACAAATGACATCTTCAATATGATTTTCATCATTTGGGATGCAAAGATTGATGCTCTTTGCAAGATTCATGTGAACTTGAAGCAATAACCCCAGATTACAATTTTAGCATATTCACTCTTTATGCATTCAATCAAGTCTGTTGCATCTGTGATTTTCATCAAGTACACCTTCTCCTTTAGCATATCCCAGAAAAAAAAAGTCAATTCTTTCTTTCAACTAAATCATGTTTATTCTGTGGAGGTAAAAAAAATATAGTTAATGATTCTATTATTCAAATGTAATATATACAGAAAAAATATTTGTGAATATGAAAGGATTTTGATAAAAATAAGCAGACATGTTGTTTTTAATTTATTCAATCAGATATGACTAAAAGAGAATTTCTGCCGAAACACACACTATATATATATATATATATATATATATATATATATATATATATATATTATATATATTTTTTTATTTATTTATTTTATTTATATTTTATATTTATTTATTTATTTTATTTATATATTATATTTATTTATTATATTTATTTATTTATTTATTTTATTTTATTTATATATTATATTTATTTATATATTATATTTATTTATTTATATATATATATATATATATATATATATATAACACTGAAAAATACAGTAATTCTGGCACAAGGCTAAATGGGGAAAGGCTGGTCTCTGCTAACTGTCCTAGTTAATCACAATCATGACCCTCATCATCCAATATTATATATATATATATATATATATATATATAGTAAAGGTAATAAATCTGTTGGTATATAATCCAAGTGGATCCGAGCAATACAAAATATTAAAACTGATCTACAAAAAGAGCTCAATGGGAAGCAAATAATTAGTACACAATAAAATCTCAAATCACCTCATATGGGGAATAGGCTGATTTCAACTGAAAAAATTCATCGGGTCTTATTCAACCCCAGTATAGTCTGAGTTCATGTCATAATTAGAAATTTAACTGTGACAGCTATAAAAAGAAAAGAAAACTTCATTCAAAAAACCATTTCAATGTTTCAGTCAGATGAAAAGCATGAAATAGTGGTCAGCGGAGGGTTAAAGGTATAAGTCTTAAAAGGAAGAGGTTTTATAAAATTAAACCCAGATATTAACCTTATGATACTAAATTGGGTTTTAGGAAGAATGAAATATTAATTTGAAGCTAAGAGAAGGATAAAAAGGGTTTTATTTCTATTTTTATTTATTTTTTTTTTTTTAGAAAAATCTTAAATTACATAGATAAAGTTAGGTTTAAAAATACAAGATCATACTTAAAATGCTCTTCCAAAGACAATTTATATTTAAAAATAAGATTATTTAAATAAATTAAAAATAAGTCATATTTAGATAATTTATATTAAAATTAAGTAAAATTATATTAAAAAAAAAAAGTTATATTAAAGAATAAAAATATAAATATTTAGAAATAAATATATAGTAAGATAAAATAAATTACATATTTAGAAATAAGAATGAAATAAATAAAAATTTTAACTTTAAAGATAAGTTAAATCAAAAACAAGTTATATCTAAAAATATAAAGTTATACTTAAAAATACAAATTTATACTCAAAATATAAAGTTATATTTAAAAACAACCCTAAAATATGTAGATGCAGAGATGTAAGTGATAAAAGGAAAGAGTTTTTAGAACGGGACAATTATAAGATATAATTAATATGGTGTATAAAAGGAAATATAGAAATTAGTATTAGTTATACATTTGACATTTGAAGAGTTAGAGAAATATAGTAGCTCATAAAATAAAATCTATATTATGAAATTTTGAATTTGTTTTTATGTCAACATTTTAATACTAATTCATTTCTTTGATTCAGTAGTTGGCTTTGATTTTGTATTTTATTATTCTAATTTTTTTCTTCTAAAAATAAGTTACACCTATCTCTAACACTATTAGGAGTATCTGTAGAACCGATAATCTTCCAACCTCTCTGCAAGTTCAAACCTTTCTCCTTCAATTCCCAAAATTTCTTTCAAAGCGCTGTCAGGCATTTTAATTTAGGGTTGGTAAATATATATATATATATATATATATATATATATATATATATATATATATATATATATAAAAAGAAAATATACACGGAAAAAACAAACAAAAATCCTTATATGCAATTATGCTGTTTTAATGTTAATATAATGTCAACGTCGGACGTTTCGGTCTAATAAACCATCTTCAGGACATATTCATAAAATATAATTAACATTATCAATACAACATGACAAAGACGATGTACATAAGAACAAGACTTATCCAAACAGATAACTGAAAGTTTTATAAGATCAGCGTTCTGTTTAAACATGGTCATGTTGTTGTCACTGTGAAAACGTATTCCTAAAATTTGAGTATTTTGAATGAAAAATGAAAAGAATTCTATTTTGATCTAAAATTTTATATAATTGTCGAGCATTAATCTCGCTAGAAAAGGGGAAATACTAATGAAGCCAGGTCTAGTATTCACCGTGCGTGAGATGGATATTATGCCTGCTTTATAAATCCGCCTAAGATTTTTATTATGAAAATATTTTAAAATCTTCACGGAATCAAAATCGAAATTATGATCTGCTTTAGTTGTGTGTACAACTAAAGCATTGTTTAAATTTCCAAGGCAAATATCTTGTTTATGTTCGAAAACACGAGATTTTACAGACCTACATGTTTCACCCACATATTTTAAGTCACAGTTTTTGCATGAGATTTGGTAGATGCAAGCATCGGATGTAATATGTTGTTTCCTGGTGCCATTTAATAAACTATGGATAGTTCTAGTAGGTAATAGAATTCTTTTCATTTTTCATTCAAAATACTCAAATTTTAGGAATATGTTTTCACAGCGTCGCCCACGTGACGACAACGTGACCATGTTTAAAAGGAACGCTGATCTTATAAAACTTTCAGTTATTTGTTTGGATAAGTCTTGTTCTTATGTCCATCGTCTTTGTCATGTTGTATTGATAATGTTATAATTTATGAATATGTCCTGAAGATGGTTTATTAGACCGAAACGTCCAACGTTGACATTATATTAACATTAAAACAGCATAATTACATATAAGGATTTTTGTTTGTTTTTTCTGTATATTTTTCTTCATACTGTCGGATCTATATCCATATATTTGCGTATGTATGTATCTATCTATCTATCTATGTATGTATCAAACTGTGTGTATTATATGAATAGGCTTGCAAAAGCATTCAAAAAATCATTGTAAAGAAAATGTCTTCTCCAGTGTCCCCCCTTTGTAGGGGAAATATATAAGGGCTGCTGTTTGATCCAGTTCCATGAAGAAATATCACGATTTTATTTTTGTTCTTGGTTGGGCTGAAAATTTTTCAGCATCAGCTTGTGTGTGTTTGTATCCATATACACACACACACACACAATCCCAGCCCCATATTTATTGTGCATAACAAATTATTTTATTAGTATTTACATTAATATGCATGTAATTATCTGCATAAATAAAACTTCAAATAAGTAATATTTATTCTTACAGTTCCTCACTCTCTCTCTCTCTGTCATCTTTCATTCAATTCAAAATCTTTTTGTATACAGATATTTAATTTAGTATATGAAGAAATGTTTTCTTTCTTTGACCATGTTTCTTTTCCTTTCAGATTCATTTAACAATCAATGTTAATAATGTATCTGTCTCTTGTTAATAATCTCTTAAAGACCCATATTATTTTTCTCCGATGATGAAGCTGTTGTAAGTTAAATAAAGATTACTTTCAGACATTATTTTTTTTACCTGACCTCATTTTCTGATAAGCATGTCTCAGTTTCATTTTCATTCGACAATAATGGGAGTTGGTAGATAAAAAAAAAAAAAAAATTGTTTTAATATGATGCAATGAGGATGCCAGTTAAAATAAGTTTCTTTGCAATTCACCCCTGAGAATGTCTTGGAGGAGATCGAAAGTACTTTGATAAGAAAAAACTATGGTGCCTTCCTTGATGAATTTCAACTTAACATCAAAAGCTAGTTGTTTTTTTTTTTTTTTTTTCATTTCACCCCAAGCAAGGCGGGAAGCCACGAGGACGCAAGGGGTTACAGAAAATTTAGAGCAAGATCAGATAGGAGTGATAGAAGAAAGGAGGAGGGTAGTGGATAGATCAAGGCAACATTACACTTGAATAGCTGGAGATTATAGCTCTCAGGGAAACTAGAATAGGGAAGGGAGTTCCACAGGCAAGAGATGCAAGACATGAAGCTATTGGAGTAGAAGAGACGGCTACATTTAAGAGTTTCGACAGTGAAGGGGTGAGAGCGGGATGCCATCCTCGTAGGGCGCTTGAACTAGGGAACTAGAAAGGATTATTATAAAAATAGACATCATATGTCTATATTAATCAATGAAACATGTTCAAATGAAGATATACTGCCTAAATACATACACACACATGCACACATATATGAAGAAATGTAGTTTTAAGGTGTTCTATATTTATGGGATAAAGTGCTCAACATCAGAGATAGAGCATATGTAAACATAAAAGTGAACATTGAAGTCAACACTCAGAGGCAACAGGCTGTTTCATGCTAGACGCAATCATCAGGTCAACAATTACGTCTAGCATGAAACAGCCTGTCGCCTCTGAGTGTTGATTTCAATATTTACTTATATATGAATAAATAAAATGAAAGTGGAGTTCTTAGAAATACATTGGTAATAATTTATTTCATGGGATCAGACCTTATCTCTTCAGACCCAAAAATTTTACAACAAACTGTAAACGTAAGATTTTAAGCAAGAATGTTTCAACAATCAAATTTAAGTGTATGTTTTTTTTTTTGTTGTTGTTTTTTTTTTTTTTTTTTTTAATACATCATCATAAATTTTAAGTATGGAGGTCCAAAAGGGAAGCTAAGCCCTTTTATTTTTTTCAATTTCTGGGATGAGGATTTATCATTATTTACACTATTTAGATGTGGACTGTTGTTCTTGTCTTTTGTTCTTGTTATCATGTTTTGGCCATTGTGCCCTCTGGCCTTTATCAGTTTGTTGATCCAGGTAACCTATAGGGAATTACAAACTGAAGCCTTTATTTAATCTATGGGGGTAGACTGTTCTTGTCCCACTGTCCATGTCTAGAAATATCTTGTTTATTTCTTATTTTTAGTATTGTTCCAAGATTTCTTGCCTTGTTTTCACTGTGTCCAAGTACATACTGTCCGGGCACAAGCATTGAACTCATAGTTACAGTTGTCCTTTCTTTCTATTTTAAGCTTCCATACTGTTTGGAAATATATGAATCCCCTCTCTTCCTCCCACCTGCTATAGTTAAATAGTAGGACTTTTATCTGGAAAAATCATTGTTATTCTGGAAAGAAATTGTTAATGCAATATTCACTTAAAAATACAAAATGTGTTTCGGTTTTCAGTAACCCACAAAGAGTTGTTAAGCCCCAAAACATATGGTATATATTCATCTCTGTCTGTGAATGTTGAATTTGAGTTGTCCCCTCTTAACAATAGCCTGTTTGGTGTTTGTCTTGCTAGGTGGCACTGACAGCATGGCATTTGTGTTGAGGAGTTTGTTGGCCAATTCAAGCTAACCTCATTGCTGTATAAGTTGACACTTTTATTTGAAATGCATTACTATTGATTCTATGTGTTTTGTAATGCCTGTTTGTAAGAGAGACTTTGTAAATCACAGATACAACAATAGTAACGCCTTTGACAATACTCGGTCAAATGTGCTAATTCCCATATATATATTTTTCCTTTACCTGTCACATGATCTAATTATTTCAAGATGAGGTTGACTATGCTTGCTCTCTGGCAATCCGTGTTCAAACCCAAGTGTTGGCAGCAACATTTTATTCCTATATGACATTGTGCAAGGTTCCATGCTTATATTGTATATATTCCAAATTTTAACACTGAGAATAATTGTGTTGTCATAGCTATTGAGAATGCTAAGGACCCACATGTGGGATAGTGGCAATGTGCAGTATGCTCCAAGACACATTTATATAAGTGCAAAGAGACGGCTGTATCTATGACATTAAATCAAAATAGAAGTGATTCCTATGGATAAAATTGGGAAATAATTAACATAACCAATTTCCTGCATTATCCTATGTCAAATCAAAGACTTGTACTGCTTGATCATAATCTTCACCCCCACCCCTCAAAATAACCCCTGCTTGTCCAGTGATGAATAGTTTTGTAACTATTCAGCTTCATTTGCTGATGAAGATTCTAACAGTTTTGATGATTTCTCGGTGCTTCTTGATGTTCAAAAATCTTTCTTGATCTTGTCAGAGAAGCCATTGTGCAAAATTTTCTTTCAATTCTCCATTGATTGTAAAGAAGCTCTTGAAGTTGGTGACCACATTGCTCCATAGTACCTTGTTGCATCATGTTGCTTTTTTTATTTTGCATGTTGTCAAACATTAGAACTGAAGTAATGGCTAGTAAAGAAGTAAAGCTACATGCTCTTGAGTCTACCTGTTTTTAATGCAATAAAGAGAGTGATACTTTGACCAAAGCTTGTTTCAAGGGGATATTATAAATTACTTCTGTTTGATATGAAATAAAGGTGAGGTTGGAGCTGCATTCAGAAAGCATTACATTTTGTATATAAATGATTATTTACAAAATGTAGTGGTTTTATATTGACTTAGCCGTGAAGAAGTAATATAGTAATATGAAATAGTATGTAACGGTATAAATGGTATGAAATGGTATGTAACGATAGAAATGAAATAGAAATCGTATGAACATTTCAGGATTGTGGATCCGGATCCAGCTCAGAATGTTTTTAATTTGCTCATAGCCTGATTCCAAAATGGTATATGTTGATCTACAGCCTCTAGGAGTAAAGTTGAAAAAAGTGTGACACACTGACATTTGCATTTGACACTGTATTTATATTATGAACAGGACTGTCTCTTCTAAAAAGATTAAGAAAAAATATTTGGCTTGAGGAAAGTTTGGCGAATGCTAATCTGCAAAAATCATTACTCCCACTGCCAATTTTTCCTTATTTTTGATGATCAGACTAGTCTACTTAGGTAGTGCTACCGGCTAGTAGGACAATATATAATGAAACCTACAGAAACCTAAGTGATGAGTTGGCTACTGAGAGTGACCTCCGTTAGTTAGTAAGAATCCATATGACATAAATATGAAATGATATGCAATGGTGATGATGAGGAAAGTTAACTCTTCAACAGGTGTAAATAAAACAACAATAAAATACAGTTTATAAAAAGTTAGCCATATCGTTTTGCTTCTATAGTGTTAAAAGTTCATACCTTTACAGCCTTGCTACATCCATAGGGTTGAATCATCCTCATTTCTTTCATATTCTATTATGAAGGTTCCATTTTTTACTTAATTGTTATTTTTCCTCTATATCCATGTATCCTCATTTGCTATTTTCTCCTCTTAGATTCATATCACACAATTCATTCAGTAATCCACTATCTGGAGTGGCTCTTGGGCCTTGTATTGCATTAGTTTAACAAAGAAAATTTTAGGAAATTAATTTTCTGAATATGAGGCCAGGTAAAGATTATGTACAGTAATGATTAGATAATTGGTGCTGGAAAAATATTTTCATTGTGACACAAATACCAGAATGAGAATTTCTGAGTTAATGAGGAGGTCACGACTTGATCGATGTGATACTGAAAAGCTTAAAAATGGTTAAAATGGCTTCCAAAATCAACATTAATATTTTCTTTCTTTTTTCTTCTTTTTTTTTTTGTTTTTTCTTCGTTTTCTATTTTTCTCTCTCCTTTTTCTCTTCTTCCTCTGTGTTTTTCTCTCTCCTTTTTCTCTTCTTCCTCTGTGTTTTTCTCTCTCCTTTTTCTCTTCTTTCTCTGTGTTTTTCTCTCTCCTTTTTTTCTTCTTCCTCTGTGTTTTTCTCTCTCCTTTTTCTCTTCTTCCTCTGTGTTTTTCTCTCTCCTTTTTTTCTTCTTCCTCTGTGTTTTTCTCTCTCCTTTTTTTCTTCTTCCTCTGTGTTTTTCTCTCTCCTTTTTCTTCTTCCTCTGTGTTTTCTCTCTCCTTTTTTCTTCTTCCTGTGTTTTTCTCTCTTTTTTTTTTCTCTCCTTCTTCCTGTGTTTTCTCTCTCCTTTTTCTCTTCTTTCTCTGTGTTTTTCTCTCTCCTTTTTCTCTTCTTCCTCTGTGTTTTTCTCTCTCCTTTTTCTCCTCTGTGTTTTTTTCTCTCCTTTTTCTCCTCTGTGTTTTTTTCTCTCCTTTTTCTCCTCTGTGTTTTTTTCTCTCCTTTTTCTCCTCTGTGTTTTTTTCTCTCCTTTTTCTCCTCTGTGTTTTTTTTCTCTCCTTTTTCTCCTCTTCGTCTCTGTTTTTCTTCTTCTTTTCTTTTTTTTTTTTTTTTTTTTTTTTTTTTTTTTTGGGAGGACTAGATTGTTAAACAATTCTTTTATCTTAATTTCCTTCTACAATGATCTGATGAGTCATTAATTTCCTTTTTAGTTTAAATATTTAAGCAGTAGTTAAGATGTGTGGGTGGTGTTATGGATAGTAGCACACAATGAGTAATCAGAGTTGAGTTTGAATTCCAGTTAGGTTCGTTACATTCACTTATGTGCATATAGCCTGGGGAAAGATACAAATCCATCCTTTCCCTCTCCAGCAATAGGTTAATAGTTGAACTTCTATCTAGAAAAATCATTGTTATTTTAAGAAAATTATTAATGAAATAATCACTTGTAAAAAAAACAAAAAACCCCAAAAAACAAATAGATTCAAGATGTTTTGGCTTTAAATAAGCCACAAAGACATAAAAACCAACCAGTCAATTAGTAGTTAGTCTAGATTGGGCAAGGATCTATTGAGTACTCCAGAAAGTGGTGTTGGGAGGAAGGACACTGTCCAATTAATTTTTGATTACACTATTTACATTATTCGGACTATTGTCCTCATCTTTGTCGCCATATTTATTACAACATTTCGGCTGTTGTACGCTCTGCCCTTCAGGTGGTTGGAATGTCAAACTGAACCCTTTATTTCACTCACTGGGGTAGAGTGTTCTAGTAACAGGACTCAAAGAGTGTGAGTTCAATACCCGTTTAAGGCGGTGGAGAACTCGCAGAGGGGAATTAACAGGAGATAACTGATAACTGACATCGATTAAACATGGTACGTGGAGCTAATATAACAAAGAGTACAAAGTATGGCTCAGCAAGAAAACAAAGAAATAATACATTTTTTAAATTAAGTAGGGTAATAGAATTTTGTGGTGATGTCGTCTTGTGGCTTAAGGATAAAGCACATTTGGCAGATTAAAAAAGGGAATATAGGTTCAGTTACATTTGGGAGGTAAATTTTCTTTAGTAAGATATTTTATTTCTAGGCTGGTTGATATTAATCCCACTTTTTAAAAAACGTTGACTCAGCTCTAAATTTAAAGTTTTTAGTTGTAAGAAAAATAC
The DNA here is from genome assembly GCA_903632075.3 of Acanthosepion pharaonis. Lineage (NCBI taxonomy): Eukaryota > Metazoa > Mollusca > Cephalopoda > Sepiida > Sepiidae > Acanthosepion > Acanthosepion pharaonis. The sequence continues at coordinate 965,447 of CAHIKZ030005487.1, read as the reverse complement.
ACTTATTTCACACAAGGCAATAAAGCCACTAAGACACAAAGGGTTATTAAGTATACAAGAATATGAAAAAAGAAAATATTAAGGAGAGAAAACAATAAAAGAACAAGAATTAAGAAGAAATAAAATAATGATTGACGTTGCATTTAAATTTTTGAAGATCAAAGTTGACTTGAAAGTGAGAAGTGTAAGAGAATTATATATAATGACTGATTATCAATCAATTAATCACTGCACCCTCTAATGGGTGCAGATAACATATTAAACTTAATTGAAAGTCCATATTACTAAGAAATATATTACAAGATATGATTAAAGGATATTGTTATACCTGAACGTACCTATTCTATTATTAAGACTCTCCCACACATAATAAGTAGTAGTAGTAGCGGTCGCCAGTTGGGCTCAGTGGTGTTGAGTGAGTCAGTCGATGTCTTGCATCATTAACTCTTACTGCAAGTTCCTAACGTTTTGTACGTCGGACCCTTTTAGGACTGACTTAGCGAAATACAAACCTCCACTGTGAAAACTACTCTACAGATATGCAAGTAGATCTACATGAAATGTTTCCTGAGATTAAATAATATAGGAATAGCGGCACATTTCAATCATGAGTGTGTCTGGATTGAAATTTTACTTATACATTGTAGTAAAGAAAGAAATAAGACTGAATTTTCCTTTTCTCTTCATACATAACTATAAAAATATATATTGCATGGTTTAGCAGCAAGATTAGGGTTAACATTTCATACACCTCGCTTAAAATATAAAAAAATTCCGGATTAAATTTATATGACATTTAACTTTATATAATAAAGTTAAAAGAAAACTGTTAAATCCATAACCTCATGTTATTCAAAATATATAACACACAAATCAATCCTGATCCCAAATAATTTAAATACTAATTTGCACATATATATAACATATCACCTACTCACTTTAGTTCATTAGACATTGAATTGTATTACCTCATGTCCACAAACTTGCCTGATTTTTCCGCTAACCTGATGAATATTTATGAGCACTTCTATACATAAAAACTTTGAAAAACCAATAACATCTTTGCTCTTGTATATAAATACTTTTGACAAAATAAAATCCTTACATATGCCTTGATAAAATCCTTCAGAGGACAAAACACAGCAGCCAAGATAAGTTTTCCTTTTGTCTTTATTCACATTGTCCTTTTATAGATATACTCTATCTGAAATTTTTACACACTCGTGTGTGTCATATATATATATATATATATATATATCTACTAGCAGTAGAGCCCGGCATTGCCCGGGGATGTAACAGTAAGAGATAGATCAAGTATCGACCATCATAAAGACTGGAAAATAAAATTGACAAAGATTATTGTTTGACAGACACGCATGTCTTAATTAGTTTTTTTTTTTTTTTTTTTTTTTTTTTTAACGAGTTGGTCAAACTCAAACAAAAACATTGTTTTCAATCGTTATGAGTCTACCGATTGAATAGAATTTTATTGTAAACAATTGTCTTGTAAATGGAATTCTGAATGTAAAAATAAAGACAAAAGTGTGCAAGACAATAAGAAACACTACCTGCCAAAAAAAAAGTGTTTTGTTGAAATCGGTTGAAAAATGTAAGAAATCCGATCCAATATATAAACGTACAGACACACACACACACACACAAACACAACCTGGGTTTTATAATATGTATAACTCGATATGAGTTGTCCCCCTTTCATTCTGATGACAGTGATGCCTCTTAATCGTGTTTTCAAATTGATTTCGTGCAAAAACAATTGTGTTTTTCCAATTTTTGGCGCTGTCAGAACCACCACAAGGTAATTTTACGTAGTCCTGTGAAGTTTTGTTGAAATCGGTTGAAAAATGTGGGAAATCCGATCCAATATATAAACGTAGACACACACACACACACACACACACACACACACAACCTGGGTTTTATAATAAGTATGATAGTATGATATATATATGAGAGAGAGAGAGAGAGACATATTGGTGGCAACACCCAGCAGTAACAGTCTGTTTCATGACTTGGCCTGAAGATTGCATTTCATTTAAGCATCAGACTGTCACGATTGGGTGTTGACCGCAATGTTCATTTATGTAGACTCTCTACTCGATGTTGACCACTTTAATCCATAAATATAACATAACTTAAAATTATATTTTTATCAATTATCTATATTACATTGCTGGTTTGATATTTGGATTTTAGGCATATTGTTATTGATAATTATGCAGTTGACAGTTTTCAATTTTCTATAGTATATTGTAAGTTTTACGCATTTGCTTGAGTGAACAGGTGATATGTATTATGATATATTGTGGATGTTTTCATGATGCATTGCCCTTGTCTGAATGTACTTCTGTTGTTTTTTGTTTTTTTTTGTAATATATGTAATTTTGTTTGGTTGGTTAAAAAGACATCATTAGCTCACAACAGAATTAGAAAAAATTATAAAAAAAATCGTACTTGATACAACACAATAAACACAGAGAAAAATGATAAAATACTTTAGTACACGTTTCAGAGAACATATATGTATACACAGATAGTTTGTGCTTATCTGTTAGTAGCAACATGTTCTATCAGAGAACTGTCCCAGACATTAGCATCCTTTGACCATTGAAAATGAAGAGAGAAAATTGTGGTTTTTGTTTCAGTTGGCAGTAAAATGCTTGTTCTGATGCATCATGAGAGTATTCTATATTTATTTACCTATTTTTTTTATATTATTTTTTCTTTCTTTATTGTTTATTACTATTCTTATCTGTATTTTAAAGTATTTTTATTGCTTAAATTTTAATTTTTTTATTATTAATTATCTCTATCTATAAAAGGCAGGATGTGTGTGTGTGTAATGAATGCATGGCCGCAATTTTCGACGGATTTGCACCAAAATTTACATGCTCATGCACCAAGTTTGCATTTCCCAACTCCCATTGATAGTGGAAATAATCGATTTTTTTCATGCTTCTATGGCAGTTTTCATGTAGTTTGTGGCCATTTTCTACTAGCCAGAGTGAGAGCCAATAGCTGGCTGCCACGAACAGGCAGGAAGATTCTATTGGCCAGCGTGAGAGTCAACAGCTGACTGACACGAATGTTAACTAGCATGCAAAAAAAAATCGATAGCTGCATTCGTCACAAGTGGGAAAAATTTAAATCTGCATGGCACTTTACTCCAATTGGCTCATTCGCTTGCTTAAACTCAACGTTGATTCTGATTCCGCAGAACTGGGTTACGTGTGAAAAAGTATTTGTTGTTAGCATTCTTTTTTTCATTCAGTTTTTCCAGTTATGAGTCCTTTTTTAAAGCTGATCGTTTTGTGTTCATTTTGTTTATTTCTTTTTTTGTAACAGATTTAATGTTTAGTATAGAGCTTAGAAAAAATTCGTAGTGTGAGATAGACAAGAAGTAAGGCATGTAGCAACATCAGCATGGCAAAGGGCACTCCTTTAAAGGCAAGGAAGGGCAAAAATATTTTAAGTCGAGTGATAGCGATTGCTGTATGAGTTGTACGATTTTTGAATCAAGCACGGGCAACGCCGGGACATGCTGCTAGTTACCATATATACTCACATATCTTGTGACTTTTGAAGACCTAATTTTGAAGCTAATTTTAAGGGGGTTGCATCATAAATGAGATATAAAATTAACATATGTACTGCTGGCCCTGGCTATGCCACTGACCAAACTATATATCCCTTTACTGTAGTCAAATTAGCTTCAAAATTAGGTCTTCAAAAATTGCATGATGCATGAATATATACGTTAATTATTTTAGTTTCAGACTGTTACATAAGGATTGGGGGCTATTTAGTAATTTATTTGTTGTTATCACTAGAGATGTATCATCTGCCATAACCAATCTTGTTCATAACTAATACATCTGGTCGTAGTAAAAAGCATTAATGTTTTGTTGTACTGTATTTTATTTCTACAGGAAAAAAAACTTATTTGGCCATTGATAATATAGTTGGGGGAAATTATTATGAACCAATGTTCATTTTATGTTTGAGTTCACAGAAAAAATATTTTGTGAGAGGAGGAGGAAGTTAGGTGTGTTCCTTTTCAGGAATTATTTTTTTTTTTTTATCACTGCCCACAAAGATATAAAATAGCATTCTTGATGATAATTGAAAAGTCAGGAGTTCTTGTTAGTACATTTTGTTATTATACGGACGTGTTAAATACATTAGTGTTGAGTTTTTACATAAACATCGAGAAATGGGATTTTATTAACACTAAATTTGTATGAGAATTTTAGTACAGTGTACTTAGTGCTAACAATAAAATTCGATTCTAAGTACACTATTAAAGTTCCCATACAAACTTAGTGTTAATACTATTTATCAATGTTTGCGTAGAACTTAACACTAGTGTATTTAACCCCATGTGATATAAAATGAACAAACAAGACCAACTAACAAGAAGTCATAACTTTAATTATAATAAAGAATGCCTATAATAATATATATAAAAAAACAAAATCAAATCTTTAAAATCTATTGACTTCATTTTACAGATGTAATCAGCTTATAAGGGAACTGGATAGTTGATTTGTCTTTATGCCATTCTATATTTCTTTGTTTTTGTTCGTTTTTTTTTTTTTTTTTTTTTTTTACCCCAAGCAAGGCAGTAAAGCCACTAAGCCACAAGGAGTTACTAAGTGTGGAAGAATTAAGATCAGAGACATTAATAATGAGTAGGAAGAGAAAAGAGTAATCAGGAGGACAGTAGATAGTGATTGACAGTCAGTCAGTTATGTGCCATGCGTGATTCGCGCTAAGGCGATCATATATCTTTCGATACATGACTGATGAGGCAGATGTTTTCCCGCAGTAGGTTGCCAGTTTTTGTTCTACGGTAGACCAGTTGCTATAGAGCCTGGTCTGTCTTGCTATTTACCCCTAGCTGGTGGGGAGAAAAGGATTCATACCTTTCCCAAGGGTATTAGTAAGTGAATGTAATGGATTTGACTGGAATTTGAACTCGGCTCTCCAATTCCTCAATCCAAGCTTCTATCCATTACTCCACTGTGCCTCCTGGACATTGCATTTTTAAATTTTTACAGCTGAAAGTTGGTTGGAATGCAAAGAGACAGAAGGGAGATCCACAAGTGTGAAAAGTAAGAAAAGAATCTGTTAGCTTAGAATTTACAGCTATATCTAACTAGCTCAACCATAAAATGATGTGATCTCGATGCCAGTCTAGTACTGTGCTTAAATTCAAAAAGTCTAGATAAAAATAGCAGAGCACTCATCCGAACAATTACCATGAATGTATTTATAGAAAAGACACAGGGAGGCAACCTTATGGCAGTGAGAAAGTGACTGATCAGGACTGATAATACTGCTGATTCTTCTTTGGATTTTATCAAGGAGCTCAAGGTGAATACAGGGATATTAGGCCATATGTGGCAGCAATATTCTAAGCATAGAAGAATGGTAGACTTATAGATATATATGATAGATTTTGGAGGTGGGTTAACATGCATAACGAATTAAGGGTTTATTTGATTAAAGAGTACAGTTTGAAGTTCTCAGAAGATTATTATATCAGTCACCTGAAGAAGGTCTGAAGGAACAATGACTGAAATGTTGTGTTAACAGTAAAGTTAGATACTCATTTGAATAAATCAATGTGTAACAATAAAAATATCCCATTTTGCCATATGACCATGACTCACTTATGTTTGTATACTCAGAGATTGTAGGAATCCATGTTAAAATAAAAAAAAAAATTGGTCTCTTCAGATAAGTATAATAAATTGATTAAACTATGTTTGGTTAGGTAGGAATTGATATTTCACACCTTCATATATAAAGTGAGAGAGTTTACCAATCTTTTTTTTTTTTTTTTTTTTTTTTTTTATAACATAAATCATAGCTTGAAAGCAGGCAACATATTCAATTGATTATTTTCTACTTGAATTGTTTGGATTACCATGAAGATTGAGGGAATTTGCAGAGGAATTATTTCAAAAAAGTTAATACAGAATTTTATGTTATTACTTTCAAATATCTCGACTTTACCTAGCAGGATTATGCTGACCGTTCCCTATATTCAGTATCTCTATACTGTCCTTGGTTTGGCCACATCACATGTCATAACAGTCTGTGCAAGACCATCATGCAAGGCACTCTTGGAGGTTGACATGAGCTAGTCGGACAATGTCAGAGTGGACGGATATGACAGTGGCAGAACTCCTGAGAGCCAACACCAACAGATCATGCTGGAGGAGATTGTCTGTTTCTTCTGTCCTTCGGTCCCCCTTGATGATTGAAACGTTCAAGGGACTGATGATGATGCTACCCTTGGAAAGACACAGGCAACAGATTTCATGGCCTGCGCCATCAGAGCCCTAAAACAGCTCTCTCTAACTTAGCCAGTTTGGTACACGGGTATGGTAGTATAGATAGTCTGTAATGGATCAGGTATGTCCTTTATTGAGTATCATCAGTATTCCACTTTGGGGTTTCTATGAGTGTTTAAAAAAAAATGTAGATATCTAGGGTGATGGAGACAAAGGTGAGAGGTAACATCAAAATCGTTGCAACCTCGATTTCGTCAACCGAGAAAGAACAAAAGAGTATTCTATCAAAACAAAAATTGCAGCATCCATAAGAAATCAACATCAGTTTCTTTATAATCATTTATTTCCAGTAAACAAAATTTCCTAGTTCCTCCTCCAAATGGACCAGCACAGCCAGGCTACAACAATACAGCTGCAAAAGTATTAAGCATAGAACACTAACCTTAATGATTTTTTTCTTATTTAAATCTAAAATTTGAGCAGATTTTGGCTATCTGTACATTGTATATTAAAAATTAATGGACTGTCAGTGATCTGGTGTCAATACAAACAGAATGTCTTTTATATGGATAATGTAAATTCATTACAAATGAATTGCTACAGAAATGCATTGAAAACCATGAAGAAAGGTCTTGCCAGTGGTCAGGAATTAATGCAAGCAATAGAAGAGATTATTGTATGTATGATGTAAATTTATTCCTTAAGATTATAGAAATGAATTGAATATCGTGAAGGGATTGTCTGTGGGCAGGAATTAATACAAGCCTTACTGTAGAATAATGCTTCTATATAGGTAACGAGAATGCATTGCTAATGATTTTACTGTAGAAATTACTGAAAATCAAGAAGTAAAACATTATCAATAATCAAGAATAATGCAAGTCTTAATGATAGTCTTGGGACTTTTATATGTATAATATAAATGAATTGCTGGACAGATGGTTTGTTAAAGCACTTGTAAAGATGAATTAAAAATCAAAAAAAGTCTAGAATTATTGCAAGTTTTATTGATAGACAAAGTTTGTTGTATGTATAATTATCAAGATATAAAATGGCTTCAACCATATACAGTTAATTTTTATTCCATGTAATTATTTCACCCTATCTTTCTAGGATTCAGTATAAGTGCTGATTGGGAATACCAGGTGCTTTACGCTTGGATGTACGAGTGGTGTATTGGATAATGGCTTGGAATTGTTAATTGAAGAGCCAATCCACGTCTTCTCCCCATAGCTATGGGTTAATTAGTAAGACTTGTATCACTAAATCACTATCTCAAAAAAAAAAAAAAAATTTACAATCTAAAAGTATTTTCTGGTTTTAAATAATCTGCAAAGGATTGATAAACCATAGAAAATGAATCAATCAAATACTGATTAGTTACACAAGCATGTCTTATAGATTTATTTACAGTCTGGAATATATTGTGGCCACAAAGTGAAGGATCAGTATATATATTGATTGTAATATAGAATTGATTCCCCATTTTATATCCACATAATTTCTTTATCAAGTTTTGATTAAATATGAATCCACCTCTTCTCCCCCAGCTATGGGTTAATTAGTAAGACTTGTATCACTAAATCATTATCTCCCCCCAAAATAAATCTGAAAATATTTTCTTGCTTTAAATAACCTGCAATGGGTTGATAAACCGTAGAAAATGAATCCATCAATCAATATAAGTGCTGATGTATAACTTTCCCTTACTGTCATGATAAAAGAATTATGAAGTAATTTTAAAAGATCTAAAAGATTTGGATTTTTATAAGTTGTTGGCATTGAATGTCTTCCTATCAGCAACAAAGGTATCGCTATAAGTCACAAGCCAGGTTTTTTAACCGTCAGCATTAAATGTATGGATTTATATAATAAAATGTTACAAATAACATGCATTTATTATTGACATTGGTGAGTTCTGGATGCTTGCTTGCAATTGGACAAATATACATACATGCTGGTTTGTAATGAGGTGAAAATGGCAACAATGAATTTATATATTCAAATAATAGAAATATGAAAGACATTGAAAGAATAAGTGAGTGCACAAAATTATTTGAGAATTAAAATGAGGTGAAAGTTTTTCTAATCCTGATCAGTATGTATGTGTGATTTAGCAAATGAATACATCCATAGTAGAAAAAGGAGGCAGTAAAACTTCTTAGTAATGTAGAATAGTATTTCTTCAACAATCAATGGAGCAATCTTTTCAAGCACAAGAGTCGCTACTGGATTTAAATTGCTGACTCCGGCCTCGTATTCTCTTTCAGGTAGTGGGGGTCCTGAAAGGTAAACTTGGGTAACTTGATTCTTCCGTTATTTATTTTCATAATTGTGTGCAGTGTTTATACATATCTGCATCTGGGAAGATTTTTTTCCTTTTTGTGACTGGGTGTGTGTGTTGATCTCATTGGCATCGTGTTTTCATCTATTTTTAGTACTGACAAAAACATCCAGTGAAATTTTGGACCTATGAAATGTATTTGTTTTTTAATAGTTTGGTAGGTATTACAAATTTCCTGAGTTTACACTATTTACACTGTTCAGACTATCATCCTTGTTATGGTGGAACACACCTATTCTATAGTTAATAGACTCTTCCACCTATAATAAGTAGGAGTAGTAAGAGTAACGTGTCGGTCAGTCAGTCAGTCGATGTCGGACGACAGTCGAATATGAAAGCATCAACAACCACAACAAGATTGCTCTGCGTAATACTTATTATATCAAGTTCCTAATGTTTTGTATGTCGAACCTATTTTAGGACCGACTTAGTACAAATACAAGCCTCCACTGCAAAATAACTCCACAACAATCCTCATCTTTGTTGCTATATTAATTACAATGTTTTGGCCATTGTACACTCCAGCCTTCTTCAGGTGGTTGGAATGTTGAACTGAACCCTTTATTTCACTCACTGGGGTAGACTGTTCTAGTTCCATGTGCCATGTATAATGGATATCAGTTATCAGTTATCTGCTGTTAATTCCCCTCTCCAAGTTTTCCATTGCCTTAACTCTTTGGGTCCTGTCACTGGATCTAACTAATGCCTTTATCCACTGTGCCATATGTCAAGGACATATGGCAACAAAGATGAGGATGATAGTCCAAACAATGTAAATACTGTACATAATACCTCATCTCGGAAATATAGACAGATTCTTGAGTTTATACAACAAAAACAGGTTAAAATAGTGAAATCTCCTTCAAGTTCAACTGGTGCAATCTTAGATATTTCTGAGGCTATTTCAATAAAAGTAGTATGTAAACAAAATTTAATCTTTTATCTTTCTAAAGAGACAATTCTTTCATATGTGTTATTAGTTTTTATTCCATATCTCATTATGTTACTGTTTCAATGATGGACACTTTTTTTTTTTTTTTTTTTTTTTTTTCAAATTTTGAAAGCTGAGAATTTCATAGTGGTGTTTTTCAAACTTGTAGCACTTGGTATTGTATCTCCGTACACATATCAAAATAATTCCATCTTAAAAAAAGAAAAAAAGTGATGCTTGTCAATTTGGTGGGCTTAAGATAGGGTTTGGAGTTGAACAAAATACTAGAGATATTTAACTCTTAGATGAATTGAAAATTGCACATTCTTGTAGAACAATGTCTTGTCTTTTAACCAATTGGTTTCATATCACAGAACCCATACAACTTGATTTTAAAATTCCTGTAAAAACTACAAAATATTTTTTATTTCTTTCTTGTTCCCTGCTTGTACTAAGAGATAACAATCATGAAACAAACTAAAAACAATTTTAAAGAAATTCCTATAATGAGATGTATAAATTCAGAAAATTAAATGACTTCTGTGAAGAATACTAGACAATTACATATAGAACATATCTTTTAAGAAATGGGCATCTTGGCATGGTGTAATAGTCGTAACTGTTCTAGCAAGACAAGCTTACTGACCGAGTAGTGAGTACCATCCTCACTGGGTGCCCTATACTTTCAGCATTGTGCCACATCTAAACAATGCTTAGTAAATTGCTATATCTCAAGATGGACTCTTCCACATGGTGTAATGGTTAGTAAGCTTATCTTGCTAGATCAATTACAACTGAGTAGTGAGAACCATCCTCACTGGATGCTCTATACTTTCGGCCTTGTGTCACGCTTAGAAAAATCACCATATCTTTCAAGAATTAATGGATTTTATCTTTTAATCTAACATTTTTATTATTTCAAATGTTATTTTTTAGTGGATACTCATATTTAAGTAGATGTGCCATTTTATTTTAAACAGTATATATTTTGTCTCTTGGCCTGTCTACTTGGGAAAACATTTAAGAAAATGTTCATTTCAGCAACATTTGAAACTCTGTCCCTCTTTGTAGGAGAAACCAGTGTCTGGTCGATGCTGTAATCATTTGGCTACAAAGAGCTTCACAGTCAAGCAAGGTTTTATTTGCTTTGTTCAAATTTCTTAGAGAGCTCGGTTTCATATCTGAGATGTAAACAAAGCAATTTCTAAACAATTAATGGATTTTATTTTATTATTACTTTAAACATTATTTTAAGTGGATATACCTATTTCAGTAGATGCTTCGCTTAAACAGTATTTATTTTATCTCATGGTCTGTGCATTTGAGAAAATTTCTTAGGGGCACATCTCTAAAAATAATTTTCTAGGGTTTGTAGACCAGTAGACAAAATAAATACTGTTTAAAATAAAAAAAAATAAAACATCTACTTAAATACAAGCATCCACTAAAAATAGTATTTGATCTAATAAAAATAGATTATATCTCTAAATAGTGTATCCCTTAAAAACATAAATGATTATAGGTCTCCGTAGCTTCCTTTTTAATATCTATTAACTGTGCATCAACATGATTGTTCTTGGGAAAGAGTGGAATGATTTCCCAGTAGTTTTGAATTGGGTTGTTTTTCTCCAAGATTGGCATTCCTTGCTGTCTTTAGACTGATAGTCCTTGCCCTCATTACATGAGGTGAGGAAGACAGTTGTCTTCCACCTAGAGTGTTTCCCAAGTCAAGGCCATATAGCCCACTCTATCCTGGTATTTAGTCTATAGTTAGGAGGGGGAGAAGTGGATTCATTCCTTTTCTAGCAACAATAGTGTATAGTGAACAGAAACTTTCAGCCAAATTTATCTATCATTAAAGATTTTTTTGATTATTTTTTATTTTTTTCCCTGGGCTAGACCTACAAATATCGGCTCACTCTAACAAGACATTAACTTGTATTGTTCATATATTGACTTTTTTGTGTGCCTGTATGAGATTAGATAAGTACTTACCTACCTACCTGCCTGCCTGCCTTGCCTACCAACTATAATGAGGTCAATGTGTTGAGTAATCTGATTTGAAAAAGGGTGAAACTACAGTTGGCTGCAAATGTAGGTTTGCATGCAACATATTTTATAGCACATCTGACTAAACGACTGCATGTCAAGGTTGACAGTGGAGTGGTTGTAGCATCCTTTTACTGCTAATAATTCCATTGTCTGGGTGATAATTATGAGAGTTGACTTGCTGTATAGAACACCAAATCTAAATTAATAGTAACATCAGAATTTTCATTGATTTTCTTGTGGACTTCTTTTTTGTTTTTTAATTGTTTCATCCCAAGCAAGGCAATAAATCCACAAAGATGCAAGAGTGAAGGAAATTGAGAAAACATTATTGAGGAGAAACAGCAATAAAAAGACCTATATTAATAGACTTCATTTAAGCAATAATTATAAATATATGTTCATTTAAACACAGTTGCAAATGGAATAGGATTGGGTAGTGAAACAATATCTATATAGTTTTCTATCTATCTATCTATCTATCTATACATGTGATAAAATCCAATTTTTAAATTAGGTACAATAAAAGATTAACAACAATAACTAATTGTTGTGTACGATACACCTAATTTACATAAGTGGAGTACCGACCATATAAATATGGGTTGGTACCGGAAGACGGAAAAGAGATAGTAAGAAGAGATCCAATCGAGAGACTCTGCCCGACTGCGATTTAGTCAACCCATTATGCAGGAACAGTCTTCCCAAGAATATACCAAAACTAACTGTAAATATTGTGTACCTTTTCCTTGTTTCAATACATTTTGTTAACGTACATTTTGTGTTGTATTATTATTATTCCATGCTTATCCAAGTTTCAACACTAATAATAAGATTTATAGTAATATACTGTAATAAATGTTATGTACTGACAGAAGATTCATTCTTACCATAGATTTTGATTTTATTTTTTTAACGGCATATCAACTCCTTATGGGTCATTTAATGTCAAAATTTAATTTTCTTGGGAGCTTTGAAGTAATAAAAATATGTGTTATTCTGCTTTCACAATTGAGGACATGGTATGTGATACTTAGCTTTTGTGCATGTATGTGTTTGTGGTGATTTGTGTGTTTTATGTTTTGTTGAAGTTATATTTTGGAATACAGTTTGATTTAAGAAATTGTAGGATATTATATGGATTAATGTCAAGAAAGAGTTCTGTCATGTTGATTGATGCATTGTGAATATTTGTTTGTTTGTTTTTTTTTTTTGTTTTTTTTTTTTATATATAAAAATGCATTTTTATATTTTTATAACATTTTGTTTTTGTTTGGGGGTTTACTATTTGCCCATAGTTGGGACCCTAACAGATGCTACCAGGGTGCACCCGGAAACAACAGCAATTAAAAAGCAGTTCCACACTCCTCAAAAACTCCAGTCTCCTGATCAGAGGCCTTGTTACCAGATGTAGTTTATCGTCATTCCCAGCACACAATAGATTTTAATTGGCCCAATAAAAAATTAACAATAAGTAATAATAAAATAAAACTATTATAGCAATATACTGTAATACTGGAGGCACGGTGGAGTAATAGATAGATCAAGGAATTAAATAGTCGAGTTCGAATTCCAATCAAATCCGTTACATTCATTTATGTGCTAATACCCTTGGGAAAGGTATGAATCCTCTTCTTCTTCCCCCAGGTATAGGTAAATAGCAAGACAGACTGGGTTCTATAGCCTTGGATGGCAACTAGTCTACCACAGAAAGAAGTGGCAACCTACTGTGGGAAAAAATCTGCCTTGTCAGTCATGTATCAAAAGATACATGATTGCCTAAGCGTGTATCACTCATGGCTCATAGCTAACTGACTGTAATAAATGTTATACGACTGATAGAAGATTCGTTCTTACCATAGATTTTATCAGGTGCAATAAGATATTTCCAACCGTAACTAATAATAAAATAGAACAATTATAACACTAGACTAATAAAAGTTATGTGACAGTTTTGTTCTTAGTGTAGATCTTATTAGGCACAATAATAAATTAACAGTAGTAATATTAAGATGAAATTATTATGCTAATACATAATTTATTTCTTGTATACTAACCTTTATATTTTGATTTTCTTATCTTTTCAAAGGGTTCATAAACTGTAGAAAGTTAGTCAGTAAATCAATCTTTTGATGCAATTTGAACTCAAATCCCTTAGTATTGACAGTGTCCATTCCTGTAGCAGCTTTTTACCAATTTATCTTCTATCTCTTGAAAATGTAAAAAGAAAATAGTTTTATTTACTTTTTGACTTTCAAATAGACATACTGAAATAGTTATTCTTTACTTTTTTTTTACTTTTTTTTTTTAAATTTTATTTTATTTTGACTTATTTTTTAACAAAAAAACCACCCCTGTTATATTCTTATTTCAATCACCCCTTTCATTAAATATTCCGATAATTTTCTCCTCTACCACTTTAATTTAGGCTGCAAGTATGGTAGAGCAAAGTATTTGATTATTAGAAAATGAAAAAAAAAAATAATGAAAAAAAAAAAAAAATTAAAATTCCCATCACCCCTTTTGTTCCAACTACCCCCTCTATTTCAAATGTCTGTGTAAGCACTATTATTTAGGTGGATCCTTATCTGCATTGTTTCATTTTCTGAAATGTATCATTTGAAGAGCATGGAAATGTTTTTCAAGAATTTCTTGTTGGACAATAACCTCATAGGATGAAGATACTTGAGGCAACAGAAATTTGGTTGTACAGAAGGATGATGAGAATATTATGGACTGAACATATCACTAACAAGGAAGTTTTGAGCAAAATGGAAATAAAAAGAATATATTTAGAATCAGAAAGTAACAGTTTAAATATATAGGATAACATGATTAGAAAAGGACATATTGAAGATGAGAAAATCATTGAAAGAATAGGTATTTGTGGAGAGCCATGATTGCCCACATATTGAAAGAACATGACATATAGAAGCTGAACAAATAACCAGTACTAAATGTTTAGAAGTTGTCTTAATTTTTTTTTTAATGACATGAAATAAAACAAATAAGTAGAAAAAATTATGGAATAAAAATTGGTAATGTTATCAAATTTATCATTTCTCAGTCTGAGTATTTTTCAGCTTTCATGATGAGTACTTTTTCACTTAAACTTTTTATTTTTATTCATATTTGAGTATAAACCCCATTTATTTGTTAAACAGTATATTTATTCATTTTTGTCTACCAGTCTGAATATTCAAGAAATCTTATTAAAGAAAAATATGTCCCCTTCAATAGGATTTGGACCTGTGACATCACAAATAACATCTGCCGATCAGGCAAGACTAAATAATGCCTTTAAGCAAAATGCTTGTCAGAGATTTCCAAAATTTCATGTCTGCTCAGTTTCTTATCCAAACATAAACCAAGCAATTTCTAAAGAAGTAATGGATTTTTTAATTTATTAATCCAATAGATTTTATCACTTTAAACATACTCATATTTTAAGTAGATGCTCTGTTAATTTATTAAACAGTATATTTATTTTTGTCACAAGCCTTAGTATTCATTTCTTCTTTAGAAAAGAGTAAACGGTAGAGTTGTTAATTATTGGTTATTACTAGTTGAAGGTTGTTATTATTTTGGAATTTTGTATATTTATTTGCTTGGTTTGTTTGTTCTTTACTTGAGTGCCTTAGTATATATGATGCTTAAATGAAGCACATATATACACTTTCTTATTAGAAAGTCCATGAATGTAGGTAATTACTAAGTTTATCTTAGTCTGTTAAACGTATAAGAGTACCTAGTGAAAATCACTCTTTACTAAGTACTGATGATCTTCTCGACTAGCTTGTTAACCATTATGATATATCATGTATTGGGACACTCCTGCAGCTGTATATTAATGGCCTAAAAGCTCTAGGGTAAATTGGGCCCATGCCTTCCTCTGGGCTCAAGTGTAGTCCAGACCCAGACTTTCCCTCTCTGCCCGCCTGTAGACCTGACCCACGCTTTCCTCCTCTGCCCAACTGTAGACTTTTTCTCCATACATGATCAGCCTTTCCCTATTTCACTGTCTCACCCCTAACTACAGCTCAATTCCAAAATAGGCTTTCACTTTAAATCTCCCACAAAGAGTTGATGAACTGTAAAAAAAAAAAAAAATAGACCAATCACTCAGTTAAGCATGGTCATAGCTTCATTAGCCATCCTACTGAGTAAACAGCAAAATTTAAAATAAGCTCTTTAAAATCTATGGCTGCTTTAAGAGAATGATTTCACAAGTTACTTAGATGATCAAAGAAAAGAAACTAAAAAAAATGCATTCAATCCACAAGTAACATTTAAGTAATGTTTAAATATGTCTTTAATCAAGATATTAATGTTCTACACTATTTTAAACAAAAGGTTAGGAAAGAAGCCCCAATCAGTACTGTAAAGCATAACATTTAGTTGATTTGATAAACTTATTTATCAAAAAATTTTTTTTTTTTTTTTTTTTAAGACAAAGATTTCATCAATTTCAGCTGACATTGGAACTCACTGTTCAATGTCCTTATAAGGAAATGGTTAATATAAGCATTAGAGATGAGAATAGATACCACATTTAGTATTTACTTCCATTTCAACTGCCGATATCATGTTTATTGTTGAGGCTATTTTGATAAAAAATACTATATAAACAAAATTTGATCTTTTCTGTTTCTAAAGATATAATTCTTTCTTATGTATGATGATTAGCTTTTATTCCACATCTCTTTAAATTATGTCGGTAATTCAATGACAGTGATTTTATGCATTTCCACAGTTAACAATTTCATAGTTGTTTTTAAAAATTTGTCGTGCTTAGAGTTGTTTCCATACACATATCAAAATATTCCCATCTTAAGGAAAAGGGACACTTGGCAATTTTCTGGGCTAACCATAAGATTTGAACTAACCAGTCAGTTATGCCTTAACCGGGTATTGAACTCACACTCTTTGGGTCCTGTCACTGGATCTAACCAACACCTTTATGCACTGTGCCATGTGTCCGGTTAAGGCAGTGGAGAACTTTCAGAGGGAAATTAACAGGAGATAACTGATAACTGACATCAATTAAACGTGGCACGTGGAACTAGAACAATCTACCCCAGTGAGCAAAATAAAGGGTTCAGTTTGACATTCCAACCACCTGAAAAAGGCCAGAGTGTACAATGGCCGAAACATTGTCATAAATATGGAGACAAAGATGACGACAATAGTCCGGACAATGTAAATAATAACCAGAAAATAAATTGCCTCTTCTAAGTACTAAGTATAGTCTGGCCACAAGAATGGGGAAACCCTAATAGGATTGAATTTACTTGCAATAATCTTCAAGATCATCTTGCTAACTGTAACGGATGATCATTGCTAGTGCACTTCAATATATGGATGTATGGATGGCACCATGGGTAGCAGCTCAGAATGAGAAATTGGAGACTTTGAATTTGTTACATTCACTTATGTGTGAATACCCTTGGGAAAAGTATGAATTTGTCTTCTCCCTCATGTATGGGTTAAATAGTAGGATTTGTATATGGAACAGATCATTGTTATTCTCAAAAAATTCTTAATACAATATTCACTTAGAAAAATAAATAAAAAAAATAATAAAAAAAATGATTCTTAATCTCCCCAAAATATGTTTTGGTTTTAAATAGCCTAGAAAGGTTTAAAAAGCTGTAAAAATTAAATTGATCATTCATCTGTTGGTTAAATAGCAAGGTAGAGTGAGATCTCTAGCCATGGATGGCAACCAGTATAGTAAGACAAGTTTGAATTCAAAGCCATAAACATAGATTTAACTTGTCAACCTTGGCCATACTCATGTAACTAGTCCACAGCCAAAACACCTACAGTAAAATGGAAATTAGTAAGAAAAGCCAGAATATGTAAGTCATTTAATGACCCATGTCCTTTATGCATACATGAGAAACTATATATTACTAGGTTTATAAAAATTTACTGAATCATAGACATAAAATAGTTATTCTTTGCCGACATTGTCAAAAACTTTACTTAAATAATATTTAAAAAAAAAAAAAGCGTAGCTGATAATATACATATTTATACTTGATATATAATAATAATTTTTAAATAATTTAAGTAAAAAAAAGAAATAAAAATAAAAAAATATAAATAAAATCTATTAGTAATTAAAAGTAAAAATAATATTATAAAATTGTAGATCAATACGACATATTCTAATCCAAACACACCTTTTAGAAATAATTTGTATGTATACAAGTAGGAATTTAATGAATAAAATGCCAAAAAACTTTTTGCCATTGATAAAAAAAAAAAAAAAAACGGATGACATGCGTTGAACGGATGTCATAATTCATTGAAAAAGGCACCCCTACCCTACCTAGACTTAACCCATTTTTGAACGTAACTCATAATTGATACAATAATAGTTAATAAAAAAGAACACGCTACCGCCCCTGTCTAAACGATTGGATTTCTCTATATCCTTGGAAGCAAAAATTATGAATGTATGTGCTTTTAAAACTCAGTAAATTTTAAAATAAATTATTCTAAAATTCGTTTGAAGATGAAACAGAATTAATGCTTTTAATTTAATATAATTGAATTTGAAGTTTTCGGTTTCTGTTTTTGAAACATGGTAATTCCTGTGTAGCAATGAAACCATATTTTTAAATCATAAATCAGTTAATTTATAATATATAGGATTGACATTTTTGTAACCCTATGTTCCCGTGTCATAAATCCATGAACTTTTGTTCAATATTAATAAAATATGCATTAATTTGTTTTAGTTCTTGAAAAAGGTTACCCCCAAGCCAAAAATTTGCTTTTATATATGCAATAAGAGTAAAAATCAAAATATTTCGGAGGCTTTATTTTTGAATTTACTAATGATCTAATTGGAGAATACTTATGCATTTTTAACACATTTAAGTTTATAGCTATAGCATAACATAAAAACTTACAAATAAACAAAAATTGCAAACTTGCAAAAGCTTAATTTTTTAATTTCCTAATAATGTAATTGGATAGTAATTTAGCATATTTAACACTTTATAGCTATAGCATAACATAAAAATTTATAATTAAACAAAAACAAGTTCTAGAAGGTTCTATAAAGATCAAGAAGGCGACATTATATACAATTTTAGTAATTTCGTATTGGCGTGACATTTAAAAAAAAAAAAAACTGAATTAAAGCATCATTATTTTTTAACAAAAATTCATTGAATTATGATACAAGAAATCAATTACTGCTCCTCCACTACTTCCATGGAAAGTGCTCAGATGAACTACAGTCCCTGGTTCCACCATGTCAGTCAAATCTTCATGGCCAGAACATGCTATGCCATTTATATAGTACCAAACCACCCACATTTCCACTGTATTCCATCAGTGAGAAGCAACTTCTTCCTGTGAACTATTGCTCTGAGGAATCGGCTCCCAAGAAGATGTTTCCCCAATCATTATAATCTTAACCTGTTCAAGGCTCAAGTTAACTGTTATGTCCCACTTCTATACATACAAATGGCCTCCTAATGTAATGCTCTACATTGAGTGGCTTCCAGACCTTGCAAAGGGTGAACCTTACTGTAAAAATATATATATATATTCAAAAGCCTGCAGGGTGACCAGAAGAAAATTCAATAAAAAGAAAAAAACAAATATAGCAGGAACCAATGAAAAAAAAAAACAAAAAAAAAACTGAAAAATAAAACAAAAAAAAAAATGAAAGGACAGATAAACAGTAACTAACTGTTCTCTATGTCTGGGTTATCTAGACAGTAAAAAAACTCTTGATATTTTTATACCTCAAAAGTGACAAAGTTCAGATTGCTACTTAAGTTTCATGTTCCAGTGATTGTCAGGTGGCCAGAACATGCATATACATATGTAAAAAAAATAGCTGGCCACTTGTATCTGAGGATACCAGCCTACATATATATATATATATATATATATATATAGTCTCAGTTACGGTGGACTGGTCATGTCTTGAGAATGTCTGATGACAGGATACCCAAAATCCTAATGTACAACCAGTTAGATGAGGATTACAGGAATGTAGGACACCCATGGCTAAGATACAAAGACAAGCTGAAAAGCAACTTGTCAGCAGTCAATATACCACATAACACCCTTGGGCGCTCAGCTTGGGAGAGGGTAGAACGGAGATCAACGTGTTTTAGTGGACTCAGCAATTTTCAATCTGCTTGTCTGAATCATCTTCAAGTGAAAGCAAGATCTAAAAGGTCAGCCAATCTAACAGTCATCTCATCTCACAATCCTCACACTTGCTCCATATGTGGCCTCCTTTGTAAATCACTAGCGGGTGTTAAATGCCACTTAAGATTATCGCACAAGCTTTCATAATTGAATCAATAAGCTGTCAGATCCTCATACGTTGAAACCGACGGGAGAGTCCATTATTTATATGTATATATATATATATATATATATATATATAATTATTATTTATGCTCAAGCCTGTACAGTTAGTTCCTGAATGCATCCTATGAAGTAGTTTCAGGTAGGACTTCTACCACTTCCCACCAATAATTTCAGAATTTGGCAAAAACATTTGCAAATTTAACACCCCATTTCATTTAAGGTTGATAAGTATAATAACACGAAAGAAAATTACAGGTGAGAGGCTCTTCTTAGTGACCCATTTTCATTCTACCTTTGATATAGCCTTTAAGACAGATATTGACTACCCGAGCACCCTTTCATCTTCACGCACACCCTTTCATCTTCACGCACACCCTTTCATCTTCACGCACACCCTTTCATCTTCACGCCACCCTTTCATCTTCACGCCACCCTTTCATCTTCACGCACACCCTTTCATCTTCACGCTCACCCTTTCATCTTCACGCTCACCCTTTCATCTTCACGCACACCCTTTCATCTTCACGCACACCCTTTCATCTTCACGCTCACTTGTATACTTTCAGCTATAATTATTTTGCTTCTGGCATTTGTTTGCTTAATTTAAAAAAAAATAATTTTCAAAATTAATTTTTTTTTAATTTAAAATTATAATTAAAAGTTTATTATTATTACTAATTTTATGCTCTGAAAATTTAATGATTTTCCTATTTGAAATTTCAGTTAATGAATTAAGCTCATAGTGAGTTCTATGACAATAAAATATCCATAGAAATTCCCCTATTGCATCATTAAATATTTTGAGCTTAACAACTTTAATAAAATATTGCAATAACAATCATAAATATGAATGTTGGTTGTTATTTTAAGAAGTGGGTACAAATGAAAAGATTTTAAATTGACAACTTTTTCCCCATTTCACTCAAACAGACTTTAAACACTTCTATCTTCCCTTCCTTAATTTTTTCTCATTGAAACCAAGTAGTATCTTTGATATGTTTTTGCTTTCTCACGTTAATATTTAAATCCAGCCTTATTTTGATAATTAGAATTATTTTACAAGACCAGAAACTGAATTGTTATAAAAATAACAAATCATATAATTTAAAATATTATTTTCTGTTATCTTTGCTTCAACATTTTATTAAAAAATGACAAAAAACAAATTGTTTGTATTCAGATGAATCTCATTATTTTTGTTATAACGTTTCAGCTGTTGTGCCCTTTGGCCTTCTTCAGGTGTTTGCTGATCTGGTTAACCTTGAGAGAATTTTAGACAGAACCATTTATTTAATGTACAGGGGTAGATTGTTGTCAATCTGTCATGTCTACAGATATCTCGTTTTGTTCTTTTGTACTGCTAAGTTATTGCCCACTGTTTCCTCTGAGTCTACACTACCCAACTCAGAGATTGAACTCAGAATTACTATGTCACCAAATTGACAAACTAATGCTTTAATCCAATAGACTGTTGTCCCATAGGAAAAATAAGAATGATGATTGTGGTAATAACATAAGCATATCTCATCTCCCCTCTTGCTTGTTACCATCCACTATAATAAAAATAAATGTTTTCAGTGTTAAAGCTGAATGAGTCAAATAAAGCTTCATAAGATTCTACTTAGAGCTGTTGCTATATTACAACGTGATATTCCTAGACATGGCCAGTGGAACAAGAACAGTCTGTCCCCATAGGTTAAATAAAGGATTCAGTTAAGAATCAGATGATCTGGGTAACCTATAATAAAATAACATCAACAAAGATGAGGATAATAGTTCTCATGTAAATAATGAATTATTAATCATCATAATTTTAGTCAGGGGAGGCATTGTCAGTTTGATTTTGTATGTCTGTATGTAACCTATAAATAGCTGAAACAGTGCATTGTAGCCAGAAGTATTGAATAAAAGCAGCCCTAAAATGTACTATGTGAAAACAGTTACTGAGTGACCAAATGGGTGACAGTTTTATATATATATATATATATATATATATATATATATATATATATATATATATATATATACTCGTCTTGAAAAACCTTTGAATTTTTGATTTGCCAATAATCAAATCAATCTCGAAGAAAAAAAAGTTTTTAAAAAAAGGAAGAGCCAGGAACATGAAAGTCTGTCGAAAAAAAATCACACAGATACAGGTTCAAAGCCCAAAGAAAACACCCCGACACGAGTAAACAACTAACTAAAAGGAGCTCAATACAACTGTAGAACAGGCAATCCGCTTAGGTGAAACCTGGGTAGGTTTGTCTGGCTCACTAGGTTTGACTATATATATATATATATATATAATATGGCCATCCTTTGATAGGATTTAACATTAAGCATCTTTTGCTAGATCCAGGCAATCTAGGCTTTGAGTACTTTACTGAGTAGGTAGGTTTGCTTTTAGGCTTTTTTTTTCTATTTCTCTTTTTAGTATAGTTGTTTTTGTTTGAGACTTTATCTGGATAAGAGTTTTAGGCTTTGGCAAGTTGTCCATTGATTCCACCAACTGAGTCAAAGTACACACTGCCCAGCCCAGGGATTGAACTCACAATTACTATGTCACCAAATTCATGAACCAACACTTTAATCCACTAGTACTAAAAAGAACAAGACGTCTTTGGACATGGCCAGTAGAAAAAGAACAGTATACCCCCATAGATTAAATAAAGGGTTCAGGTTGAAATTATCTCAAGGTTACCCAGATTGACACACCTGAAAAAAGCCAGAGGGTAGAACAGGTGAAATTTTGTGATGACAATTTGTAAGATGAGGATATTAGTCTGGCTATAAATAATTATGCCTAATTGAAGAAATTATGACAGAAATTGAGAAAAAAATTGTGAGTATTCAGTGAGTGACTGATGTAATATGTTTATTAGCAAGCCCTGTGCCTTTTCTCTTAATATTTCCATGGTAACTGCTCTGATAAGCTTTCCTTTTTGGTACCTGGATTTTATGAAGTTAAGCCTACTACTAGATTGGCAGCAAGGTCAGCTCCTCTCTCTGTCTCTCCTTTTTTTTTTTTTTTTATTATTATTATTATTTCACCCCAAGCAAGGTGATAAAGCAATTGGTTACTGAGTGTAAAAGAATATGAAAATTAAGGAGCAACAACTACAAAAGAATTGGAATTGAGATGATGATTGACATTACATTGAAATTTTCTAAGATGGAAATTAATTGGAAAGTTCGAAGTGGGGAAGAGAGTTCTATAAACAAGAAGTG
This sequence comes from Acanthosepion pharaonis, assembly GCA_903632075.3. Lineage (NCBI taxonomy): Eukaryota > Metazoa > Mollusca > Cephalopoda > Sepiida > Sepiidae > Acanthosepion > Acanthosepion pharaonis. The sequence goes on along the minus strand of CAHIKZ030005487.1, from coordinate 942,226 downwards.
CAAGAGAAGAAACTGTTAGTATACAATTTATGGTTTCATTTAGAAATTTCAAGTATAAAATGATGAGACCTAACTGCTAATCTAGTTCTCTGCTTACATTTATAAAGTTAAGATACCAAAAAGGAAAGCTCTTCAAAACAATTACCATAAAAATATTTGTAGAAAAGACAGAGAGAAGCTATTATTATCAATATTGTTTTTTTGGGGTTTTTTATGCCATGTTCCTTGAGGGCATAGACAAGCAGTCAAGTCACTTGCAATGCACTGTCATAGCAAAAGTCACTTTCAAGTACATTAGTGTGGGGTAATGGTTAGTGACATTAGTTAGGTTGACCATTACTACTGAATAGTAAGCTTGATCCTCACTGGGTGCCCCATACAAAATTTAACATTAAATAATCCAAGAAGGGATTGACATATCCTAAAATCAACAAACTTAGTTTGCTAACCATTACCCCTATACTGAAGTATCTATTGTGTATTTTTTGGGTTGACCATCTGTAAATGAACCCATAGAATGTGAAAATGCATAACAATATAGTGGGGTGCACTGTAAATAATTAAGTACCTGCTGTCGAGTAAGCGTGTTATCTATCTCATTCTTCTGGCCTTGTGCCTTATTAAAATTTGATGAGTAATTTTTATGTGTTAGGAGGTTGGGTTTATCACTTGTTTCCTGTTTAGGATTGGGTTTCCAGTCCCTTCTAAAATATTTTCATTCTCTTTCACTCCGAGTAGCTCCTTGTGTCTTAGTGGTATTATTGCCTTGATTGGGGTGAATTAAAAAAAATTTTTTTTATTTTTAAATTGCTGTTTAGAAAGCTTGCTATGGTATGTGTCCAGATATGAAGAGAAAGATTGAGCTTGTCTCCCAAGTTAGAAAGTCTGTCTTCTGTTGAAAATCTGTAGAAAAATGAGGTTTTCCCTGAGCTTGAACTGAAACTGCTTATGCCACTGGTAAACATTCATCTCTCTCAGCTACCAAGCAGTCCAAGACTTAGGTTTATTGAAAGCAAGTTCTCCCCTTACTGAATTCTTCAACCACTAAGCAGGACAAGAAAAAAAAATTCTTTACTTAGTGATATATATATATATAATTTTTTTTTTTTTTTAGACTAACACTTTGATATGGTTTACTGCTTTTTTAGTTTGAGCCTACAGATTCTCGTGTTATACCAAAACCAAACAAGAGGTGATAGAAATTCTTTTCTGCAGTTGGATAATTTTTTCATCAATCAGTAAAAAATGTGGCTCATGGCAGAAGGTAACCTTGTTTTCAATCAATTGAGGTTTGTGCAGTGGCAGCAGCAGTGATGGCCTTTTAACAAGAACAAACCTCTTAGGAAGGAGCCTTTTATTTGGAATTGAATTCACATCGATTTGTTTCTATTAAGATAACTTAATTAGACAATTGAGCTTTGAAGAGAACAACTACAGCAGGTTGTGAAAGAGAAGGCACTTTTGACTTCATTGATGATGAAACAATATACTTGTAATTTATAAATCAGTAGCAACAGCATTGTTATTTAGATGAAGATTTTGGATGTTAATTAAACTTGAGCTAACAACTGTCAAGCTCTGGACATTAATTTTAATTTTTCTGTTGTTCATGAATCGTTCTTGAGATTTTTCAAGAGTAAATCAACATATTTATCTGAGAGGTGATAGATCTCTTTTCTTGATTTTGTTGGCTTATGGCAACATCATGCTGGAACACCAATTCTCATACGATCACCAATGTTAAGCAACACTGAGCTTGGTCAGTACCTAGATGGGTGACCACTTAAGCATACCAGTTGCTGCAAGCTTGGAAGTGCAGGTAGTGTACTGGATAACAGTTCAGAATTGGAAATCAGAGAGACAAGTTCCAGTTGGATTCCTTATATTCACTTATGAACAAGTAGCCTTGGGAAAGGTATGAATCTCCCAGCTATGGGTTAATTAGTTGGACTTGTACCACTAAATCATTATCTCTAAAATATTTTTACAATCCAAAAATATTTTCAGGCTCTAAATAGCCTGCAAAAGCCATTTAAAAAAAAAAAAAAAAGTAAATCAATCCATTAAAGGGGTTATATTTCTACTCTGTATTTACTATTTTTAAAAAGTAATGACAAGGTTAGTGAATGTGCTGGTAGTGTCATGAATATGGATACAGAAAGTGGAATCTGAGCAGAGTTCAAATTCTGGTCTAGTCTGTTGCATTCACTTTCACACCAATCCATCTCTTCTTCCCCTGGATATGGGTTAAATAGCAGAGAAGACTGGTCTTTCTAGCCTTAGGTAGCAACCAGTCTAAGAGAAGGAAAACTCCAAATTCTGAACCATAGAGAAGACAACAGGAAACCACTCTACTATTTTTCCCCAAGAACTCAAGGCAATTCACAGATAATAAAGAAAATGAATCTATCAAGAGTCACTAAATCATTATCATCTCCAAAAAATTCTTACAATCTATAAATATTTTCTTGCTTTAAATAAGTTGCAAAAGGTTGATAAATCATAAAAAACCCAACAAATCAATCAAGTCTAGATTTTCTTAACTTTAGTCTTTCACTCAACTATCATTCTATGATTCTGCAGACTGAAAATAAATAAACTTCTTTTCATATTATTCTTTTCAACTCATTAACCACTGTAAAATGACAATTAGTAATAGAAATTATGGTCATGTGGTTAGAACATTTGCTTGCTTGCAATAAAACCCGAGTTCGAATCTCACCAGGGTTGATTGGTCAAGGAAGTGACTTCTTGATAATATTGACTTGGGGAGGCGATCACAGTAGATGCCCTTTTTTGGAAAGTGCATGAACACAAAACCACGGGTTAACCAAAGTTTTGTGACTGAGAGTTTTGAGTGTGTTGTCCTTGTGAGTGAAATAGAATATCTGGCATATTCAATCTCCTAGAAACAGCTCATCATAGTTATAGTATAAATCACAGGTAGATTCTGTGGACTGAGGGGACATCTATATTAGAGATTTGTTAGACACCCTGACAGATGGGTATATGCATGGAAATTGGTAATAGGTGGGTATAGAATAGAAATTAAGAGGAAAGTAATCCTAACCAAAAATTAATAATGGTTGACAATGCTTCATCTAATAAGAATAAAATTCAAATTAATATTACTACTAATACTACCAATGTAATAAAAAGCAACTGAAATTAAGAGGAAAGAAATCCTAGCCAAAAATTAATAATGGTTGATAATGTTTCATCTCAGAATAAAATTCAAAACCATATTACTACTTTATACTACCAGTGTAAAATAAAGCAAATAAAATTAAGATGAAAGAAATCCTTATCAAAAATGAATATCTGACTATTTCAAATAAAATTCCAATATCTGTCGATATTTCTGAAATGAGGATTATTTACATTGTTCGGACTATTGTCCTCATCTTTATTGCCATATTCATAATGTCTTGGCTGTTGTTCACTCCAGCCTTCTTCAAGGTGATTGGATTTTAGAACTGAACCCTTTATTCATTATGAAATTTCAATCACCTGAAGAAGGCTGGAGTGTACAATGGCTGAAACATTGTGAATATAGCAATAAAGATGAGGCCAACAGTTTGAACAATATGATGCAAATAAATTCCAATATATAACATACTTCTGTCCATATGACATTTCGGGACATTAGCAATTACAGCTCTCCACAACTTCCTGTCTTTGTTGCCCTAAGTAACTCTGACTCATTTACTCCCCTTCTTTGTCTTCCTCGTTTTTGTTGTGACACCCATTCACTGAAACATTACTAGTACAGCCACTTCATGTTGAAAAAAACGGCTCCCATATGATCACCAAAGTTAAGCAACTTCAAACCTGTCGGTACCTTGATGGGTGACTGCTTGGAAATACCGGGTGTTGTCAGCTTGGATGTGAAGGTGATGTAATGGATAATGGCCCAGAAAGCTGAGTTCCAAATCTTGTTTGGTTTTTTATATTCACTAGCATGCAAATATCTTTGGGAAAGGAGTAAATTTACCTCTTGTCCCCCTCAGCTGTGGGTTAATTAGTAAAACTTGTATTACTAAATCATTATCCCCCAAAAAACCAAAAATGTTATAAAAATATTTTGTCTTTAAATAACATACAAAGGGTGCTTTTCTTCTTTTCTTTTTTTCTTCTTTTCTTCTTTTCTTTTTTCTTCTTTTCATTTTTCTTTTTTCTTTTCTTTTTTTCTTCTTTTCTTTTTTTTTCTTCTTTTTTTTTTCTTTTTTGTTTTTTCTTCTTTTCTTTTTTTCTTCTTTTCTTCTTTTCTTTTTTCTTTTCTTTTTTCTTCTTTTTTTCTTTTTTCTTTTTTTCTTTTTTCTTCTTTTCTTTTTTCTTCTTTTCTTTTTTCTTCTTTCTTCTTTTCTTCTTTTTTCTTTTTTCTTCTTTTTTCTTTTTTCTTTTTTCTTTTTTTTTCTTTTTTCTTTTTTTTTCTTTTTTTTCTTTTTTTTCTTTTTTCTTTTTTCTTTTCTTTTTTCTTTTTTTCTTTTCTTTTTTCTTTTCTTTTTTCTTTTCTTTTTCCTTTTTTCTTTTCTTTTTCTTTTTTTCTTTTCTTTTTTCTTTTCTTTCTTTTTCTTTTCTTTTTTCTTTTCTTTTCTTTTTTCTTTTCTTTCTATTCTTTTCTTTCTATTCTTTTCTTTCTATTCTTTTCTTTCTATTCTTTTCTTTCTATTCTTTTCTTTCTATTCTTTTCTTTCTATTCTTTTCTTTCTATTCTTTTCTTTCTATTTTTTGATCATGAAAGGGATAACACTGTAATGCTCATCATGGGTTTTCACTGTAATGTTTTCTAAGCTACAGCTGAACAAAAGATTATATTTGGAATATATCTGTCAATCCTGCTATACAGTAACATCAACAATTAATATTTTTTCTTTATGGAAACATGGATAACAGCTTGGATTGAGAAATCTGAAAGCCGGGTTCGAATTCCAGTTGAATCCATGACCTTCACTTAGGTGCTAATACCTTCGGGAAAGGTATCAATCCTTTTCTCCTCCTCCTCCAACTATGGTTATAGACCAGGTTCTGTACCCTTGGATGGCAACTGGTCTACTGCAGAAAGAAATGGCAACCTACTGTGGGGAAAAAATCTGCCTCGTTGGTCATGTATCAAATGACACATGATCACCTAAATGGGTATAACACATGGTATATAACTGAAAGTTGGGGCTGTCATAAAAAGAAATTGTAATACACCATTTATTGAGGATGACCTCTTAAATTCCAGAGTGGTGGTGGAAATGCCCTGTTTACACTCTCTCTTCCCAAGCTAACCATGACAACTGCTGATGGTATCAGTTTGATATTTAATCTATAAAACACCAATTCTTTCTCTTTCACTCTCCCTGGTCTATATACCTAACTTATGACTTCCATAATACATGTATATTCTCCACCTTGACTTAAAAGGTCTTTAACTCTTTTTTAGTCACCTCAGATATCTGAAAAAGGATAGTCTCCTCGTGTCTGCCTTCCATATAACAAAACGACCTTGTGTCACATCTTGACCTCATGGGAGTCAAGTAAATACCGCCTTCCAAATAACAGCTACAACTGTGTCATGCCGCATGCTACACACCCTCACTGCATCATGAGAGTTATGAGATGGAGTAAGAGAAACAAGTTACCAGTTCGAAATTACAATTTACTCTATTTACATCATTTAGACTGTTGGCCTTTTCTGCCATATTCATAACATTTTGGCCATTGTATGCTCCGGCCATCTTCAGGTGATATCAGTTGGAATTTTGAATAAAACCCTTTATTTAGTCCTGTGCAGCAGTGGCAAGAAATATAAAGGAGAAACAGGCTGTCCCTTTAAGATAAGGCTGCAAGAACACCGTAAAGTCATAACATATGGAGGGAGAAGGGAGATCCTCACTCACTGTGGGATAAAGTTGAAATAATAGAAAATAGAGCTGCTAAGACTCCGGGGTTACTGAGTGTTAGAGAATTAATATATATATATATATATATATATATATATATATATATATATATATATATATATATATAATAAAAACACTATTAAGAGAGACCAAGAATTAAGAAGACAGAAGATAACAATTGATATTGGATTTAAAATTTTTGAAGATCAAAATTGACTGGGAATCAAGAAGCTGGAAGAGAGAAGTGCTATAAAAGAAACTTGAATTTATAGTGTTTTGATTGCTTGGTAGGATTGTTCACTGTCATTGTTTGAGCCCAAGTAAAAGGCTCCAGTTTTGAATGCTGAATTTTCAAGGCTCATTTTTTTGAATGGTACCAATCACCCAGATTACCCCTTCTTTGGTATTTCTTCTATTTGACCCTGTGTTATACCTTAGTCTAAGCATTTTTAAAAAGTATTTTATTCTTTTATGGAACATCAATTGTTAACTCATTAGTCTGAGCCAAAAAATATCTAGGCATCCTGTCATATTTTAGACCAAGAACAAATCTATCCTCAACTTCTAAGATATGGCAGCATCAATTTTTAAAAAAAATAGTGTCAACAAACAGATTTACAATTTCAGTTTTTCTGTACTGAATGTTTTTTTTTTTTTTTTTTTTTATAGTGAGAATTTTAGTTCTATTGTTAAATCTGGCAAGTGAATATTACATGTATAAGTAGATCTGGGAAGTTATGGATGCTTGCCTTGTGTATTTATTTACATAAATGTTTACAGCAAAAACAGTAAAAAAAATACACTTTTTCATGATTCTTGCCTTAAATAATCTTATAAAATTTGAGACATTTGATGGCAAAAATTGATCTGGAAGTGGTTAGGGGAGATAACTCAGCACACAAAATTGATCTGTTAATGGTTTAATAATCAGGCCTGAACAGTTGGTATGCAATGCTGCATATTTTTCTATTTTGAAAGTGCACTATTCCAACGCCTGTGAATATGCCTGAATGGTGTATATAGATTCAGTGCCCACCTCAGTGATCCGCAGTTTCAGTTACCCACAGAGAGTCCCAGAACTAAACAATTCCAAAGTTTCCTTAATAATGGTCCCAAAACACATAAGTAGAGATGCTGGCAATTCACTTATGCCAAAGAAAAGCCACAAAATATTCCTGTTTAAATGAAAACTCTGAAAGTACTTCACTTAATAAGAAAAGAATTCTATGCTGGGTTTTCTAAGATCTATGTATAGAATGAATCTTCTATCAGTCACAACTTTTTATGCAGTATATTATTAGAATTGTCCTCTTTTAATATTAGTTATTGGTGTTAATCTCGTATGGTACCTTTGACATAGTTATGTATGTATGGAGAGAAAAAATGTGTGTTCATGTAATACAGGGTGTGGCAGGAATACATCTAACATAAGGCATTGGTGGCAATGGTGTCTTGATCTCGCTAATGTCTTACCATTATGTAGAAGAATTCTGTATATTGTGTGTAATACATGAGCACAGTGATTTCTAAAGAATTATTAAAGTTTAGTATTAATCTACTTGCTTAAACATATTTTAGTGGATGCACATGTTTGAATAGACACTCTGTTTTTATTTTTTTAAACAGTATGAATTACATCTACTGTCCTGTGTCTTCAAGAGTTTTAATAAAGAAGTGTATACTTGAGTGCACAGGCTCTGGTTGATGTCATTGACACTGACTTCTTTTTTCTTTTTTTAAAGAAAAGAAAGAAAAAATTCAGATGGCATGTGTCTACTAAAATATAACTTATGTTTAAGTTATTCCTTATTTCTTATTTTGTTGACATGTGGGGCATAATAAAGTTTTTATAGAAGTTATAGAATTTTTGACTGTTCTTGAAGTTTCATTTAGTGCTTGTTATTGAAATTACACACACACACACACACACACATATATATATATATATATATATATATATATATATATATATATAATATGCACTAGCCAAATTACTCATGCCTTGTGTGTCACATTTTTTGTAAGAAAATGATGATTGATTTTAAATCATTATTATATATATATATCTCTTCTTGTTAAAGAACCATATCATAACCTCTGGCCTAGATGGCTAAGATTATACATGTCATAAAAAATTTGTTTAAACAATGCATTTAATTTTTCTTTCTAACATTACAGGAATGTGTCAATTTTTATATTCTCACATATCATTTCATATTAATGAAAATTGATTTTGGCCAACATATACATATATTTAGAACATGGCTTCTCATTTTTTAAATAAATATTGAGATTACTATATGTATTTTATTGCTGGACTTAAGGGACCAACATCTGTTTTTCAAACTTTTTTTTACTGCGACCCACAAGAACCACATTTTGCATAGCAACCCATTGTATCTACATGTAATATTTAGCATCGACAACTTGTACGTATATTTCTTATGATTTGCACATATTGGAATTGGTGTATCTATTTGTATAGATTTAAAATTGACTTTTAGCAAAACAAATTGAAAGGAAAACTTTGTCACTCAGTCTGCAAGTAGTTTGACATTGGACTTTATATATATATACACACACACATATATATATATATATATATATATATATATATATATATATATATATATAATTAATATGCAATAAAATCCAAAATCACCTCATATGAGGAATAAGCTTATTTCAATCAACAAAATTTGTCTGTCTTATTCAACCCCGGTATAGACTGACTTTGTGTTGGAATTAAAAACTTAACTGTGACAGCTACAAAAAAATAAAATAAAAAATAAACCTCAAAAAAATGAATACAGTATTTATCCATTCCAAACATTGCTGATAATTGTTCTCCACAACTTCTTTTCTTCTGTTGCTATATTTTGCTATCCCTTTTTGTCCTTGTTCTGCCATCCATCCATACAAACTTAAGTAGATTACTATTTTCTCTTACCTTCAATGAATTGTGAGAGTTAAATTCTCTCCACTGTCTTTCCTAATAATGTATTAAAGAAATTTTATCTGTCTCTTTCTGAGTGTAAATAAGTGTTAATTATTTTTCCTTAAAATTTCCTCATTGTTCATATTCTGTCTATGGTATTCTCATAACTTGTCTCTATTACTTCAAATCTCATCTTCATTTGTGAAGACTGTTCAGCATTCACTGTCATATAGATGTTAAATATCAATTTAGCACTCTTTGCTTTGTTTGTAAGGAAAGTTTCATTTCTTTTAATATATTGCTTAGTTTCTGGAAGACATCTTTTACTATTTCATATACCTTTGGATTTTTGCATCACATTTTCTCTGTTTGTTACTACACTACTGGAATACTTAAATTTATGAACCTGTTTGATTTTAACATCCCAATATGTAGTTCATACCTTTGGTTGCCTCTTTTGCTGATGACCATGCATTCACTCTTTTCTTACTGTTAATAGTCTCTTTTTCTTTCTTTCTTTTATTACTTTGTTTAAGAGTTGTTTCAATATTTAAATACTTAGAGAAAAACAAATCATGAAAAAGAACAGACATGTAGTGCTCTCAAAACTAGTTCCTTCATCTTTCATTGAGTAAGTGAGTTTGATCCTCACTAAGTGCACTATAATTGTTACCTTGAAATGAGAAAAAGTAGAGATTGGGTAATAAGAAAATTATACTTAAATAGATCAGGGCCTTGTTATGATGTAATGGCTAGTCAGCTAATCATTACTACCGAGTCATGAGTTTGATCCTCACTGGGTGCCACATACTTATGGTCTTGTGCCAAAAATACATAAATACTTAAAGGAAAAAAAGTCTGTTGAGATTTGGTAATAGTGAAATTTATATATGCAAGGATTTGCTGTAAAATTCTTGGCTTAACCTACCTTGAAACTCAGTATTGTGCTTGGTCCTTTAAATAATGATTTTTGGTTTTAGCCATGAAATTTTCAGCATGCTCTCATACATAGATGTTGATGCTTTATGCTCTGGCATAATGGTTAGCAAGCTGGCCTTACCAGCTATAAATGAGTAGTTTGTTTAATCCTAATTTACTGCCACAGCTGGCCTTGTGTATTGAGTAAGTTTAGTAAATAAATTGCTACATATTTCCCCTGTGGGAAAGAAGCGGTTATAGAGTAGAAATATATATTTAGACTTTCTTGATAAAATCCAAAGAAGCTGCAATGTTATTGATCCTGACCTGGCATCTTGGTTTCATTCACTTTCCCACCACTACAACATGATATAATATTGAGTCAATCCCCCCCCCCACCACGAGGGTGTCATGTGGCACAAGGCCTTTTTAACGTGGGCATTCCGAGCCCGTGGTCTTGGCCAAAAATATGCCCATTGAACCCGTATAAACGGGTTCAGGGCCGGTTTTACCTCCCCGAAGGAGACTCTGCCCTTTGGCGGAGACTCCTTTGGGTTCCTCCCGTCCGTAGGAAGAGAGTTCAACCGAGCAGTCGGTTCAAAAGTGTACCACTACAACATAGCTTCCCCGTGTCTTTTCTATAAATACTTTTGTGCTAACTGTTCTTATGAACTTTTCATTATGGTATCTAGAATATATGAATTTAAGTGCAGTAGTAGATTGACAGCAAGGCCTCATCATTTTACAGTGGAAATGGCTAGATGTAAATGCAAGTTCTCTGCTCACAGTTTCTTCTATTGCACTTCTTGCCTGTGGACCTCTCTTCCGGCTTCTTGCTTTCCAGTCAACTTTGATCTTCAAAAATTTAAATGTAATGTCACTTGTTATTTTCTGTCTTCTTGATTCCTCGTCTTTTATTGTCCTCTGTCTTTAACAAATTGGCTCCCAAGCCACATTTCCTTTTTTGTCCCAGGGTCCCAACATTATATCTTAATTAATTTTGGTACAAGCGACTTTGTTTCATATGAGGCAATGATATCACAGGTTGTATTTATTACCCACAAACCACTAGTGTGTCATTCAGTACCCAACTCTATTTTCCAATCTGGAGCCCTACACAACCCACCCGTGGGTTGTTGGAAAATTCCCAATTATAATTAACACTAACTCTCATTTTCTGGATTCAAAAATATTTAAATTTTTTTTGTAAAAAAAAAAAAAAAAAAAAAAAAAGTTTCTGGTGTGCCATTGTCTCATAAGCATTTGATCATAGCATCCTACTACCAATAATCCTCATAGAAAAGAAATTAGAAAACTGCCCACCAGGAGGTCATGTGGGCCTTGCAGACCTAACACCATGACCCTCTGGTAGGTTATGTGGTAGCTAATGTGTTAATAGTATATTTTTTTTATATATTTATCTAACACTCAGTAACCCTAGCATCTTAGTAGCTTTATTGTCTTGTTTAGAGTGAAATGACTAAAAAGAAAGTAACATACTAGTGTTCAAGCCCAGATTCCAAATCTCTCATTTACTATCTACACAAGCAAATGTGAAACATTCCTTCATGCTTTTTGTTTTGTCTTTATACACAACATTCTGATTAAAGCAACAAGTTAAAAAAATAAATAAATAAAACCTGTTTAAATCTAAAATGTTTCACTATCACTGTAAATGCTGAAAAACAAAAATGGTCAATTCTTTGTACTAGTCCTGGAAGTATCTGACCCCTTTTAACAGGCTTTATCTTGACAAGAGTCAGAAATGGAGTATTGCTGTTCTATCTGAGCTGGAGCTGCCCAATCCCCTCTTTACAGTCTTAATAGAAAGAGCATTTAGACAGCCCTGTGGGTGTTGAATAATTTTCTACTCTAGAACCGCTTCTTTCTCCACAGATGAAACATTGCCAGCCTCTTGCTACTCTGTTTCTATTTTCATGGCAAATTACAAACTACATTCCTCCATTCCAGACATTCACAGCTAAGTCTTGCCATGCCACATACACAGGGTTGAATCATCCTCATTCCCTTCATATTCCATTGGTAAGAAGGAAGTTCCACTTAAACTGCCTTTTCCCCAAGAACCACTACTTTGTGAAACAAACTACCAGGAGAGTGCTTCTCCAGTTACAACAATTTTAATGTTTTCAAGTTCAGAGTCAAGCAGTTTCTTTCTTACATATCCCCATAATGAGCACTTCTTATTTCCTCCAAATGTTTATACAACTACTTCATTCAGTAACCCTCTAACTTGAGTGGCTCTTGGGCCTTGTATTGTAACATTTAGTTAAGAAAAAGTAATTATTCTTTAAACAACATAATACATTATGCTTCAGTTTTAAAATTTTATGTTTAGTTTTCATTGGTTGTGTAGACATTGCAATATTTATATTTAGGTTTGTTTCTTAAGATTGGGCTTGCAGCTATATCACATTGAAACACCAGTTTTCATACGATCACCAAAGTTAAGCAATGTCAGACCGGGTCAGTACTTAGATGGGTGTCTGCTTGGGAATACCAATTGCTGTAAGCTTTGATATAAGTAGCTCATGTAATGGATAATGGCTCAGAATTGGAAATCAGAGAGCTCAGTTCCAGTTCGGTTCGTTATATTTTCTTATGCACAGATACTTTTTGGAATGGTATGAATCCACCTCTTTTTCCCTACCCAGCTATGGTAGTATCTATTAGTAGATCTTTTATCGGTAAATCACTATTGTTAGACCAGAGACTTTAATGAGTACTTAATCTCTAGCAATCTATCAAATCTATCTTAACCAACAGATGTGCACTTTTAGCTCCATCTTTGGTTGAAAATAGTGATGTACAAAATTAAAAAGAATTTTGAAATGCTCAGTTTATTGATCAAGATCTTGTTTTAGCATCTAGTAGCAGAGTGTAATTGTATTTTGGCCTGAGTTTGATTCAACAGAATATGCATTGTTTTCAGCCTAGCTACGTAATTCCTTCTTTTTAGCTTCAACCTATTCTGCATTTTAAATCGGTGTAACACTTTTTAACGTTCTAGCTACAGACAAATCATGAACCCCCCCAACAAAATATTATGAAAGTATAAAAATACATTTTTATATTAAAAAAAAAATTACAAAAATATTTATAAAATTACCAACATTACATATTTATAGTAAAATGACCAATACATTTTATCTGCAGTTGAAGGCATGCGATTGCATTCAAAATATATATACTGTTGAAAGTAAGCTGATTTTTAAAAAGTTTTTTTACAGTAGGGCTCACCCTGTACAGGGGTAGTTTATATGGATAGGAGGGGAAGATAGTGTTAACTCCAGACATGAACAGGTTAAAATTGGAAGTCTGTTCCACAGGAAGAAGCTGTCTGAGTGGAACTTACTTCTCACTCATAGAATACAGAGGGAATGTGGGTAGTTCGCTACTATGTAAATGGCATCGCAGGTCCTAGCCATGAATGTTAGACCTGGTGGAATCAAATAATGTAGTTCGTCTGAGCACTTTCCATGGTAGTAGTGATAGAGCAGTGAGAGACTTGCCATATCCAGAGAGAGAGAGGTTGGAGGGTGGAAAATAATTCTTCTCTAACAAGGACTCGGAAATGCTTTTGAACTCTATTAAGACTGGAAAGTAAGGACTGGGTAGCTTCCACCCGAATATGGCAACAGTACTCCATTTTTGTCCTCTTATCAGGGAAAGTGGAGACGTTGAGGAGTGTGAATTGTTGTTCTTCCCAGGTTCACCCTAAATCGGTGTAACACTTTTTAACGTCCTAGCTACAGACAAATCATGACCCTCCCCCCAAACAAAATATTATGAAAGTATAAAAATACATTTTTATATTAAAAAAATATTACAAAAATATTTATAAAATTACCAACATTACATATTTATAGTAAAATGTCCAATACATTTTATCTGCAGTTGAAGGCATGCGATTGCATTCAAAATATATTTAGTTGAAACCATGGAATTGTGTTCAAGGTGTTTACATTTCGGCATCGGGTGGCTTCTGGAAGTTGGTGTGCCAATAAGCAGAATCAACCAAACAATAAACATGAAAGAACTCTTTCATGACATTAATCTATATAATATCTGACAGTTTCTTAAATCAAACTGTTTTCCAAAATATAACTTAAACAAAAGTAAATCTGAAATACAGACATGACTGCCTGTACTAATTATGCCCACACAAACAGGTATATGCACAAAAGCAGAGTATCTAACATATATTCAATTGTGAAAGCAGAATATTTTTATTGTTTCAAAGCTCCTGAGAAAATTAAATTTCAGCATTAAATGACTCATCAGGAGTTGATATGATATTAAACCGACAAATCAATTAATCATATATTTAACGATGGAATAGTGGAATTTCATCAGGTATTTTATAGTCAATTTTAAATTGTTTCATTTGTACTCTCTTACTTCTTTAGTGATTTGCATTCATATTTGAATGTTATTACAGTATTTTGTTAAAGTTGTTAAGCTCAAATATTTAACAGTGCAATAGAAGAATTTCCGTGGGTATTTTATAGTCATAGGACTTGCAAGGAGCCAATTCAATCATTAAATTAAGAATAGTGTCATCAAGAAATTCAAATAGGAAAACAAGGAAATTTTCATGAGTACTACCAGATATTCCCTCTCGACATTTTCTCTGTAATAAGTTACCTTTTTTTTTTTTTTAATTTTGTGTAAGGTTTTCTTTTTTTTTTTTTATGTGCCATGTTCTTTTAGGATGTAGGCAATCATGGCTTTCCACCTCCCTCTATCCTTTGCAGCTCTCAACAAGTTCCTTCCCTCTGCTACCACCCCCAGACCACGTTCTTTCATCCACTTGCTTAAGCCTGCTAGGTATGTCATACGCTGTTTTCCCTTGTCTCTCTTTCCCTCTATTCGAACTGTGAGTATCAGATTTTCCAAACTTTCCTTTCTCATTATGTGTCCCAGAAACTTCAGCTGCCTCTTCATGATATTTTGTTAATATGGGATGCTAAAGAATTCTACTGTTTAGTACCTATTGCTTCACTGGTAGAGCATTTTTTTTTTTTTTTTTACCAGACAAGCAATAATTTTATTTTTATTGATAATATACTTGGAAAAGACTGAAATACAATACATGCTTACACACTGTGTTTAAATGCAATTCATGACTTATCAATTTATACTTGTTTAAAAATGAAGAGTCCCCTAATGTGCACTACATATCTGGAACCATACACAGAGAAATATATACTTAACTGTAGCAATGTTGACCCAATCTGAATGAAGTACCATCAATTATCTTAAAAGACTAATTCAAAAATACTAAACCAGATGATATACTGAATTTCCTAAAAGACTCTACACCAGAATTTAAATATATAATAACCTGAGACAACAACCTATCAGGAACCATAAAAATACAACCTACTGGTCAACACAAATATATAAACAAAAATATAAAATATCACAAGGTACTAATGACCCTTAAAGTGGTTGATATGCCAGTAAAATAACCAATCAATTTATACTGATTTTCATCACATTTTGCAACCATGTCCTGGCCTCGAAAGATTAATGAGTCATCCCAACAAAGGTCTGTGTTTATAAATACAGGTCCTTATATTGAATATTTCTTGACATCTCACCTACAGGGTGTGATTGATAAATTGTTGTCTAAATTACGCAAAAATGAAAATAACACTGACATCGCATTTAACACATATTTACCAAAATTGCACAAAAATATCTTGAAATATTAAAGTAAATTTATTCAATAAAATCGCCATTGGCTTCAACCACAGTCTCCAGATGACTTTGGAATCTCCTGTAACTCTTCTGGGTAGTCTCCTTGTTTAAGATGGTGAATGTTGCCATAATCCTTGCCTTCAGTTGATCTTTGGTATTACAAGGAGTTTTGTTGATTTCTCATTTAGCTTTGCCCTATACATAATCAAGAGGGTTGCAGTCTGGGGAGTTAGGGAGCCAGATATAAGGGGGATGTGGTTGCAGAAATTGCCTAACAGCCATGGCTGGGTTCTCCTGCTTGTGTGGCATGGTGCAGAGTCCTGTTGCCAGGCATAGGATCTTCCAGCAGCTACCCTCTTGACCCAGAACAGTATGACCTCCTCAAGGCACTTGATGTAAGTCTCTGTGTTTAGTCTGATGCTCTTAACAGCAAATTCAGTTCTTTTCTCATTAGAACAATTAGTGAGTTTTCCAAGCTGCCATACCTTCATAATTACTATTAGACTGATCCAACTCTTTCCAAATCCTCTGCACTGTCCTCAGATTGACACCCAGACACTCTAAAATATTCATATTGGAGCTTCCGTTGCGGATGCCAAGCTGTGCAGCATACTATTTCCAAATTTCTGGTGTAGCAAATTTTGTCATAGTGCTCTTTTTTTTTTTCTTTTTTTTTTACAGATGGTGCCCAACTGACTCTATTATACCGTGAGGTTGACAAAAAAAAAAAAAAAATTCATGCATGAAATTAAAAATATAAAATGACAAAAATTTACCCATTGCATGCTGTATATATTTTTATTTTATATATTTAGACAGAAAATTATGTTGATGTTACTTACTGGTTATGATTCTGCTGATTTCTGTGGAGGTTTTCTTGAATGATAGAATTCTCATTTAGAAATGATGATCTATTTAGATTGTTGTTTTGATTGTTCTAGTTGTAACATTTCGACTACTGTATCCTGTAGATCACCTTGGGTATCTGTCAAGTCTGCCACTGTATGGTATAAAAGAAGATTTTGTCCAAATTTCTTGAATGAGGAAATGACCATTATATGTTGATTTATTTGGATTGATGTCTTGGTTATTAGGTTTGCAGTATTTCTGAAATTTCAGGGAGGAATTATATAAATATATTCTCTCTCTCTCTCATTATATATATATATATATAATCTCATTCTTTCTTTTTCACTTACTCTCTCTCCCCTTTCCTTCAACTCTATACTTCTAACATCTCCACCTTGATGCTGAAATTTTATTTACTATTTATTTACTTTTATTTTCTCAATAAGAGTAGATAGGTTTGCTTATCGCCTGGTTTGCACTCCTTCCCTGTCTTTTGAACATGGGTAGAGGTTTATCTCTTATTTCCAGTTTTAGAATTGAGTTTCTGGTTCCTTCTCAAGTCTTTTAATTTTCTTTCACTTCCTGTAGCTCCTTGTGTCTTAGTGGCATTATCACCTTGCTTGGGGCGAATTAAAAAAAAAAAATTCTCACCTCATTTGTGAGTTGCCATGACTTCTTGTGGGGTGGTTAATAATTAAGAGGCTTCCTGTTACCTTTGTGGTTTTGAATTCATTATTGTCCTTCTCTTACACTGGTTGTTTAACCCATAGCTGGTGGGAGAAAGGATATTCATGCTTTTTCCAAAAGTATAGAGCAAAAGTGAACATAATAAACAAAGCCAGTACTTGAACTCTGCTTGCTGATTACACTTTCTGCATTGATAACCATTATACTATTTGCACATCACTTTCTCTTAAGTGTTAAATAAAATTTTAAAAAATTAAGAATGTCAATAAGTATGACAAAACTGAAGAAAGCTGGTGCTGTAAGCTTGGATTTCTGTATTGTGTAATGGCTAACAGCTCAGAATTGGAAATTCTGTATTGTGTAATAATAACAGCTCAGAATTGGAAATTCTGTATTGTGTAATTATAACAGCTCAGAATTGGAAATTCTGTATTGTGTAATGGCTAACAGCTCAGAATTGGAAATTCTGTATTGTGTAATGGCTAACAGCTCAGAATTGGAAATTCTGTATTGTGTAATGGCTAACAGCTCAGAATTGGAAATTCTGTATTGTGTAATAATAACAGCTCAGAATTGGAAATTCTGTATTGTGTAATATTTAACAGCTCAGAATTGGAAATTCTGTATTGTGTAATGGCTAACAGCTCAGAATTGGAAATTCTGTATTGTGTAATGGCTAACAGCTCAGAATTGGAAATTCTGTATTGTGTAATGGCTAACAGCTCAGAATTGGAAATTGGAGTCCGATTTCAGTCAGATTTGTTATATTTATTAACACACAAATACCCTTGGGAAAGGTATAAATCCACCTCTTCTCCCCCTAGCTATGGATTAATTAGTATCAGTAAATTATCTCAAAAAATTTCTTACAATAAAAAAAATTATTTTCTGGCTTTAAATAACCTGCATAAGATTGATAAGCTGTAAAAAGCAAACCAATCAATATGAAGAAGACTGTTGGGTACGGCAGAGATGATATTGAGACCATAGTCACTAAGATGAGGATATTAGTCCAACTCGGTAAATGTTATTGTTGAAGAAGTTACAAATTGGTACATACAACTGAACACCTGGTTATAAAGAATGGCAGTCTGTTCTGGATTTTTGAGCCAAATGAAAATGTTTTTTGTTTTCAAGATAAAATTTGCATGTAAATCTTTTTCTTGACAGCTGTTTTAATGTCATATGTACTCAGTCAAGTTGATTGTGACTGGCTTTCTTCATAGGATAAATGAAACGCTGGTTGTGTGAATAGCAGGAGTGAAACTTTAGCATTTTCTTTCTTTCTTTTGTTAGATACTAAAATTTCCTTAATACAAGGCTCGAGAGCCACTCATGGTCAAAGGTTACTGTCGACAAAATGGTAATGTCAAATTATGTGATCTCAATGGGAGAGTAGTTGATAAGAAATGTAGATAATGATATTTGATCCTTGATTTGAAAAGGTCAAGATGGAAGTTTTGAGAAAAGCACTGATACATAAGTCTGTTTCTCAATGGGGAAGTTGTCTGAGTAGAACCTTATTTAGAACACTGGAGAAATGAGGAAGATTTAACTCTGTGAAAGAGGCCTTGCCTGGCATGTCCTAGCTGTAAAGGTTTAAACTAAAGAATGGCAGTCATTTGAATATTTGCCATGAAATGTGTCTTCCCTTTTTTAATATCTTTTCTCTCGTCTCGTCTATTCTCTTCTCGTCTATTCTCTTCTCGTCTATTCTCTTCTCGTCTATTCTCTTCTCGTCTATTCTCTTCTCGTCTCTTCTCTTCTCGTCTCGTCTCTTCTCGTCTCTTCTCTTCTCGTCTCTTCTCGTCTCTTCTCTTCTCGTCTCTTCTCTTCTCGTCTCGTCTCCTCTCTTCTCTTCTCGTCTCCTCTCTTCTCGTCTCCTCTCCTCTCTTCTCGTCTCCTCTCCTCTCCTCTCGTCTCCTCTCCTCTCCTCTCCTCTCCTCTCCTGTCTCGTCTTGTCTTTTTGTTCTTCTTTTTTCTTACTTCTATTTTCTTATTTTTTCTCACCTTGATAAACTGAAAAAGTTACAATAAATGGACAGACTTATACCATATAATTGATATTGTGATATATTTACATATGTGACAGATGACACTTTGTCCATAATCAGCTGTTTCTAGTGGAGAGTAGTTGGGATGTGGTGTGTGTGGTGGTGGTGGGGGTGGTTAACCTTTACTGGAGAAAAATTACTTCCAGGTGGCTTTCAGTAGAGTCAGCTCTACCCATTGAACAACTTTGTGAGTCAGTCATATGATTGGAATGGGGAACAACAGGCACAGTGACAGGGGAAGGATTCTTGCAAGATAATGAAAAATTGGAAATATCCAGTGAGAAAGAGATGAGGACTTTGGCTTTGAAGAAAACTTTGGAGAGTTTCATTCCTGTTTTTTTTTTTTTTCTGTAGTTAATGGAAGTACATTCATATACTAGTCAATTTCTTAATGAGAATCTAAATATAGATGCTGAATAATAGTTTTTGCATGCATGTTGATAATTCACTGATCGTGACCTGATTTGAAAATCATATTGAGATACATGTGTATGGATGGATTTTCCTATTGAGGACAATAGCTGAGGCCTCAGTGAATTAGAAGTTTTTTACTGAGCAAACTGCTCAAGTGAACTGTTTAAAGTGGACAATTGCTTGAGTCCTGAAATGCACTCTTTCTTACCATCATTAAACCATGTCCTGTACATGTGCACTATGTGCAACATGTCAGATGATGCTATCATTTCAGGCTCTTTTTTTTTTCTTTTATTATTTATTTATTTATTTTTTTTATATAGTTTTCTATCTTCTGGTGTAGCAAATTTTGTCATAGTGCTTTTTTTTTTTTTTTTTTTACAGACGGTGCCCAACTGACTCTACTGTGCAGTTGGCAAAAAAAAAAAAAAATCATGCATAAAATTAAAAATATAAAATGATGACAATTTACCCATTGCATGCTGTATATATTTTTATTTTATATATTTAGACAGAAAATTATGTTGATGTTACTTACTGGTTATGATTCTGCTGATTTCTGTGGAGGTTTTCTTGAATGATAGAATTCTCATTTAGAAATGATGATCTATTTAGATTGTTGTTGTTTTGATTGTTCTAGTTGTAACATTTCGACTACTGTATCCTGTAGATCACCTTGGGTATCTGTCAAGTCTGCCACTGTATGGTATAAAAGAAGATTTTGTCCAAATTTCTTGAATGAGGAAATGACCATTATATGTTGATTTATTTGGATTGATGTCTTTATCTTGGTTATTAGGTTTGCAGTATTTCTGAAATTTCAGGGAGGAATTATGTAAATATATTCTCCCTCTCTCATTTTATATATATATATATATATATATATATATATATATATATATATATATAATCTCATTCTTTATTTTTCACTTTCTCTCTCTCTCTCTCTCTCCCCTTTCTTTCAACTCTATACTTCTAACATCTCCACCTCGATGCTGAAATTTTATTTACTATTTATTTACTTTTCTTTTTTTTTTTCTTGGCTCCTATAAGTTCATCCACTCATTGCCACCCATCTTGAGGCTAGTTTGGATTCAGCCCATCTCCTAGATTGGTTGCCAACCAAGACTATAGGACCCAGTGTGTCCTGCTATTTATTCTTTGCTATCTTAGGTGTCATGCATGATGCATACATGGGCGATAACATCTTTTTTTCATTTCGTGGAATTGGTAGAAGAATTCTTGCAATAAGCTGCTGTTACTTTCTGTAGTAAAATGGATACCAATAAAGGTTATAGGAACCAGTCTGTACTGCTATTTAACCCATAGCTGGAGAAAAAAGATGGATTCATACATTTTCCAAGACTATTTACATGTAAGTGAATGTAATGAATTTGATTGGAATTGGGACTCAGCTCACTGGTTTCACATTGTAAGCTGTTATCCATTACACCATCTGCACATCCAAGCTTACAGCATGTGGTATTCCTAAGCAGTCAACCATTTGACCATGCTCAATATTACATTACAGGTTACTGAAAATCTTTTGGTTCAACATATTTTCCATTATATTTTTGAGCACCTCCTACTCTTTTTTTTTTTTTTTTTTTTTTTTTTTTTATATTCCTTTCTTTGTTGCCATGCTGCAACTAATTCTCCTTAAACCTTAGATTAGAAAAATGTGAGATGCTACCAAACATTTTGGGTAAATTAATGTAGTATGCAGTGCAAATTGACAGAAAATGTGGTTCTTTATTTTTCTAGTGGAGTGACTCAAGAGATGATACGGTTTGGAATGGGGGCGGGTGCTGTGCTTATTTTGATAGATAAGCAATTTGATGAGTCTGTAAAAAAAAAAAAATTCCTGACCTTTCGGGTAATAATTATAATACAAGGCCCAAGAGCCACACAAGGTAGAGGAAGAAAGTGCAGATTATGGGTATATCTAGATAATGGTTGACTCTAGACTTGAAGAAGTTAAGATTGTAGTGGTTCTGGAAGCATCCTCTCAAGTATCTGTTCCAAAAAGGAGTGGCTCTTGGAGATTATATATATATATATATATATATATATATATATATATATATATATATATATATATATTAAAAAGGCTTAAATACTAATATTCCATGGTCATAATTTATTCCATTGGAATCAGAAAATACGATCCAATTCATCAGCCCTACAAATTCAAAAAGAAAACAGAAAAAAACAACTCGGGGAATAAAAAATAAAATTTAGTGAGAGTGTGTGTATGAGAGTGTGGGATGAATGTTAGAGTAAATGAAAGCTATAGGGAGGGGTAACAGACGAGAGAAGAAAAGGAAGGTCTAAAGATGAAGGGGGGATTAAAATTTAACAGAGAGAAGTTTTAAAGAGGGGAGTCAAAGACGGTTTAAGTGAGAGAAATATGAATATACTCAGATGTCTAATACATTAAGGATACATTTTGTGGTGACATACACACAATAGACGATTTAAACTTAAAAATCAGAACATGGGAGGGGAAAAGAAAAGAAAAAGGAGTGGGGGGAACTAAAACCGAAGGGCATTTATAAAAGGGCCACTGTGTAATCAAGAAAATTTGACACAAGTAATATCAACTACAGGTTACAAATCAAATATAAACATATAAAAAAAAACAAACAATGATTATCTAATCTAGCAAGGACCTATATTTCTATGTTCAAAAACACATGCGTATACACACATACACAAAATATATATATATATATATATATATATATATATATATATATATATATATTATATATATGTGCAATATATATAGAAAAAATATATAGAAAAATAGGAAAGAACACGTTAGGTTAATAATCCGAAGTTCCTTAGTATTTTTATTTTTACTTTTTAAAAAACAGTGCTAGCTGATTGGTGTTACTTTCAGTATTGCAACTCCAGTTTCAAAAGCAAACACTATCACATTGCTCCTCTCATGATCAGAGTTGGATTCTTTAAAAAAATGCATTATTTGGTCAATTAAACTTTTTCTAGCTTTTTGGGGGGGGGGGGCTGGCTCATAAATACTACCACTTTCTTCAAACTTCAGATTCATAATTCAAAATTAATTTAAAAAATAAAATACATTGTTAACCACTCAGTGAATGAAAGAATAATTATTTTTTCATTTGTTCAGTATAAAAGGGCTTGCTTTCAAAATGGTTGGCCACAAATTTTTTTCTTCTTTGTAATTGTCTCTTTTCTTTGAATCATATCTTTTATATGCTGCATCTTTAATTGCGTAGACAATCATGGCTCTTCACAATATCCTATATTTTGTAATTTTTAGCAGTGTTTGTCTTTTGCCAAGTCACCAGCCTCCACCCCCAATTCTGCCATCTATACACACAAACTTATCAGATAGGTGGTTGATCCTTTCCCCTGTCCCTTTTGACTAGTTCCATTTTTGGCCCCTGATATGCCCTGTGAGTGTCAAATTTTCCAAACCCTCCATTCTCATGACATGCTTAAGAAATTTCAGCTTGTTTGTTGCTTTCTTGCTCTGTGCATGGGAATCTTTCTGTAGAACCACATTTCTATTGCCTCAATTTCTTTTTTTTTCATCAGCTGCTATACAAGAGGATTGATATTATATAGCAGTTCAGCACTCTTTTCTTTGTTTCTAATGAAACTATGAATAAAACTTTCTAAATATGTATTGAACAAGTTTGGAGGGTGTTGCTCTAAAGTAACTGTTGTATCTCATCATTTAAAATTTTAAACTTCTATTTTCTGTTTTGTATTTCAGGCTGTAAGCGATGAGGAGGATGCAGAGGAAGTGGCTGTCCAGGTGGATAGCGGAGGTGGTTTTATGGAGGAGTTCTTTGAACAGGTAAGTCTTAGAATTCTTTTACAATGCCATATTTAGTTCACAAAATCATTCAATTTTTTTTACTCTGAGTTGATAGACTTGAATTTTTGAAAAGATTGAGAATGAAAATGAAGAGGTAACTTTTGATGAGAGATGATTATCCCACCTCGAAAGATCACCTTTGATGGACATCACCATGATTTTTTTTTTTTTTCATTTCACCTGCAAGCAAGGTGATAATGCCACTAAGACTACTGAAAGGGAATGAGAAGACTTTAGTGAGGAGAAATGAGAAAAAGACAAAGGAAAGATGGTGATTGACATTGCATTTACATTTTTGATGATTCTAGGTTGCAGGGAAAGAAGAAATCGGAATATATTTCCACAGGTGAGAAGTGTGAGAAAAGAAACTTTTAGAATACAAGAGACGGTTGCATCTAGCTCATAAAACGCTGAGACCTAGTTGCCAATCTAGTAGCACACTTCAATGCATGCAGTTGAGAACCTAAGTAAAAAAGATCATCAGAACAGCAGCCATGAAAATAATTGTAAAAAGACAAAGGGAAGCCTTATCGTGTCGATGAGAAAGTGACTCTAGTTTAGACACGGATCAGTTACAGAGACCTATCTTTGAATAGAGAAAAACTCGTAATAAAATAATGGTACGAATAAAACTAGTGTCAAGGTAATGGTGAAGGGGTAATACCAAAATTCAAGACGTCATTAAGTTTACTAGTGGAGTCTAATAAAAATTTGAATATGTTTTGGTATATATGTCATGCAATATCAAAGATTTCTGTGTTTTTCATTTTTATTTGTCAATCAAAATAAAGGAAATAATTTCAACTATGAATTTTACAAAAATTAGAACCTATAAAAATGTCTCTTGAAGTCTTTCAACTTCAAAATAGTTTGTAAAACTGCTTTGTTCACTAATGTACTACCATAAATATTATTTGATGAGCCAATTCCATTCAAATCTGGATACTTCATTTCTATTGATAGCAATTTTTGTTTTAATCCATTGAATACTAAGATCTGACCACCTGCCAGTACACTATTCTTGGATATTTTGGGTAATTTTCACAATTTCAGAACTGCCTGTATGATCAAAAACATCACCAGCAAAGAACAGTAAATGGCTGGTACAAAGTTGTTCATCTGATCAGCCTTATTCTACTTAGACATAAGGTTGTGTAATTCTTTTTGGTATGGTAAAAGAGGTGAACGCAGATGCTCATTTCATACAAAGATAAAGGAGGCAGTATCCACATCTGACAGAACTTGAACAGCATCTCTGTCTTGCTAAAACGATTTTGAATTTGCAGAAATATCTAAAAAAGAAAGTACTTTTGTTAGTAGTAAAATGGAATTAAAAGAAAATGGTAAGACCTGTGATGGAGGTCAGCTGTCTCCCTCTATAATTGAAAGGCCATCAGACTAACTCTTTTCATAAGAATACAGAATAAGACTACAGTGAATGTGATGTTTCAAGCTGTTTTACAAACTCTAAAATTGCATTCAATGTTCTTACAGATTTATTGGCATTACAGTAATTACTGAAGCATTGGAGTTGTCAAATGCTACTATTAGTCAAACAAATTAATTATTCACTGTTCTCATCCCTGACAATCACATTGAAGTCATTTACAGGATCTAAATAAAGTACCTACTCTATTTTAAACCCAAAAGAGAAGAAAAAAAAACCAAATGAAATATAAAGAAACATTTTTTTAACAAATCAAACTAAAAGTAAACTTGAATATTCCTCAATAGATGAGCAACTGTTGTCAATGCACTATTTGCAATCTTTCATGAAAGTCTGGTTTATACTTGAGTCTATAGGTAAGCATTGTTCATATTTATACTTTATAGGTAAGCATTAGAGGTTATACTCGAGTCTGTAAGTAAATAGGAGTCCTGTTTATACTTGAGTATATATGCATAAATTGCTCAGGTTTCTAATTAAATTGTGGATGTGTGGGTGGTGCTGCTATCCATTACATGGCTTGCATGCCCATTAGGTTATATATATATATATATGCTATACCATTTAGCTACAGAGGAAGTGAGAAAAATCATAGGAAGATTGTAGTTCAAAAATATCAGGTCATCCCATAAGTTCTGTCCAAATTTTAACTTTTTGTTAAAATGAACGAAATTTAAAGAGTATTTTATAATGTCTAATGGAGCTGAACATTATTTTTATATTTAGATGCATTTAAACTGATCAAATTTTATTTCAGAGAACAATAAAATTAAATTTTGTTTGATTAAAACCCTGCTAACATGGAAATACCCAAGAATCATTTGAGGCACATAATGCTTTATGAGTTCAAGAAAGGAAACTCAGCAGCCGAAGCAGCTAGAAACATTCACTCAGTTTATGGAGAGGAATGTGTGAATGAAAGAACTTGCAGAAGATGGTTTGCAAAATTCAGAGGTGGAGATTTCTCCCTTGAAGATGAAGATCGAACCGGACGTCCAGTTGAGTTTGATGAAAAGCTTCTTGAAGCAGCCCTTGAAGAAAATCCTGCTTTATCAGTTGAGAAATTGGCAATGGTTCTCAGTTCAAACCATACAACTGTTCATCATCATCTTCAACAACTTGGAAAAGTTTCTAAACTTGGAAAATGGGTGCCACATAAATTGTCTGAAAACAACCTCAAATCCAGAGTTGACATCTGCTCTTCTTTCCATTCTCACCAACTTGTTTCACCTTTTTTGGATAGACTTGTGACTGGCGATGAAAAATGGATCTTTTATCAGAATGTTAAGCGTTGTAGACAGTGGCTTGGTAAAGGGGAAGGACCCCAGCCACAGCCGAGAAGGGAACTTCATGGGCAAAAAGTTCTTCTTTCAATCTGGTGGGATCACCAAGGAATAATCCACTTTGAATTCTTACCACCTAATGCAACAATTAATGCTCAAATATACTGTCAGCAATTAGAGCATTTGAACCAAGTTTTGAGGAAAAAAGACCTGCTCTAGTGAATCGAAAAGAGGTGATGTTTCATCAGGACAATGCGCAATCCCACACAGCAAGTATCATGTCACAAAAGATTTGTTGGGAGAAAATTCCTCATCCACCTTATTCTCCCAATCTTGCTTCTTCAGACTACCATTTGTTTCGTAGCTTACAGAATCATTTGGAAGAAACAGCTTTTGTAACACAGGAAGAGGTTAAAACTGACATTTGTGAGTTCTTCGAATCAAAGCCAAAAGAATTTTACAGTAATGGAATTAGTAAGCATGTTAATAGATGGAAGAAAGTCATAGATAATCAGAGAAAATACATTGTTGTTTGAATCTTTAATTAAATGTAACATTTGGTCACTTGTTTTCTTTATTCAAAATTCGGACAGAACTTATGGGATGACCTGATAGTAAGTTAACCTTGTTAACCAGACCCTTCGTCCCTTAGGGACCATTGATAGTTGTCCTAGCACAAAGTCACAAGTCATAGTGGCGGAGGGCTTGAGAGCTTGTTCAAATTGCTAGATAACATGCTCTTTCTCAGAAACTGTAACTAAGGTCTGCTCAGCATAACTGCAGTATAAACCACAGGTGCGCTCTGTGGATGTTGAATAAACACAAATGTGCCTGAGCAAGCATCTGCAATAGGGATTGGCTAGCTACCCTAGTAGACAGGTATCCTCAAATACAAGTGGCCAGCTATATATATATATATATATATATACATACACACACACACACACACACACACACACACGTTTAAGCCCCAAAATAGAAGAAAATTAAAACGTGGCAGATAGGAAAATGTTTTTTTTATAAAATCAAACTCAAAGCAAATACTGAAGTTTTAGTTTTTTTTGTTTTTTTTTTGTTTTTTTGTTGTAAATTGCATTTTAATATAACTCCAAAGTCCAAATATTTCAAAGTGTTATATCCTGTAACCTAGTTCAAATCAGCGGTCCTGCTATCGCAGAATACCAATTTAGTAATTTCCTATCAAAAAATTCTTTGATGAAATGCAAATAATATGCAGATACACTACCCTGTGGACAAATTTTCATTTGCGAAGCCTCTTTAAAGTATTTTGTGAAAGGTGATGCTCCAATATGTTTGTTTTTCACCTGTAATGTTTCCATTAATATTATAGGTTTTTTTTTTTGGTTTTTTTTAACCTGTTTAAGAAAAAATATGAGCTTATGAAATTGAAAGTAACCTCTTACCTAAACAGTTTGGTTTTCGTAGGAATCTTAAATTTCTTAACTTAAAACTAAAAGATTTATTGGTACCTCAGTTACAAGAATATTGGTGGTATACCAATATTCTTGTAAATATAAATGAACACAGACTGTGTTCATTTATATTCTTTTGGGTTTAATTTTTGGGGCAATTTTCCAAAAATTCATAAATTTTGGCAAGTTTGTTATAAGTTGTAAAGACAATATAAAATATAATATTAATAAAAAGAAAACCTATTAATCATTCAGTAGCCTTCTTAATGGTCATAAAAAACCAATTAACAAATGCTCATGTGGCCAGTGATCACATCATTAAACATTCTAGCAGCTGCTCTGGTCTCTGCTTTGTTTAGTAAAGCAAGTCAGTTTATCATACATTTTGTGTGTTGTCTTTTTTTATTTATTCATATATTTTAACATAATATTGTTGTTGTGCTTTCATTGGATTGGCATGGTGGGGAGTTAGACCCCCAGATATCGGTAAGAGGATTAGAGAGAGAAAATAAATGGAGTGGTAGATGTGAGATTGGTAAGGGGAGAGGAAGAAAACTGCTAAATGTTTTGTGTGTGTATTTATACAAAATCCACTGATTAGTTCTGATGAGCCAAATCTTCATGATTACCGGAGAAAGAAACTATCAAGTGAAAGAGTAATTTTATTACTAGTAATCTTCTTTTTCTACTATTTGTCATGCCCCCATCAGGACAGGGTTGATCATGGTTCCCCACAATTACCTATCCTTTGTACTTCTTTGTAAGGTTTGTCTTTACAACATTCCATCCCTGTCCCTGTTCTGGCACCCATTTACACAAGCTTATTTGGTCAGTTAATTACTGCTTTGCTCTGTCCCTTTTGCCTTCTACAACATGTCCTGTGAGTGCCAAATTCTCCAAGCCCTCTTTCCTCATTACATCTTATAAATTTCACTTTCTAAGTAATGTTTTTGTTTCCATTTTCTGTAAGATTTTGTTATTGCTCATATATTTACTTCATAGTATTCTCGGCATCCTTTTGTAGAACATTACTAGTAGATTTGAAAATGAAACTTATTTCTACAAAATTCATGTATTAATTTGTTTTATGCTATATCATCCCATTGCAGATTATTTAATGTTGAAACATTAAAAAATGGAGTATTTACGCTATTTACATTGTTCAGTCTGTTGTTCTCATCTTTATTGTCATATTCACAACATTTCAGCTGTTGTATACTACAGCCTTCTTCAGGTGATATACGTTGGTATTTTGAACTGGACCCCTTTTAGTCCATAGAGGTAAATTGTTCTAGTTCAATGTGTCATGCCTTTTCTGGATATCTCCGTTTCAGTTAACTCAACTCTCCAAGTTCTTTGTTCGCCTCTGCTGTGGCCAGGTATTGAACTTTGGGTCAAGTCACTTCAACCAATGCTCCTATTTACTAGGACACGTGGTGCAGTGGATAAAAGCATTGGTTGAAGTAATCCAAATGTGGCTTGACCCAAAGAGTTATGGGTTCAAGACTTAGCCACAGCAGTATTTTTGATGTTATATGTTCAGGTTGTTAGCCATACCACATGATATTTAGATGAGCAGAGTTGGTGGAGTTTGGGTATCAAAGGGAAGGACCTAGTCTATCTATACCTACCCACCTAAACTGAGCAAGTGAAACCCTTAATAAATACATCAACTTTATAATATTGGAAATCGAGTTGGTGTTATCATTTCTTGACATGGAGTAAGTTTTCATCTTCTGTTTCTTTGTGAATGTGCAGTGAACATTTCCTAGTTTTCAGTGTACAGTGACGTGATGAAGAACAGAGGTGAAATGTAGGGGATTCACTGGCCAATCGGTTGAAAGCTGGACTAGGGTATCATGTTTACTTTCATTGACCGGTTGATTATTGTGCTATTGGAATTATTTTGAGAAACATTTAAATCTATATTTAAACTTTTCTTTCTTTTTCTTTTTCTTTCTTTTTCTTTTTCTTTGCATTTGAAATATTCATATCAATGCCTAATTTTATAAGAATAATTTCCATTTGACATTGATGTCCTCCATAGATGTTTTGCCTTACGTGTTTAATTTTTACCCACAATATAATTGCTAAAAATGCATAAACACAGCAATTGTCATTTTGAACATTTTTAATTTTTTCTTACCTTTTAGTGTCAAATTTATTTTCAGGCATCTCATATTATTTAAAAATAAAAACAAACTCCTGTCACAGGAAGTTGTTTTTATAATATAAAAACATGACCTTTAATTTTAATAAGTACTGTCAATGAGCTAAAGAAAAAAAAAAAAAAAATAGGTAAATGTATCAAAACTTACAGGACAGAGGTAGTAATTTTAAAAATTGTGGCAGGTGAATCTTTTTCAAAACTTCATTTTATCTTTCTGATTTTGACATGAAATTATAAAGCACCTGAATGACTCTTCAGGCTAATTTAATCCATTGAAGAAAGAACACATTTCTAGGTTAATTCTTGACATATTAGTACACTAGTTGCTCTTTAACTGCGTACTTTGTGATCTGATAGATTTTGAATCCCTACCTTTTAGTTTGTGGATTTGCCATTAATTCTCTAATCCAGTTTCAAGTTGTTGTTTGAATCATAATTCATTAAATTAAATATGTAGAAACCTAACAGCAGTTAGAAATTGAATCAAAGAATTCTTAAATATTTGGCCTAACAGAAAAATGTAGGAAATAGCAGAGAATTGGTCATTAATAAATTTTTTCAATTTTTTAATAATCAAAATTGATATGAATTAAAAAAAAAAAAAAAAAATTGAGAGATTTTTCAATTCTAACATAAAATATAGCCTTCCAATAAAAATTGAATATTTACAAAGATATTTGGGTCAATTTCTGGCTTTTGTACCTCTACTCCCTGGTTATGAGTAGGTTTTAAACAATATAGCCTGTACAAGGACATTCAATGCATTCTGAAAATAAAAGGCAGATTTGGTCTTGAAAAAAAATGATTTTTTTTTTCTGAAAAAATAGCACAACTGATGGTGAATTTAAAAAAAAAAAAAAAATTGACACATTTGGTTAAAAAAAAAATGACACATTTTGATGGTGAATAATAATAAAAAAAATGACACATTTTGATGGTGAATAATAAAAAAAATCAAAATGACACATTTTGATGGTGAATAATAAAAAAAAAATGACCCATTTGATGGTGAATAATAAAAAAACAAAATGGCACATTTTGATGGTGAATAATAAAAAACAAAATGGCACATTTTGATGGTGAATAATAAAAAACAAAATGGCACATTTTGATGGTGAATAATAAAAAACAAAATGGCACATTTTGATGGTGAATAATAAAAAACAAAATGGCACATTTTGATGGTGAATAATAAAAAACAAAATGGCACATTTTGATGGTGAATAATAAAAAACAAAATGACACATTTGATGGTGAATAATAATAAAAAAATGACACATTTGATGGTGAAAAAAAATCTCATAATTAACAGCTAAAACTGTTAAAACATTTTTAAAGGAGCTCAAGCAATCATTGAGATTAGAGGACCTTTTTCATTTAATTTCATGATTAAACAGTTAATGCTTTGTGATGGCTAATTTGCTCCTCAATATGACCTGATTGATATAATCTGAAAGTTAAGGTCAGACACATTAGGTATATGTACCTGTTTTAGGCAGACTTAGAAATGTAAATCCTCTTAAAGAATATAGATTAAAATAATGGAATTACTAATAAGCCTTTTTGTTTATTTTGTTAAATCGATTTGTCCTACACTGATTTTGAAAATTTGTCTTTTTTATTTTACTTTTTTTCTGCAGTGTTTGGTTTTTAATCATTTTTTTTTTTTTTTATGTAAAACATTTTTCATTTGATTTAATTTGTGAATTATATATTAATACTTGTTTGCCTATTAAACTATCTACAATGTGGATGGCTGTCAACTCTTATCCGAAGATGACTGACTGCTAGGGCAGCTAGCTAGTCCCTGTTGCCGATACCTGCTCAGGCAGATTTGTGTTTGTTCCATGCCCACAGCCCACCTGTGGTTTATACTGTAACTATGCTGTGTGGACCTTTTAGTTGCAGTTTATAGGAGAGTGTGTGTTATCTAGTTTGATCAACGGTCGAAACAAGGCCAGCATGCTCAAACCCTAAGATCACAGTGACTTGTAATTTCATGCTAGCACAACCATTGATGGCTCCCAAAGGGTTCTGTCTACTAAGTTTCATTCACAAAGCTTGAATCAACCTGTGGTGTGGCTTTTAGGCACTTTTCAAAGGTGCTGCATGCTGAGATCACCTCCTCCAGACTAATAACATCAAGAATTCACCTTTCCGACGAGTCGACCATGGTGAGATTCAAACCTGTATCTCATGGTCAGAAAGCAAATGTTGTAACCACTCAGCTTGGTGTCCATTCCATATTACCTACAGTATACATTTTGCCTTTAGAACATCTCTAAAATAGAATTAATATTTTTTTTTCTTTTTTACAGAAAAAGCCTGGTGGCCACTTGAGGTAGTGTTATGTTAAGGAACAGTTTATATGGATAGGAGGGGAAAATAACAGATAACTCTAGACTTGAACAGGTTAAGATTGTAGTGATTGGGGAAACATCCTCTTGGGAGTCTGTTCCCCAGGGCAGTGGTTTGCAGGAAGAAGCTGTTAGAGTGGAACTTACTTCTTGCCAATGGAATATGCAGGAAATGTGGGTGGTTTGATACTATGTAAGTGGTATGGTGGGTCCTAACTGTGAAAGTCAGACTTGGTGGAAACAAGAAATGTAGTTCTTTCAAGGACTTTCCATGGAAGTATTGATAGAGCAGTGAGATACTCGCCACATCCTGTCTGTGAGGGAGAAAGTTTGGAGAAGGGAAAATACTTTGTCACACATACTCGGGGTTCTTGATAGGCTCCAGAGGTGGATATACAATATAATTGGCCCTGATCTGGCATCTCGTCTACAGTCACTTTCTCACAGACGCGCCGTCGCCTCTCTCTGTCTGTTTTACAGATACTTTCATGGCAATTGCTCTGAGGAGCTGCATTCGCTGGTTCCCCGACTTCATGAGTTCAAGCGCCCGACGAGGCTGGCATCTCGCTCTCACCCCTTCACTGTTGAAACTCTTAAATGTAGCCATCTCTTCTACTCCAATAGCTTCATGTCTCGCACCTCTCACCTGTGGAACTCCCTTCCTTATTCCAGTTTCCCTGAGAGCTATAATCTCCAGCTATTCAAATGTAATGTCAATCGACATCTCCAGTTGCCTTGATCTATCCACTACCCTTCTCCTCATACTCTCTTCTATCACTTCTATCTGATCTTGCTCCAAATTTTCTGTAACCCCTTGCATCCTAGTGGCTTCCCGCCTTGCTTGGGGTGAAATGCTTAAAAAAAAAAAAAACAAGGACTCAGAGTGACTTTTGTACTCTATCGTGGCTAGAAAGTGTGGACTGGACAGCTCCCACCCAAATATGGCAACAGTACTCCTTTTTAGACCTGATCTGGCTCTTATAAAGGTAGAGAATCATCTAGGGAGTAGTACAGGGATCTGATCATTTTACCCACATCTTTAGCGATGGATTGTTTGAGTTCCACTTGAGGTTGGTTGTGAGTTTGAGGCCCAATATTCTCTCAAGGCACGGTTCCTCCTTGAAGGGACATCTGTTCATCCTGACTGGTGATAGTTCGAGTTCTGATCTGTTGTGTTTGTGAAGAAAAATATCTATATAATTTAAAGTTTGGTAAGTTAAATTAGATTCAAATTATATTATACACATTATTATGTATTATTACATTATTACTAGTTTTTGTATTAATCATTTTCAGATCAAAGAAAAACCTCCTCTTCATTAAGATACAATATCCCTACTGTGTGTATATAAACTTTGAAGCATTTCAGAAAGCTAAACAAGTCAGTGTGCTTTAAAAGACAAATAGAACTTTGCTTTAATGTGTTTATTAACATATAAAAAAAAAAACTCTCATCAAACAGGTGTTACATTCTGAGAAATGGATAAAAATATTCAAAATTGATGGGTGTATGAATAATTTTGTCCTTGACTAGAAGATAAAATTCCATAGTGGATAATTTTTTTCACATTCTAATGAACACTAAGCATGACTGTCAACCATTGCATTTAAATGCAAAAAGAAAAAAAATTACAGTAATGGATAGCAACACAGTTTTTTTATGACTACTTGCACCCCTGAACAACAACAGTTTTGTATTACTACTTGCACCACTGAAGATGATCTCAGAAGAAGATCAAAAGTAGTTAGGTAAATAAAAGCAATTTTCATAGTTATAGCACATTTATCACATCATTTAATTGCAATACATGGAAGGTTATTAGTGATTATGTTAAAAATAAGCAAACATAATGTCTGTAATTTATTTAATCAGATATGCCTAAATACACAATAAATTTATAATATTTATGCTCTGTAGATTTGCATTGAGCACTGTTTTGTAAAAATAAAAATATTAATAAGAATACCAGATTATATATCTTACTGTTCTTTCTCTTTTTATATATAAATATATATATATATATGTGTGTGAGTGCAATCAAAAACAATAGTATTGGGGAAATTGTATGACAAAGTGGAATTTTTTTTTCTTTATTTAGTCAAATTCATTTAAACTTTTTTTTGCTTCCATCATTTTTTGCTAGTATGTATCCAGCACTTCTTATTCATGTAGTCACACCGATATAACAAATTTAGTCTGAAGTCCTGAAGGATAAAATGTGTCATAAGTAAACTTTTTCTACTTTGTCATATAATTGAACCATATATATATATATATATATATATAAATATATATATATATGATAAGATATATATATATATATTTATTAAAATAAATTTATTAAGATGACTAGGATTTTTAAAATAAATTTTTACTAATTTTTTATTCTTGTGTGTGTGTGTGTGCAATATATATATATATATATATATATATATATATGTTTCATTAAAGACAACTGACGAGGTACTGGCATTGAACTTTTTATTTAACTTTTCTTGTGTTTGTACAAAGTTCAGCATGTCCGAGCACTTTCACCTATACTTTTAGCCATTATTAAGGATGATTTTATTTTACATTTAACAGTGTATGGGTTGTTTTACATATAGTTATAGGAATGTTGTATTTTCCAAACATGGTCAGCACATTGTGGCTGTGTTCATAGTTAATGTTGTTGAGTGTTGGCTTTTCTTTTTTATTATTAGGGCTTCCATTATTTTAAGCTTTTTTTTTTTTTTTAACATGTAGATGGGGTTATTATACTTATATTTTCTACTAGTATTTTTTGGAAGAAGTCTGTTAAGTTTTTGTGTGCGTTTAAGTGAGTCCTAATGGAGCTATGGTCAGGTAGGTGTCATCTAAGTTATTATAAGGAACACAGTACCTTTAGGGTCATATGAACTCATAAATAATGTTTTTACACATTTTATGACCATTAAAGAAAACACTTGTACAAACACAAGAAAATTATATAAAAAGCTTAATCACAGTACCTTCTGAGTTGTCTTTAACAAAAACATGTATAAAAGAAGGATTGCTGCCTAAATACACACACTAATATATATATATATATATATAGTGTAATAGCAAATCCTGTAACAGCACAATTGTCCATCCACAAAATGTCTGATATCTAAAAAAAACCACTAAACTTTCTTTTTTCCAGGTTTTCAAATAAGACGTTTAACCATGTTGACCCCATTTTTCATAAGAATTACTAAAAACCCCTTTGAGTTATTCAGCGACAAAGAGAATCACTTTGTGCCAGCCTCACTATGTTTTCCCAACTGAACAATGGTGAGAAAAAAAACATCATTCAGGCTTTCAGTAATGGTTCCAACATCCATACTCTGACTTCCATCTTCAAAGTCTATTCAAGAACCATCAAGAGAATGGTAAATAAGTTTAAAAAAGAGGGAACAGTAGAAAGGAAAACTGGATCAGGAGGACACAATAGGAAGATGGATCATCATTTCAACTTAGAGCTAAAGAGATCAATTAGAAAAGATCCAACTCAATTCATAAAACATTTGGCACGTGAGAGAGGAGTTTCAGCTATGACAGTCCAAAGAGCAGTGGAAAAAGACTTGAAAATCATAGGTTAAACCTGTGAGGTGCCTTGTTACTCCAAGTCAGAAGGTTAGAGAGGGTGAAAATCATCTTGAATAAGTTGGAAAATGATCCTGGAATTATATATATATATATATATATATATATATATATATATATATATATATGTGTGTGTGAACTTTATTTCAATCCTTCATGAACTTCCTATCCTTAGCTATGATTAATTAATGATGAACATATTATTTTCGTTTATGATTGATTTCATCACAATGTTTTTTAAGCTTGGAGAGTAATTATACATTCTTACCACTCAAAGTAGTGTCCAATAGTGTTATAAAAACCTTAGAGAATTCCAGTAAGATTTCTTTAATCATTTCTAAGATGCAACGGTTCAAAGCTTAATTTAACAATTGGACAATTTTGATGTTACACCCGGCAATGTGTGTATGTATATATATATATATATATATATATATATATATATTTTAAAACATTTTTATGTTTATACATTCTTTTTATAGATACAAATATTTAAGTAAATGCTCTGTTTATAATAAACAGTATTAAACCACATTTACTGGGCTGAATGTCCAAGAAATTTTCACAGAAGATATTCATCCTCCGACAGGATTCAAACCTATATCCTATATGGAACTGTCATTTAGCTTGACGTGCCTTTACCGATTTGGCCACAGGGGCGCGTTCAGTTAGCAAGGTTGAATTTACTGTATTTGAACTTCAATCTTCTATGAATCTCTCACGTACATTTATATCTGCTCATAATGTATCAAATGTAAACAAATGATGTCACACATTATGAAATGGACAAAGTCCGACAATTATTTTATAGCTATTTCAATTATATACCCTTCAAGCTATACACATACAAATAGATCCAAGCATTTTTCTGTGATATATTTATGTTCACTACTCTGTTCATATGCCAGGTATAAATAAAAGGACAATATATCAAATAACAGTCTGTGCTGAAGTTGTAAGAGGAGTCATTAAGAAATCTTTCCGTGTCTAGTCTTTTTCCAGTTGTACATACGTGTGGCCTTGTTCTAAAACTAAACTAAGCTTAGCAAATAACTATATAAATTAGAAGAATATTGAGAGCATTAACAATTCTGATCTAAAAATAATAAGAGTAATGCTAGCGTTTTGATTATTATTTTTGTGGGGAGGGTCAAAATTGGCAGGAAACATTAAAAATAATATGCAAAAGGAAACCAAGAAGCAGTTGTAGGAAATTAAAAATTTCATGAATCTAATAATGTATAACTCGAAAAATGAATTTCACCATTAACAAGATATTATTTGAAGTCTTGCTTTATATGAAGATCTGCATCAAATATTAAAATCAATGAAATCCTTGATGCCTATTTGATATATATACGAGTTCTGGATGTCAAATTGCTCAGGAGATCTACTTCTGAGATCATTTAATATACCATTAATACTCGAGTATAGTAAATGTAAACTCTAACTCAGATGCAAAACTCTCACTCAACACTTTGCCACAAAACTTTGACGTTCCACACATCGAGAGTGCATTCTCCCAACTGAGAAAAAGCTGGTGTTATATAGCTCTTTCAGTGCCAGGCCCATGCTGACTATTGGCAAATAACTGCCCAGTATTGTTTGTATGCAAATTTTTTCAGCATTATCTACTCTAAGTAGAATGCCCTCTTTCAACAGCCAATTGTGGGAGAGGACATAACTCCTGGTGCTTACTGCACCACACACAACCAACTCTGAGTCTCTTGCCCCAATTACAGTCTTTATGCTAAAAATAGCAGGGTGCATTTTGCAGTGACCAGTTGCACCATATACAGGTAAATCTTTTCTATAGGTGTTAAAATTCATGCAAGAAAATTCAGGTGTTGCACTGTACATGAAGCCAGTTTATGCACAATATACAGTATACTAAAGCATTATTTTAAATTTCTGCTCACTGGATACCTGGAAAAGGGTCATATATGCAAATGTGCAGACATTTAATTTTTCTGATCTTTACTCGAAAGTTGGAATATGACAAAGTTGAATTTTAAATATTTTTAGATGGCTATAAAATACAGTTATCACTTTTTATAGGAATTGTCAATTCATTTTTTATCTCCCCAACAGAATCATCAAGATGAAATAATGACTGATTTGTTTATTACATTCTGGGCTTGAGTTCAAATGAAGTTTTTAGCAGTTTGAAACGATATTTTGATAAGATCCAAAGTCAAACCTTTCTTTTTTTTTTTTTTTTTTTTTTTTTTTTTTTTTTTCTTTTTTTTTTTCTTTTTTTTTCTTCTTTTAAGCCCTATTGTTCACTCAAGAGATACTCAAGGTAGAATGTTAGTGAATGAGATTGTTTTATGGTCATGAAAATTGTACATTATGAGGATATGTAGAAGAGGTAAGTTGACATTTAGAGGTTTGTAGTAGTCAGGGAAGCATCCTCTTGGGAAGAAGTTATGTGAAGGATACTTCTTTCTTATGAAGGGAATATAGATGGTTTACTCCTGTGTACATGGCATAGATGTTCTGAGCTGTGAAGGTCTGAACTAGTGGAATTAGGGAATGTAGCTCATTAGAACATTTTCCATGGAAATGTATACCTTTTAAGTTTTTAATAACTAATCTGTGTCAAAGGTCTCCATTCACAATTTCTGATATTATTTGTTGCTGATGTTAGTTTGCATATAAGTTATTTTTTTTTTTTTTTTCTCAAAAAGAACTGTTATAATAAAGTAATTTTCTAAAGAAGTAATGGAGTTTTTATTTATTAATCATAAGTAAAAAAAAAAAAAAAAAAATCAATTCTTTAGAAAATTGCTTTGTTTACATTTGGACACAAAACTAAGCGGATAGGATAATTTTGAGAAATCTGACAAGAAGGATAGGCATTGTTCAGATCATGTCTGATTGCCAGAACTTATTCATGGCAGAGTTGGCTAAGGCATGTCAGATCTCTCTCTCTCTCTCTCTCTCTATATATATATATATATATATATATATATATATATATATATTAATGTATTACTTACATAATAGAGAAATTCAAAATTACCTCAAGAGAAAAAAATATTTCAACTAATATTATAACATTAGCATTTTTCAACTCCTTTTGAGTCGAAAAATGCTAGCGTTTTAACATTGGTTGAAATAACTATTCTCATGAGGCAATTTTGAATTTCTCTATTATGTAACTTATATGCTCTGTTATAATATATTGAGCTCTTTTTGTGGATCAGTTTTAATATATTATTAGGATTTACTTGGATTATGTACCAATGGATTATTACCTGTACTATATATATATATATAAAAAGAAATAATCACACATAGAATCAATCAGCAATATTAATGCTATTATTGGCGACATCCATCGCTAGTAGTGTATAATGGATGTCGCCAGTAATAGGATTAATATTGCTGATTGATTCTATGTGTGATTATTTCTTTGTATATAAATTATATGCTGCCTAATGTTTATATATATATATATATATATATATATATATATATATATAGAGAGAGAGAGAGAGCATAATGAGAAGTCACATATACTTTCTTAATATGTATATATAAAGTTGCAAATTAAAAAAAATTGTTTTTTTATGAAAGTATATATATATATATATATTAGATTGACCTCAATCTTTCTTCAGAAATAACTGTTTGTTTACATATAAACTAGGGTTAAATAAAGACTTGGGTATTTTAAATCTTTATAAATATTTCAATAGTTAAACATTTTTTTAGATATAGTTAAAAAAAAAATTTTTTTTATTTTTTTAAACAACATCTAAAATATTATTACAATTAGATTTACGTTAAGAATAATCGAACACAGTGGCGTTCCATATCACATGACGTCCGCATCTCGCGACGGACGCTACTTGTAAACAATATATAATGAAAAAAAATTGTTGGTGGTACCAACAGACAACTTACCAAAATCTAAAACTCTTATCCAGTTACAGTCTTGTATAAAACTGATAATGCTGAAAAAAAAAAAAAAAAAAAAAAAAGTCCCCACAAAAATAAAGCCTAAAAGCACACTTACCTACCCAGTAAAGCGCTCAAAGCCTACTTTATCTCGATCAAGTAAAAAATGTTTAGCATCTTTAAATCCTATGAAGGGATGGCTCTGGCCATAACTCGAGTTTCACACTCAGATGATCTTCACATATATAATGCACACATACATACTGGAAAGTTCTCAGCTTGAACAAGGGGCATCTTCACCCAACAAAATTTTATTTCTTGGTCATTTGATTAGAAATTTTTTTTGGGGGGTGTGTCAAACCAAGAACTTTTCAACACCCACTTATATAGTGATTTTCTAAGTGCTGCTTAGATGTGGCACAAGGACGAAAGTATGGAGCACCCAATGATGATCGAACTCACTACTCAGTTGTAATTGTTCTAACGAGATAAGCTTGCTAACCATTACACCACATTGAGGTGCCCAACACCCACATATATAAGGAGCGCCAGGTAGCTGAATACCTGTCATTTCACTTAACATTCCCTGAACAGTTGTACTTAAAAATATATTAGGTTGGTGCAAAAATAATATCGTTTTTTGACGTTCAACTTAACATCAAAAAATGACATTATTTTTGCCTCAACCTAATAGTATCCTTACGGCCTGTGTGTATTATTTGCAATATATAATTTTATTTTGGAGCCTTAACTGTCAGCATGATAACTTTCAATAGAACTTATGTGGGTGAAGCATTCCTGATTGGCTTGGAATGTTCCATGTTGGGTTGGTTCTGTCTATGCCAAGAACGGAAACACTAAACTGAAGTTACATATGGAAATGATTGTCATAATCATTAGAGACATTATTGATCACCCAACCAAGCTGCAAGAGGAAATATATATATATATATATATATATATATATATATATATATATATATATATATAAAAAATTAGATCAGCTGATCACACTCAATCAAGGTAGCATTATTGCATTATTGGCTGATCTAATATTTTTTTAAATTTAAAAGCTGTGCATGTTAAATTTTTTATTTTATTTGTACGTGTATTAAGCACTTTTTAATGCTTCTGTTTCCTGGTGTAATTCAACTCTGACAAATAATGTTTATATAATCATATATATATATATATATATATATATATATATATATATATAACAATAGGAAAACTGTAGTTATTGCTGACACATTTCGTACAATATGGACTTTCTCAAAGCAAAAAACAAAATGAATTTAATTAAAGGAAGTAACTAATAACAAAAAACAATGTTCTTAGCAACTGGAGGAATGTAGAGAATGCTATTTTCATATTGTTAACTGAAAATAACATCCAGTTGCTAAGAACATTCTGTTTTTTGTTATTATTAGTTACTTTCTTTAATTAAATTCATTTCGTTTTTTGCTTTGAGAAAGTCCACATTGGACAAAACACGTCAGCAACTACTACAGTTTTCCTATTGTCATTTATATTTATAAATATTGTCTTTTTTGCACAGGTTAACTCTGAGAAATTTTCATATATAATGATGTTAATGGAGATTGTTTAACAAAAAGGAAAATGTTTGAACCTTGTATTTCTGAAGGATAACTCTTTAAAGGCAAGCAGTCAATGTTATTTCTCAGTATTAAGAAATAGAGCATTAATAATAAACAAATAAAATATTCACACTTATCTTCCTGACTCGTAGTTTTACAGATATTATATCTACATGTTAAGGGTTTAAATAGTAAGCAGATACCTTATCTGCTAAACTCTGAATTGTACTGATTAGTTTGAACTTATTTGTATACTAATGTGTGCTTCCTATATTCAGAGAA
The DNA here is from genome assembly GCA_903632075.3 of Acanthosepion pharaonis. Classification (NCBI taxonomy): domain Eukaryota; kingdom Metazoa; phylum Mollusca; class Cephalopoda; order Sepiida; family Sepiidae; genus Acanthosepion; species Acanthosepion pharaonis. The sequence goes on along the minus strand of CAHIKZ030005487.1, from coordinate 900,797 downwards.
AATTGTTTAGTATCAGAGATAGACAGTCTGGACATGGAAATCACTTCTGCATGGTAACTGTCCATTCATTGCATTAAGTTATCTTAAGACAGCATCCATCATTGATTTCTATGTATACACACACACAAATGTAAGCACTTCAGTTCTGAACGATCAGAAATTGAATCAAATTCGCAGTCACTATGCAGTATTGACCCTTTTGTCTACACTGTCTACATTTATAAACATTCTGTTTCCGATATTAATCACACTGTCTTCTTAACCTTTTGTTTGAAGTACTGTATAATGTCAACATCTTGATTATGTCATTACTTTCTCTTCCAGTTAAATGTGCAATCCATTTTAGTTATTGCTGCTGCTGAATGTCTTCAAGTGATATAGTTTCTTTTATTCGGTTCATTTCTTTGTAAATCTGTAGCGGCAGTCCACAAGAAGGATGGTCCTCACTAATACCTACTGGCTTCATTCACTCAAAGCCATTTTTAACCATTGATCTGAAAAAGCAGTTGTATACAGCTGACAGTTAAGATATTTCTGAATGAGTTTAGTATCATGCAGGGCATCCATATGAAAGTCTCACTCTGACAATGCTATTTAAGAACATGAATTGAGGTTTTAGGTTAGGCATCATACAAAGGGAGGTAAGACATGGACATATTGAAATTCAGAAAGACTGAAATCTTTACTTTAAGGCACAGGAGAAGAATAAAATAAATTCAAGGCGTCAAAAAACATTTTATTTAGCAAGATCAAGCAATAAGTTGAATTCTCTGTCCCATTTGAGACATGCAGCTAGATACTTAATGATTTTTTTTTTTTTTACAGTGGTGTTCACCTTTTTACAAGGCCCAGGGGCCACTGAAGGTAGAGGATTACAGAGTAAGAGGTACAGCTTATGCAGATATGTGTGGATGATAATGGTTATTTTTTGACTTGAACAGGTTAAGATTGTAGTGATCAGGGAAGCAACCTCTAGGGAGTTGCTTCCTTGGGAAGAAGCTGCTTGAGTGGAACTTACATCTCTTCTTTATGTGCTATGTCCCCATGGGATGTAGGCAATCATGGCTCTCCGCAATTTCCTGTCCTTTATAGCTCTTAAAATTTTTTGTCTTTTTGTTATTTCTCCTAAACCCTGTTCCACCATCCATTTACTCAAGCTCACTAAATATGTTATGTGTTGTTTTTCTCTTTCCTTCAATCTCTCCTGTGAGTATCACATTTTCCAAGCCCTTTTTCCTCGTTATGTACTCTAGAAACTTTCTGATGTTAAGTATAAGTTTCTTCAGTCGATGGTATCCTCAGAATTTTTCTGTAGAACCATATTTCTGTTGCTTCAAGTCTGGTTTTTTTTTTTTTTTTTTTTTTTTTAAATCTTGGAGGAGATTGTCCAGCATTCACTGCCAGGGGAATATGAAAGGAATGAGGAAAGCTGAATTGAAAGAAGGAACTTTAAACTTGCCGGAGCCAAACTTTGCAAATTGCTTCATGGGTTAAAAAGAAAAATAAAGCTATACAAATATCTTTTCAGTATGACTAGTGTTCCTGGTTATTCTTTGAGATACATGGAGACTCTTCAACAACATTATTCAATTTTATTTTATTTGAACATTTTTTTTTTTACTATTCTTTGGCAAACAGGCAAGTTTAAACCATCACTTAAATTCTCCAAGAGTTGGAATCTGTGTAGTGGATTGCCGACCCTTCCCCTATGCACCTCTCTCTTTTAATCTCTCAGTGACAGCTGTATCAGCTATGTTCTAAAGCATTTGCTATTTTTAACAATGTATCCTTACAAATGCTTAAAATAGTGATTTCAAGAACAGAATCCTTTTTAACAGTAGAAATTTTTGAATTTTTTTCTCCCCCCCATATATCATATAGTCTTCTCTTTTTTTTTTTTTTTTTTTTTTTTTTTTTTTTTTTTTTTTTTTTTTTTAAGTACTTTTGCAAGTATAAAATGTTTTCATTTTTCTGGTTGGTGAGATTGAAGAAAAAATATTAAAAAGCTGAATTTTTTTTTAAAAAAGCAACTAAAGCTTTAAATCCTCCCACCCCACCCCTACATCAGGTCCTCAATGTTGTTCATGGGTTCTTGGGAAGTGTGAATTAGATTTCATTTCAAACGAAACCAATTTAACTATAGGCTCTGTGACAAAACAATAGTTGTTTTATTGCCTGTAGTCCATAGTTAAATTTTCAAAATGGTCATAATTTAGTTTCTGGTATAATGTATTAATGTATTTAAAAAAAAAAAATTTGACAAGGAATGATTTTTGTAGATTAGCACTGATTACCTTCCTTTACCCACCACATGAATTAGAATAAAAAAAAAAAATATTAATATATTTCATCATTTTAGAAGTCGGGACCCTGTCCATAATATAAATACAGTGTCAAATTGATCCCTGACTTCTTAGAGTTATCACTATTTTTTTTTTTTTATTAACAAATATCAAGTTTGAAACTGTGCTTGTGTCATTGATAACTACATGCTATTATAAATTGGGGCAAACAAGGAAGTTTCAGTTTTGGAATTTGTAAACAAAAACAAAATACAGATAACTCTTTAAAAAGTCAAGGATCAATTTGCTGCCCCTCTCTCTCTCTCTCTCTCTCTCTCTATATATATATATATATATATATATATATATATATATATATATATATATATAGTACAGTGAGTGTCAGTAGTAATAAAACAGTGCATGATATAAATAACAGCTAAAATTTATACTAATAAGAAATATACATTTTCTCCCTCACTATTTGGCACAACTCTGAGTTTCATGCATGTTACAATCATCAGATTGAAAACTGACTGTTGTAAAATTTAGTCATTAATTTTGTTTTTATTTTTCATATATAAATGGACTGCTCCACTATATTAACAGTAGGCTATAAATACTAATATTTACATTTTTAAAATAGTCAGCTTTCAATCCATGCCTGATGATTGCCATATGCATGAGTTTTACCAAACGGTGCAGAACAAATGTGTATTTATTTATTTGTGTATGTGAGATATATATATATATATATAAAATGATGGCTTCTCCCGTCGGTTTCGATGTATGAGGATCTGACAACTTAATTGATTCAGTTATGAAATTTTGTGCGATAATCTTAAGTGGAGTGGCACTTAAGACCCGCTAGTGATTTACAAAGGAGGCCGCATATGAAGCAAGAGTAAGGATTGTGGGATGAGATCATATATATATATATATATATATATGAATTACATAAATTTGAAACTCTATTAAACCCCCAATTCAGATGGTCATTTCACCCCTGGGATAT